>CM022947.1:20844646-21279508 GCA_012931725.1 Litsea cubeba | reverse complement strand
GAAACGGAACGTAAAGCAGGTTTCAAACCCCATTTTTTATGGATCGGAACCTATAGATAATTGGTTACCCATTTGCATCCCTATCCATGGCCCTCTAATTTAACGGTTTTAGAAGGCATCAATTTTTTTATTATACCAATTCATCAGGGTGGAGTATGTAGTGAGTATGAGGTTGCTGAATTGATCGTAAGTGGTCCCAAGTGCCTCGAAAGGAGGTCTGCACAATGTATCTCATGAGAAATGTCCACACAATAGCCCTAACAAATATATAATATTTTTAGCATGTTCCTAAGAGTGAAGGACATTAAATGTCCACTAGAAAATCTCAATTATTAAAAGATTTCTATGTGGAACCAAATAAGCTTTTTATTGTGAGACTTTTTCCTTACTTTTGGTACCAACGAAGGTTGTTGGACCCTTGTGAGATTCAACCGACGTGGGAGTGAACCATAACATAAATAGGGGAGAAGAATGTCTGCGCACGCAAAGGAGATGACCCATGGATTTAACTTATTTATAGGCAGTTAGGTGAAAAGAGGCCTCCCACTGGGCTATCCTTTATTCTCAACTATCAGATTTGTTAAATTGTGTTCTCAACGCTTGTTACAATCTATGAGTTAGAAATAAAAAATTTCTTTAGGCTTCAATTGCTTCTTTTTTTTTCCAAAACATCCATTTCTTGGACTTGAATAATTCTTGAGGATATCTTGTTGAATTGCAAATTTTGATAAACTTTGTAGTTTGTCTTTGCAATTCTTCAGTTGATACACAATCATGTGTCACTACCCATGCTTGGCCAATATGAATTTCCATGTCTTACACTTCAACCAATGCCTCTCATCATTTCGTGGACAGCCACTAGCTTCTCTATTCTACCTCACACAAAAATCACTCTCTCACACAAACATCAATCCTCTCTCTCTCTCTCTCTCCTCCTCTCTCTCTCTCTCTCTCTCTCTCAAAAGAATCGCGCAGCCCCCCTCTCTCTCTCTTAAAAGAATCGCTCCCCCCCCCTTCCTCTTAAAATGATCTTTCTTGCTTTTGACATTTTTTAGGTTACTTTTAGCCTCTTTAATTAGTTTCAAGTGTAATACTCCTTGAGTGCTATCTCTCCCTACATTCTTTTGATTAATAAAATGAGGTATTTTTAAGTGTAATGGGTGTTTCGTAAAATTGGTATATGTATAATCTTTTGAAATTTAATATGCAGGCATAAGTGCTTACATAGTAGATAAGTTTACCAAAATAAATATTTTATTTAAAATAAATTCTTATTTATTCAGAGTAGAATTTATTAAGTAAGTTCAATAACTCAATATAGTTTCCATTTCGGAGTTTTTGTATTTTTTATCTGCTATTTTTTGTGTTCCCATAAAGTTCTTTAATTCTTTTCCTTCTTCTCAGTTTTTTTATTCACTTTCAGATTTTAAAAATATTTATTTATCTTTTTTACTCTCAATCCATAGACTCAAACTAAGAAATCTGTAAATTAAAATACGTCTTAACTTATTCTTCTACGAATTTTACTTGACTTTTTTTTTCATTTATCTTTGTAATTATTTTTTATAGGAAATTCTCTTATGAGAGTAACTTTCACAATACTATGAGAGTAAGAGGGAGGACCCTCATTTTTTATATGAGGGTCAAATATGAGGATCCCATTTCTTACTCTCATAGTACTGTGAGAGTTTCTCTCACAAGAGTACTTCATATTTTTTATATCTTTGTTTCATTAGGCTTTTGTAACTTGCGAAATATAGAAAGCAAGAAAAATGGACTTGTGCCATCACCACCGGCTTGTGCATTTAATTTTCAGAATCCTTCATTATGGAGGGTCGGAAAAGGAATTCCCACATACCATTGCTCGTAGAAGGAAATTCTCCTTATTTCATGTATGTTATCATGATAACAAGTCATTACCTTATTTTCAACTATTTCATTTTTAAGACCTTTTCATTTAGAAATCCATGAGATTTTAAATATGAAGTTTCATGCTTTTTATTTTTCAGTTAAGTCCATTTTTAACTTATTCATATTATTGGTTTTTATATTTTTGTGTTTTTTTTTTCCTTACCAGAGTAAGGACTTTTATTTCCATTTCCGAACCATGTTTTTTCATAAAAATATTAACTCGTCTTGACATTTTTCATCCATATTCTAAGGTACAACCTTTTTTTTTCTCATCATTCACCATTTGTTTCAAATCTCTTAGTCTTATAAATGTTTAAATTTTTGTTTCCATTCATTAGCTAATTCAATTCTAAAACTCAGCAGCAAGACCCCACTGTCTTTTCCTCCTCAAACTTCATGAAGATTTAGATAAAACACAAGTTATTTTAAGTTGCATATGTTTCTTTTCACATTTTAATTGATTTTTTATTTCTGATATTATAAATTACCATCATATTAATTAAAAAATGAGTATCACTTTTATTGAAGTGGCGCTCACCCTCACATATATTTTGTGAGGACCTATCAATGTGACCCCTTAATTAATAATTGTAAGTTTGGCAAATCATTGAAAAATGAAGAATTGAGTCTGACTTGATGGGTAAAGTAGCAAATACAACCTAAACCAAAGCTAACATATCTACCAATTGTTAGAGTTTTTATTTTGTCGCAATTTGATTGGATGCATTCATTGTCTGAGCTTGACCTCTCTTTCATTCATGCTCTCCTTCTTAGGATCCTCATGCATATTTTGCTTCCATAATCTTTGTCTTTATTTGAAAAACCTTCAGATCTTCGGGATTTCTGATTGTATAGTCTGACAGTCAGTCTCTCGGCTCCTATCGGTCAGCCGACATAAGAACCGAGACCAGCCGAGAGTCCTGTCGGTTCCATTTCCAGAGAGCTACAATTTTCAGATCTTCTTTGTCGGTCAGCTCTTCGGCTCCTGTCGGTCAAACCGATAATGCTTAAATTTCAAAGACCGAGAGCTCGTCGGTTCCAATATAGAGAGCTTCATTTTTAGCATTTCTGCTCTGTCGGTTCCATGTCGGTCGATCGATGATGTCGGTCAAACCGCCAAGTGTTTCTTGGTCAGCAATTTTTTCAAAAATATAGCCGTTGGGTTGTGACCGTTGGGCTGTCGGTTGACCGACGCTTAGTTGTCGGCTAACCGATAGCTACCCATTGGGAGCACTTTTTCTATAAAAAGTGACTTTCTCTTTAGAGAAAGTTGCTGATTTTTTGAGAACTTTTGAGCCCAAAGGAGAGGAACTTTTAAAGAGCTTTTCAAAAGGGATTATGGAGGCATTCCAACTTTTCAATCTTTGATCTTTAAAATGGGTGTGCTTTCTAAATCTCTATTTCTATTTCATGCTTAGATTCTTCATCTTTGTTTCTTTTAAGCATGATCAAATTGTTAGCCCTCTTCTTAAGATGTTGTTGCTTTTTCATAACATGCTTTGAATCTTTGAAAACCTTTAGCATTATGAAATCAACATATGACTTTTCATTCACATGTGTTTTTGAACTTTAGTTTTCAAATCCATTTTTGTCAATCTTAAGATTGTACTCTCTCTCTCTCTTCAAGTTTGATCTTTTGAAAAACATATGTTGAGTAATACAACTCTTTCTCTTGCATATGATATCATCTTTTGCATCATTTGAAGTTTCATCTTTTTAAAAAAGAAGTAGTGCTTTCTAGTCCATGCATTAGTCATAAACTTTATCATTCATATGCATGCTTCTAGTAGTTGAGTTATCATTTTCTATTCAGGCCTATCTAGAGGCAAACCATTGTGTTCAATTTGTTCTCTTATCCATGCATAAATAGGCATTTACTTAAGAGAAAAATCTATGCTGTAAAGGTTGGTGTTTAGCCTTAAAAAGCACTTATTGTGATGTAAATGTTTATGTTTATCCTTGAAAAGCATAGTGATGAAGTTGTAAGGTTTGAGGTGATCCTAAACCTTGAATTGATTAGTGAAATCCGGTAGGAGTACCGGGAGTGGATGTAGGCAATTTGGCCGAACCACTAAAATTGGTTGTGTTATGGTGATTTGTGTTTACCTTTCTTTTTATGATTGTTGGCTTTATGTTTGGGTGTGAGATTGGATAGAGTTTGTAGCTGTCTTTTGATTTTGAATGCATAACTTAGAAACTCTCTCTCTTCTCAAGCTAATTTACCATCATCAAAGCAATAGTCACCTAAAAACTAAAATGTTCAAAAGTGGTCTAAATTTTTAGTAGCATCCTATTCACCCCCCCCCCCCCCCCCCCCCCCCCCCCTCTCTCGGATTCGATCTTGGTCTTTCAATTGGTATCAGAGCCAAGTTGCTCTGGTTTAGGTCTTACATCCTAGAGTTGAATCCTAGTGAGTGTTTTTCTTTTGTTGCCACTAATTGCAATCTCATTTGGGTGAGGGCAATGCCACCAATAGACCGCCTTTGTTTAATGGAACACACTATAGGTATTGGAAAATTAGGATGCAAGTGTTCTTAGAATCCCAAAGCTTAGATGTGTGGACCATCATTGAAGAAGGCTATCATCTCCCCACTGCCACAGAAAAAGATTCTGAAGGTAATAACATATCCCTAACTCTCAAACCTAAGAGTGCTTGGACTCAAGGGGAAAAGGATAGAGCTAATCTGAATGCTAAAGCAAAAAACTCTCTATATTGTGCCTTATCTCAAGAGGAATTCAATAGAGTTGTAAATTGCAATACTGCTAAGGAAGTGTGGGACACCCTAGAGACCAACCCATGAAGGTACAGATCATGGTCAGATAGCCAAAATTCAAATGTTGACCTCTAAATTAGAAGATATTAAAATGCTGGAAGAAGAAACATTTGATGAGTTCTACACAAAAATTATGGAATTAATCAACTCTCTTATAGGACTAGGAGAAAAGATGGATGAATCTAAAACTGTGAGAAAAATTTTAAGATCTCTTCCTAAAAGATTCAAACCTAAGATTATTGCCATAACAGAGAGTAAAAATGTGGACCAAATCAAAATTGAAGAACTAAGAGGAAATCTACTCACATATGAACTAGATTTTGAAGTTAAAGATAAAAAGAAAGGAGTAGCTTTTTCCTCTCAATCTAATGAAAATGAAAGTGAAGATGATAGTATGATAATATGCTTTACCTTGTCAAAAACTTTAAGAGATTCTTTAGGAATAACAAAAAACATTAGAAAAATCTGATGAAAGCAGCAAAAGCCCTAGATTCAAAGAAGTTCCAAAGGATTTTATATCAAAAAAAGATGTGCAATGTTAGGACCAATTGCAAGGGGTTTGGACATATTGCTCAAAATTGCTCCACTCCTAAAGAATTTGAAAGAGGAGATAAGAAAGCAAAGAAAGCTTTAAACATAACTTGGGATGAGGAAGATGAAGATAGTGACAAAAATGAATCCCAAAATGATGAAGATGAAAATCCTCCTAATTGGCTTCTTATTGCTTTTATTGAAGAGATCGATGACCATAACATATTAATAGATGACACATTAGGGGAAGAAGAAACTTATGATGAAAATGAAGAAATTGAGATCCAGCAAGCTTATAATGATCTATATGAAAATTCTGAGATCTTAATCAAGAAAAATAAAATGTTAAAAGAAGAATCCAAAAAACTGGTTAATGAAGTAAATGTTTTAAAAGATGAATTGAAACTAACCATAAATGACAAAATTAACTTAGAACATAAATTCATCACCCTAACTAAAGATCTAGCTCTTGCTCAAACTCACATTCATAACTTACAATCCAAGCTTGAATCTAGTCAACTTGAAACAAACTCTCTACAATTGAAACTCAACAAAGGAAAATTCATTGTTGAAAAATTCACCTTGGGAAATGATAAGTTTTATCAAATGTTAGGCATGCATAAGATTTATGGTGATAAGAGTGGAATAGGTTTTGAAGGTTCCCCTAGTAACATGAAGAATAGCTCTCAAATATTTACTAAGAGTGTCCGCAAACCTATAGTTGAGATAAATTATACCACTAGATGGACTTGTCATTTTTGCATTCGTAGTGGTCATTTGGTCCCTAACTGCCCTTACAAAATCAGGTTATCTCTCAACAATCCCTCTAAAATACCTTTCAAATTTGTCCCCAAGACCACTCCTATAAATCTCCTCTATCTAGTTGGATTGTTAAAGGAACAAACTTTGAGAGTCTCCTAGTTCAAACCGCTTTAAAAGCAAAAGAAAACCCTACTTGGTTCTTAGATAGTGGTTGTTCAAAACACATGACAGGAGACCGATCTAGATTCAGCTCTATAGTGGAATATGATGGAGGAAATGTTTCTTTTAGAGACAATAGTAAAGCTCAAATCATTGGCAAGGGGAGTGTGAAAGGAGATCAAATACCGACTCTAAATGATGTATTTCTTGTGGAAGGATTGAAGCATAATCTCCTTAGCATTAGCCAATTATGTGACAAAGGAAACAAAGTTGTCTTTGACAGTCATTCATGCAAAGTGGTAAATGATAAAACTAACCAAGTTATTCTTACTGGATCAAGGACAAAAGGAAATATTTACATTATAGAAGAATGTGATGACAATGAATCTAGGTGCTTGATAACTGAAGATCAAGAGAATTACTTATGGCACCAAAGGATGGGTCACATAAACTTTAAATTGATGAAAATCCTATCCAAGAATGAAATTGTGAAAGGAATTCTCAAGTTGAGTGCTGACAAATCTGAAATCTGTAAGGCGTGCCAACTGGGTAAACAAATAAAGAAGAGCTTCAAAGGTTTAAAGGATATATCGTCGTCTCGTCCTCTAGAATTAATCCACATGGACTTGATTGGACCAGCACCAGTGCAAAGTGTTGGAGGAAAGAAATTTATTCTGGTTATGGTAGACGATTATTCTCGTTTTGGTTGGGTTACTTTTCTTCATGCTAAATCAGATGCTGTAGACAATATCATAAGAATTTGCAACAAGATACAAGTTGAAAAAGATTGTAAAATTCAGAAGATCAGAATTGATCATGGAGGAGAATTTGAAAATGAGAAATTTGCCAAATTTTGTGAAAATCATGGGATTAATCATCAATTTTCAGCTCTTAAAACTCCTCAACAAAATGGAGTAGCAGAAAGAAGAAATAGAGTGATTCAAGAAATGGCTAGGACCATGCTCAATGAAAAGAATCTTCCTCGTAATCTATGGGCTGAAGCTGTGAATACTGCCTGCTATCTTATAAATAGAGTCTATCTCACTAAGAATACCAACAAGACCCCATATGAACTTTATTTTGAAAGAAAACCTAATTTGGGGTATTTGAAAGTGTTCGAAAGCAAATGTTATATTCTAAGAGATAGGGAGCAGTTGGAGAAATTTGAGCCTAAATCTGATGAAGGAATTTTCCTAGACTATTCTGAAAGGAACAAAGCATACAGAGTATTTAATCATAGAACCATGACCATAATGGAGTCAACTCATGTTGTCATCGATGATATGAATCAAATTGGAAGAACTCCTCAAGATGATGATGAAGTTGAATTTGATACTGATCAACCAAGTCTTAAAGATAAAAGTGATATCATTCCATCCAAAGCTACAGTTCCAACCAAAATTATGAAAGATCATATATTGGAGAATATTATTGGAAATATCAGTAGTGGGGTCATGACCCGGAGACAAGTTCATAATCTGTGTGCTCATTACTCCTTCGTCTCTGAAATTGAGCCCAAGAATTTTTCTGAGACTGAATCAAAATCTGAATGGATGGAAGCTATGCAAGAAGAATTGAATCAATTTAAGAAAAATGACGTTTGGGATCTTGTTCCATTACCTACAGAGAAAAATCCCATTGGCACTAAGTGGATTTACAAGAACAAGTCAGACGAATCTGGAAATGTTGTGAGAAACAAGGCAAGACTAGTAGCAAAAGGATATGCCCAAATAGAAGGAATTGGTTTTGAAGAAACTTTTGCTCCTGTAGCCCGTTTGGAGTCCATAAGAATCCTATTGAGTTATGCGAGTAGCATGAGAATCAAACTATTTCAGATGGATGTCAAAAGTGCCTTCTTGAATGGAGAAATTGAAGAAGATGTTTATGTTACTCAACCAGAAGGCTTTGAGGACCCTCATCATCCTGAGTATGTCTACAAACTCAAGAAAGCTCTTTATGGATTAAAACAAGCACCAAGGGCTTGGTATGAAAATCTTACAAATCATCTGGTTGAAAATGATTTTAACTATGGGAAAGTTGATAAGACTCTGTTTATCAAGAAAATCGATCAAGACATTCTTGTAGCTCAAATCTATGTTGATGATATAGTGTTTGGATCTACTTCGGAAAAATTGGCTCAAGGATTTTCAGAATTAATGAGTTCGACCTTTGAGATGAGTCTAGTCGGTCCCCTGCAATTCTTCCTAGGTCTCCAAGTTAACCAAACCGAGAACGGAATTTTTCTTAGCCAGTCCAAATTTGCCTTGGAAATCATTAAGAAGTTTGGTCTAGAAACCTCTAAGCCTAATAGCAACCCCATGGGATCTACTTCAAAACTTTCTAGTGACCTAAAAGGTACCAAAGTAGACCAAAAACTCTATCGTAGTATGATAGGAAGCCTTCTCTATCTTACTGCTAGTAGACCTGATCTCTCTTTTAGTGTTGGAATCTGTGCTAGATATCAATCGGATCCTCGTGAGTCCCATCTCAAAGCTGTTAAACGTATCTTTAAATATATCAATAGGACATCTCATTATGGCATCTGGTATCCTTGTGACTCATCTTTACAATTAATTGGATACAGTGATGCTGATTGGGCAGGATCAATAGATGATAGGAAAAGCACCAGTGGATGTTGCTACTTCATAGGAAATTGCTTAGTAGCTTGGCATAGCAAAAAGCAAAATTCAGTATCTCTGTCTACTGCAGAAGCTGAATATATAGCTACCGGTAGCTGTTGTGCTCAATTGTTGTGGATGAAACAAACCTTGTTAGATTATAATGTTCCACAACACTGTATGCCTATCATGTGTGATAACTCAAGTGCCATTAGCATTTCAAAAAGTCCTGTTTAACATTCTCGCACTAAACACATTGACATTCGCTATCACTTTTTGCGTGATCATGCTGATCAAGGCTCTATTGAGTTACTTTTTGTTCCAACTGATTCTCAATTGGCTGACTTATTTACTAAACCCCTTGGAAATGAAAGATTTATCAAACTAAGACATCAATTGGGCATTGACCCTTGCCCTGAGATCTGAATTCTTGTTGACTAATCACCTGTGATTGCATTTCCTTTTTATTATACCTCTTATAAACAGGTGCAACTGACAATGTTTGTGTCTTCCTGTAGATCGGCAGGATCCTTTGCAATTAGATGTCAAAGGGGGAGAGAATGATAGTAAGTGGTCTCAATTTGAGGGGGAGTAGAATCAAGGTCTATCAAATTGAGGGGGAGAAGCTTTGCCTAGTTGCTCTCGCAAGGAAAATCCAAAGCTCCAAAATATCCAAAGTCCCAAAGCATCCAAAGCTCCTTAAATGTCCAAAGAAGTTGGTGTTCTAGTTCTTGGAGTATGAAAGGGTGTCAAGCTTCTAGAGTTGCCATCAAATTGCAAAGGGGAGATTGTTAAAGTTTTTATTTTGTTGCAATTTGATTGGATGCATTCATTGTCTTAGCTTGACCTCTCTTTCATTCATGCTCTCCTTCTTAGGATCCTCATGCATATTTTGCTTCCATAATCTTTGTCTTTATTTGAAAAACCTTCAGATCTTCGAGATTTCTGATTGTATAGTATGCCGGTCAGTCTGTCTAAGAACCGAGACCAGCCGAGAGTCCTGTCGGTTCCATTTCCAAAGAGCTACAATTTTCAGATCTTCTCTGTCGGTCAGCTCTTCGGCTCCTGTCGGTCAACCGATAATGCTTAAATTTCAAAGACCGAGAGCTCGTCGGTTCCAATATCAGAGAGCTTCATTTTTAGCATTTCTGCTCTGTCGGTTCCATGTCGGTCGACCGATGATGTCGGTCAAACCGCCAAGTGTTTCTTGGTTAGCAATTTTTTCAAAAATATAGCCGTTGGGTTGTGACCGTTGGGCTGTCGGTTGACCGACGCCTAGTTGTCGGCTAACCGATAGCTACCCGTTGGGAGCACTTTTTCTATAAAAAGTGACTTTCTCTTTAGGGAAAGTTGCTGATTTTTTGAGAACTTTTGAACCCAAAAGAGAGGAACTTTTCAAGAGCTTTTCAAAAGGGATTATGGAGGCATTCCAACTTTTCAATCTTTGATCTTTAAAATGGGTGTGCTTTCTAAATCTCTATTTCTATTTCATGCTTAGATTCTTCATCTTTGTTTTCTTTTAAGCATGATCAAATTGTTAGCCCTCTTCTTAAGATGTTGTTGCTTTTCATAACATGCTTTGATCTTTGAAAACCTTTAGCATTATGAAATCAACATATGAATTTTCATTCACATGTGGTTTTGAACTTTAGCTTTCAAATCCATTTTTGTCAATCTTAAGATTGTACTCTCTCTCTCTCTTCAAGTTTGATCATTTGAAAAACATGTGCTGAGTAATACAACTCTTTCTCTTACATATGATTATCATCTTTTGCATCATTTGAAGTTTCATCTTTTTAAAAGAGAAAGAGTGCTTTCTAGTCCATGCATTAGTCATAAACTTTATCATTCATATGCATGCTTCTAGTAGTTGAGTTATCATTTTCTATTCAGCCTATCTAGAGGCAAACCATTGGGTTCAATTTGTTCTCTTATCCATGCATAAATAGGCATTTTACTTAAGAGAAAAATCTATATTGTAAAGGTTGGTGTTTAGCCTTAAAAAGCACTTGTTGTGATGTAAAGGTTTATGTTTATCCTTGAAAAGCATAGTGATGAAGTTGTAAGGTTTGAGGTGATCCTAAACCTTGAATTGATTAGTGAAATCCGGTAGGAGTACCAGGGAGTGGATGTAGGCAATTTGGCCGAACCACTATAATTGGTTGTGTTATGGTGATTTGTGTTTACCTTTCTTTTTATGATTGTTGGCTTTATGTTTGGGTGTGAGATTGGATAGAGTTTGTAGCTGTCTTTTGATTTTGAATGCATAACTTAAAAACTCTCTCTCTTCTCAAGCTAATTCACCATCATCAAAGCATAAGTCACCTAAAAACTAAAATGTTCAAAAGTGGTCTAAATTTTTAGTAGCATCCTATTCAAACCCCCCCCCCCCCCCCTCTAGGATTCGATCTTGGTCTTTCACCAATTGTGTTAGTTATGTAAACCTAGCCTGTAAATTAAAAAGTGTAAACAAAAACACACTAAATTAGCAGGTCATATTTAAGTTGGGTGTTCGACGTGTATTCCGAACCCACGAGAGGCAAAAGGTCTCAGTATCGCATCATGTGATATATCAAATATCAACCAAAAATATCATGGAAAACAGCCAAAGATCGCCTCCAATGAGGGAGAGTTTGTGTTGCCAGTCTCATAAGATGCTACCAGAACGCATGACTCTCATCCTTATTGTTTTGGGTCATTTATTGTCAATTCATGTTTTAATATGATTAGGAAGCCAAATTTGACACATTAAATTTCTTTAGGACATATAAGTCGATTTAATTGTCCGATTTTTTAGTTTCATATACCATTGGAAAGCCATTGACTAGTAGATCAAAATAGAATGCATATTTTAAATCCATATAAAGATGACAAGGCAATTCGAAAACTTAAACATTTAGGGCTTCTGCATCAAGCTCGCTTTTGCAGGTTCCTATGCACGCTAAACTTTATCTTTAATTCAAGCATTGAAGTTTTGAGATCTATTTACCATTGGAAAGCTATTAATGAATCAATCAATTACTCTATTTAGTCCATCCAAAGCTAGAAACTAGAAAGGCTGTTCAAAAATTGAAACTTTATGGACTTGATAATCAGCTTTCTCTCACAGGGAGCCATGCGCACTAATCTGAATTCCTAGACAATATGGAATTCCTGAATCCTCCTTTGGACTTGAGCATTCAGGAATTCCACCAAAATACAAAGAGGGTGGAATTCCTGAATTCTTAAAGGCCAATTGAGACTTTTCATGTGCTGGAATTCATAAATTATTGTCAAGAAACAAGGAATTTGAAACTGTCAAGGGACATTATGTCCCAAAAAACCCAACCAGGAATTCTAGTAAAGTAACAGGCCGGCCCTTAGATTCGATTGCCGAGCCTCTGAGATATATATAGCATTGCAAAGGATTGGACAAGTAGAAGAAGAAAATTTTTATCTCTTGGTAGTATAAATATATGAAATAATTTTCTAAAATCTTAACTTTCAGTCTTGTATTCAAGTTAGCATTCTTGGGATTGCATACATATCTAACTTCTATGGGTCATAAGTAGGTGTGTGGGGGTGTTTCTCGAAGTACTGAGGTTTGCTAACTTCGGTGCTTATGCCTATTAATCGCGCCCTGAAATCGGCAAGCATCGCTCATGTGCTACCCGAACTCAAGACCGTATCCGGCCTCGGGCCCCCCGACCTCAATACAAAGCATCCACTTCGGTTACTCAGTTCGGCACCAGGGCCAGATCCTTAGCCGAGATGGGCGGTAACGACTGTACTTTCAAGAGTATCCAGCTGGAACTGACAAATCCATCCTGGCCGTCCTTTACCCCTGACAGCGTGGCATCCAGCGGTTAAGTCCCATCAAAGTATGGCCCCCAACCAGGCCCGATGGGACTAAGCCCAAAAGTCAGATATGGTAAGGCCCTATTAGACCAGCGTTTAATGCATGATGGGCTGATCGGACTGTCATTTAATGAGTAATGGGCTGATATGACAATACTCCTGGTCATGCCAGGACATCATCATGAGCCTTTCCATGCAACGTAGGCCTCCTCCTCTATAAAGGGAGGAGCGATCTCCATTACAGGTATGCACACCATAACCAGAGAGCTGTTACTCTGTCTCTCTTCTCTCTTATCTCTATCCTACTGCTCAGACCACTTACTGACTTAGGCATCGGAGAGCCTTGTGCTGCCCACAGCCAGGGTCCTTTGACGTCCTCATCTTCTTCCCTTTCAGGTTCTCAGATCATTCATTATCTTCCAAGGAGCATCAGACTCAAGATAATCTTCATTACAAAGTCCGTAATATTTAGGCACTTACAATTGGCGCTGTCTGTGGGAAAGCACTAACCCAACTTTCCCAAACACCATGCCTCCCAAAGCTAAAAAAGGCGGAGAAGCTTTAAGGGCGATCATCCACCCGCCCCCGGGCATGTCATTGGTCGCTCCTCCTCAGATGCGATCGGAAGTAAGGTCCGGTCCAGCTGCAGTCGAGGAGCACTCTGACAAACACCTCTTCATTCAGATCCCTTCCCCGGACCAGATCGAAGACTCATCCCCAGAGGAGGAAGTCATGCCTCCTCGGAGAGATGAACAGCGAAGAGAACGCCCCCGGAAGGACAAAGCGGTAGCGGTCAGTGGGTCCCATCGTTCCCGCTACTTCACTGGCGATAAGGACGTCGCGGCCTAGAACGTCCTCATCCGAGAGTAAGAAAAGTTGATCCAGCAGCTCCGGCAGCAGCCTGAGTGCGAGGCAAAGGTCGGCCCTCAGCCTTCCAAGAGTAGGCCGACCCATCGATCCGAGATCGACCTCAGGCATCACCTCGAGCAGAAGAGGCAGCGCCGGGCTCAGGAAGAGGGCTCCAGCAATAGCCATTCGAAGAAAAGGTCAGCCCCCCCTCGGGGACAAAGAAGACGAAGGTGCGCGGCTTGACAGGCTTGTCAAGCAGGCAATCCGGCGCAATATGGAAGCTATTTCCCGCAATCCCTTGGATTCGTACGACTCCGACGACGCCGGCTCATCTCCTTTCTCTCAGGAAATCAAGGATTTCCTCCTGCCGAAAAGATTCAGTGTCCCGAGGTTTGTTCATTATGACGGCACTTCAGACCCGGCAGCGCATCTCCGACATTTCACCCAGAAGATCTCAGTGTAGGATGAGGTCGGTCATCTGAACTGTAGAGTTTTCTCATCAAGTTTGGGAGACCTCCCCCTCAAATGGTTTTGCAGCCTCCCAGAAGGATCGATCTCGAGTTGGCACCAATTGTGGAACTCCTTCCTGGGGAAGTTCCAAGCCCACAGAGTCATCCCGAAGACAGATGGCGACATGATGGCCCTCAAGATGAGGTGGAACGAGAGCATCACCCTGTTTGCTAAGAGATTCTGGACTGTCTATAGCCAGATCGAAAACTCAAACGACGAAGTGGCGATCATGTTCTTCCAGCACGCACTGTTGCTGGGCAACGACCTTCTCAAAGAGCTGGTCGGGAGCCCCGTGACCTCGGTAGAAGCGCTAATGGCCAGGGTGAATAAGTACGTCGCCCAAGAGGAGGACGAGGTCAGGGCCAAGGAGAGCTTCGACGTCTCTAAATCCACCTCCAAAGGCCAGACCAAGCCCGAAGATCAAGCCGTCCAACGCGATCGACGCCCTTCTGGGAAACCCTTTTCCAAGAAGGAGAAGAAGACATTTCTGAGGGAAGAAAGGGATCGATACCGAGCCTCCACCAGTTCGGCAACGGCTTCATTTCACAACAGGGATGACAGCAAGAAGCCCAGGCCAGGTGTCCACACAGTATTCGTGGAGTCGGTCTACAAGATCCTGAACAAGATCAAAGACCAGCCCTATTTCAGCTGGCCGCAGCCTCTAAAGGGCAACCCCGCCAACCGAAACCAGAGTAAGTATTGCGCCTATCACAAGGAGAAGGGACACGACACCGAGGACTGCTACTCCCTCAAGTCACACCTCGAGAGGCTTGTCAAAGAAGGGCACCTGAAGGAGTATGTGAAAGGGGGAGGAGTAAACACCAGCCGAGCTCAGCACCAAGACGACGGAGCCCACTCCAGCGATGAATCAAAAAGACTTATCAGTGTCATCCACCTGGCTCCCGCCCCAAGAGGGAGTAACCAGGCCCGGGCCAAGGCCAGGAGGGCCGCGCACGGCAAACAGGTGATGACTGCCGAGCTCGAACCGATGTCAAAGAAAGCTCGGAAGGAAAAGCCCAAGATCTGTTTCTTCGAGGAAGACTTGGAAGGAGTCCAGCTTCCCCATAACGATCCGCTGATCGTCACCCTAAAGCTCAAGAACTGCATAGTCCAGAGGATCCTCGTCGACCCCGGAAGCTCTTCCGAGATCCTTTATTTCGATTGCTTCAGAAGAATGGGCCTCAAAGAAGAAAACCTGGAGGAGGAGCGCACTCCCCTGATAGGCTTCAGCGCCAAACCAGTGTACCCCAAGGGGAAGATCACCCTCACGATCCAGGTCGAAGGTGCCTCCATTACTGCTGATTTCCTTGTGGCAGATGCGCCGTCTCCCTACAATGCCATAATGGGGAGGTCGTGGCTGCACAGCATGGAAGCAATACCTTCCACCCACCACCAGAAGCTCAAATTTCCCTTAGAAGATAAGGACGGCAGAATAAAGGTGGTCACTGTCAGGGGCAATCAGCAGGCGGCCAAGCAGTGTCTCATGGTCGTTGTGCCCGGAGAAAAAGAGCCACAGCAAGTGAACATGGCCGAGTTGGAAGACGAGCTTGAAAAGGTCGGCCGCGATCCCAAAAAGAAGAGCGTTGAGGATCTAACCGAGGTCGGACTCGACCCCACCGATCCCGAGCGCCACTTCCGGATCGGCAGCCAGCTCGCCGAGGCAGAAAAAGCCGATCTCGTCGGTTTACTACTCAGAAACAAGGAGGTCTTCACCTGGACCCCCTACGAGATGCCCGGCATTGACCACGAAGTCATATGCCACAGGCTCAGTGTGGACCCTCAACACAAACCAGTAGTACAGAAGTCACGCAGGACGGGGGTACCACAGTCAGAGGCAGTGGTCGAGGAGGTTGAAAAGCTGCTGGAGGCGGAGGCATTCAAAGAAGTCAAGTATTCAAAGAAGGCTAACCTGTAAGCCACATCACCAATCCTACTCACAATGTCATACGGTCCAATGTACCTCCTAGACAGTTTGCCCTTCTGTCCAAACCTCAAAGTCCCACGAGTAGGTGACACTTTCAAGAAAACCTTATCTCCTTCTTTGAACTGTAAATCCCTTCTATGAGAGTCTGCATAACTCTTCTGTCTACTCTGAGCCACTTTCAGACGTTCTTGGATCAACTTGACCTTGTCGCTTGTCTCACTAACGATGGTCGGTCCATGGAAACTGCGAGTACCAACTTCTTCCCAACAAACAGGTGTTCTACACCTTCTGCCATACAAAGCCTCAAAAGGTGCCATACCGATACTCGAGTGAAAACTGTTGTTGTAAGCGAACTCACACAACGGTAAGGCTTCATCCCACTGAGTCTTGAAATCTAACACACAAGCTCGAAGCATATTCTCAAGTGTCTGAATTGTCCTTTCTGACTGACCATCGGTCTGTGGGTGATAGGCTGTGCTGAACTATAACTTCGTACCCATAGACTCATGCAATGTCTTCCAAAATCTTGAGACAAATCTGCTGTCTCTATCGGATGTGATGGAAACTGGCTGTCCATGACGACTGACAATCTCTGTGACAAACAACTGAGCCAAAGGTAACATATGCATTTTCTTTCCAGTCTTCATCGGTAGGAAATGAGCTGACTTGGTAAGACGGTCCACTATGACCCAAATAGCGTCATTGCCCTTACTAGTCTTCGGTAAACCCGATATGAAATCCATGGTAATGTGCTCCCATTTCCATTCCGGAATCTCTAATGGTCGTAGTAACCCTGGAGGCTTCTGATGTTCTGCCTTGATCAACTGACATGTCATACAACGAGAGACGAAAGCTGCTATCTCTCTCTTCATGTTATTCCACCAAAATCTGCCCTTCAAATTCTGATACATCTTCGTACTGCCCGGATGTATGGAATACTTGGTATTGTGAGCCTCAGACATGATATCATCCCTCAAGTCCTCCAAGTTAGGCACACACAGACGGTCTCGGTAATACAAAACTCCATCTACAACACGAAAATCCGGACGATCTGCTAAGTGCTCAGAAATCTTAGCCAATTCTGGGTCTTGTAACTGATTCTCTTTGATCTTCTGAATGAACGAAGGCTCTGACACTGACATGTTTGCTAACATGACACCCTCTCTTAGTGGATGAAAATCTACACCCAACTCTTCTAACTGTTGTACCACATATGTTCCACGAAGACTGGCCATGCTCACGACTTTCTGCTCAAGGCATCTGCAACTACATTCGCTTTCCCCGGGTGATACTTGATTGGAAAATCATAGTCTTTAATATATTCCATCCATCTCCTCTGCCTCATGTTCAACTCCTTCTGAGAAAACAAGTACTGTAGGCTACGATGATCGGAGTGAACCTCAAACTTTTCTCCATAGAGGTAGTGTCTCCACATCTTCAAGGCTAAAACAACTGCGGCCAACTCGAGATCATGTGTTGCATAGTTCTTTTCATGATCCTTCAACTGCCGTGACCCATATGCAACTACCTTCCCATCTTGCATCAGCACGCATCCAAGTCCAACATTCGAAGCATCGGTAAAAATGGTAAAACCGCCGCTCCCAGATGGCAAAGTAAGGACTGGAGCTGTAGTCAATCTCTTCTTCAGCTCTTGGAAACTAGCTTCACACTTGTCCGTCCAAACATATGGTGCATTCTTCCTTGTCAACTTCGTCAAAGGTGACGCAATCGACGAAAATCCTTGTACAAACCTCCGGTAATATCCTGCCAATCCAAGAAAACTCCTGATTTCTGATGCATTCTTCGGTCTATCCCAATTCATGACTGCCTCAATCTTGGACGGGTCCACTGATAATCCTTCTTTGGAGATGATATGACCCAAAAATGTGACTTGGTCCAACCAAAATTCACACTTACTAAGTTTTGCAAACAACTGATTCTCCCTCAAAAGCTGGAGTGCTATCCTCAAATGTTCTTCGTGCTCTTCTTTGGTCTTTGAATACACTAAAATATCATCAATAAACACCACTGTAAACTGATCCAAATACTCCGCAAATATTTTGTTCATCAATGCCATGAAAACTGCCGGTGCATTAGTCAAACCAAATGGCATCACTAGAAACTCATAGTGTCCATATCTTGTCCGAAAGGCTGTTTTTGGTACATCTGAGTCTCTAACTCTCAACTGATGGTAGCCTGACCTCAAATCAATCTTCGAAAAGTAAGCAGCTCCTTGCAACTGATCAAACAATTCATCTATCATTGGCAATGGATATTTGTTTTTGATGGTCACTTGGTTCAATCTTCTATAGTCAATACACATTCTCATGGAACCATCCTTCTTCTTTACAAACAAAACTGGTGCTCCCCACGGTGACACACTAGGTCTCACAAAATCTTTGTTCAAAAGTTCTTGTAATTGCATCATCAACTCTCCCAATTTTGCCGGGGCCATTCTGTAAGGTGCGATAGATATCGGAGCGGTCCCCGGTAACAACTCAATAGTGAAGTCTATCTCTCTAATGGGTGGCAATCCTGGTATCTCTTCCGGGAAGACATCCGGAAATTCACAAACGATTGGGATCTCCTCCACCCCTTGGGACCGTTTATCCTCCGTGATAAACGCCATATAACCCTCACAACCACTTTTTAGAAATCTATCAGCCTTCAACGCTGAAATAAACCCTGCACCAGAATTACTCCTCTCTCCCTGAAACAACACCCCTGCTTGGGTCTCCTCTAACTTAAAAGTTAGGGTTTTATGGAAACAATCCATAGTAGCATGGTATCCTGCTAACCAATCCATCCCTAGGATGACATCAAAATCCTGCATCTCCAACAAAATGAGATCTGCCGGTAGTACTACTTCTCCTATCATGACTGGACAACTAGGGTAAAAAGTTCTACAAACAACTTCCTTACCTAAAGGGGTAGTCACAGTCAAAATGAAATTCAACTCACTAGCATGTATATCAATCAACTTAGCAAATTTTTGGAGATAGGAATGAGTGAGTAGAGCCAGGGTCAAACAAAACCTTAGCATCAAAACCACAGACGAGAAGTGTACCTTCCACTACATTGCCTTCAGCCTCTGCATCAGCTCTATTGACAGCATAGAGTTGTGCCCTTTGTTGTGGCCTGTTCTGTCCTTGCTGTTGCCTGCCTTGTGGTGCATTCCGGTTCTGATTCTGAGGACGCTGATTCTGATTTTGATTCTGCCCTTGCTGACGGGCCGGTTGTTGCTGTTGTTGTTGTGGCCTAAACTGTTGCTGAGGTGCCTGTTGTTGTAGTGGCCTTGCTTGATTCTGAACTACTAATGCATTCTGAGGTGGTGCCTGACGCTGTACTCCTTGTTGCTGTATATTCTGTCTATCTGGCCTTGGGCAATCCCTCATTTGGTGGTCCAATGAACCACATCTAAAACATGCTCCCGTGATAGAACGACACTGGGCATTCCCATGATGTTTCCCGCAATGGATACAAGCACCCGGATTTTGCACATTTTGCTCTTGTCTTGGCCTCTTGTTCTGATTGTTTCTTTGTTGATAGTTCTGCTGCTGGCCTTGACCCTTTCCTTGGTTCTTGACGATCTTGTTGTGGAAGTTCTCAAATTTGTATGCTCTCTTGACAGCTTCTTCAAAGGTAACGGGTGGTACAACCCCGGTAGAATCCCTCTCAATAATCGGGTGAAGTCCCTCAAGGAACTTGGTTATCTTTTTCTCCTCTGTGTCTACTAACTCCGGTGCATACCTTGACAGTCTCTCAAATTTGGTGAGGTATTCGAGGACTGTCATGTTTCCTTGCACAAGTTGCTGAAATTCTACTGCTTTTTGCCTCTTGACATGTGTAGGTACATATTTCTCTCCAAACTGTCTCTTGAAGCTAGCCTAAGCTTCTGCATCAGCCATTGTCCTATATTCTGCCCTGACGGTCTTCCACCAAATATCTGCTAAACCCACAAACATAGCGGCTGCAAGCTGCACACGTTCTAGACCGGTACATATGAATATCTCAAATATGTTTTCGGTGTGTTCAAGCCAATCATCTGCTGCCATTGGATCCTCAGTCCCCAAAAATTCTTTCGGTCCTCTCTTCCTGAACCGCTCATACAACACATTAGGATCATTCCCTCTAACATTCACCGGACCAGGTGGTGCAACTGGGATTGGTTCCGGTCTCCTCTCCAATATCCCCAACAACTGTGCCTGCACTTGAGCTATCTCCCTAGCATGATCCTCGTCTTTCTTAAGCATCTGTTCTTGCAATCTGGTCTGTGTCTCATATGCTTGTGCTTGGAGCCTAGCCTGATTCTCATTGGCCTGGCGTTGTTGGTCTATCATAGCCTGCATCATCTGTTGGAATTGGTTCTGCATATTGATGTCCTGAAGTTCCTCTGTACTAAGCCCTGCACTCTCGCTGTTACTGGCAATGTGATTACTGTTTGCTGTTCTTTTGCGAGGTGGCATAACGCTGCAAAACAAATTGTTAGCACACATAAATCAAATACAGGGTGGTCACACATTGCTCACACGATTCTATCTAACGAATCCTCGCCACGTACTTAAGATTTCTAGTTTCTTTTAATTGCCTGAAACATGTCCCGCTCTGATACCAGTCCTGTCGCGACCCCGGACCGAAAGGGGAAAAGAATCCGAGTCCGGGAGGTCGGGACAGTGGGTTGGGTGATGCCGCGCCACGTGCATCTCTTTGGCTAAAACGCACACGGAATTAAAAGAATATTTATCCGTGCACGTGATTTCCCACAGGGTTCCGCGGTAAGGATTATCTTTACACATCATCTCACATATAACCGTATCAAACATATTTTCAAGATTGCGGAAGCGTGTAGTAAACCATATTAATACCATTCAAATCCATAAACAAGACTGATTTATGGTTAACATAACAAGATATCAGGATGAGCAATGATCAAGCATATTTTCCCCCAAAAGTAAAGTTAAGTGTAATTACAAAATATCAGTTGATTAATGCTCCCAAAATAACGGTCAACAAAGACCGTACAACCAAATGAAATCTAAAACAAAGATATCAAATTCCCAAAGTGTATCGTCCTCAAGGCAAAGCCGAATGTCTACATGACATCATCGGCTTGCCACTCAATCACTCGTTGCGGTTCACCGACCGCCTCCTCTGGCTCTTCCTCAATGGCAATAAGCTCGGGACCTGAGTACCAAAATAAATGGATCAGACACGACGGTCTGGCAGGTGGGTGAAAAGATATGACAATAATAAAACAATGATGCTATGCAAGAGTTAAGAAAACTTATGGATAAACAATGAACTTTATAAAAGACAATGTATCATTTCAAAAGAAGTACATATGCAATAAATCATGTAAGGTAACAAGGATTCGGAAACTGTCAAGATGGCAACCCCACAAGCTAGATCCTCCCTTCACCGAAGTGAAGAGAGCGCATACCCTAACAGGATCATTGACCTCAGTCACACGAGGTGAGGAGGAACAACGATAAACAAGATCATTGGCCTCAGTCACATGAGGTGAGGAGGAACAACGATAAATATTATAATATACATATATATATACTCTGCGGGACCACGGTAGCGAACCGGGTAAAAACTCTGCACATTCCAGACTGCAGCTGACTATCAGGAGGGGAAGGAACCCCAAGTCGGGAGATCAAACGGACGAGGTCGTCCAAGCTCAGTGGTGCCGACTCATAGGTCAAATACGATAACTCAAATCATATGCACGGTAAGAAACGGGGTGCCAAAATGCACAAAATACACATTCACCTCGAGTTGCCATATACAAGTTAGCAAAAGCTAAACACATCACTTCTAGTACTCTTGGGACGTTCTAGTCATATCAAGTTGGTTTGAAATCCCAAAATAAGAGTTAGGTTGAAAATTAGATACAATTAGTTTTCCATACTTTTACAGGCCAACAATGGGGTTTCTAGAATTGAAACAGTGCGAATAGGGTCCCGTATGTCGGTTATGATGAAATTTTGGTACTCTTTAAGAGTTAGGGACATTCCGGGTCCTTATACACATTGATCAATCTAGAAAACCTCATGGAGTTTCCATGATGAGGTTCCTCCTTCCTTCGGACTTCATATAATGCCTTACCCATCCTTGAATAGCATTGGGCCTCCAACAATACCTCCACACTACAGCCCTTCACAATATACCCCAATCTTTCATGGGTTTGAATGCATCATTATAGGTTCAATGTCTTCAAATAAGAAGATAAGGGATAGAGCTGAATTGGACTTGAGTATGGCTTGGAATGAATCTGGAAATTAGTCTCACAATTCTCCTATTTTACAGTTTATCTCATTTCAGTCCGATCGATCGGACTCCTTGGCCGATCGATCGGTCCTGAATTTGCTTCCAGTTATTTACAGTCCGATCGATCGGACTTAATGGGCGATCGATCGGTCCTGAGAACCCTCTCAGTTATTTACAGTCCGATCGATCGGACCTGACGGGCGATCGATCGGTCCTGAGAACCCTCTCAGTTATTTACAGTCCGATCAATCGGACCTGACGGGCGATCGATCGGTCCTGTAGCGAATCTCAACCCATTTGGTTGAATCCTTCTCTTGTCCAACTCCAATCCATTTCCTTTCTTTCCCTTTCTTCCATACATATCTTCACAATTAATTGGGCTATTCCTTGACCTCATTATCTCATCAATTTATCATTCAAAATCAATAAGACTAAACCATCAAACATAATAAATCAATAAAACCATCAATGAAGACAAATCAAGATCTTTGCAGAAAACATGATAAACACATGAGAATCATTTCATCCACTTGCCTTGGGTCCAATTGCAAATCAATTGAGCTCTAATCACCTCTTAGGCCCACAATCAAACACCTATACACAAAACCCCCAAATCCAAACCCTAGATTATCAAAACTAATTAAAACAAAACGGAATCTTCCAATAATTGAAATAGAGCTACCCTAGGGCTAAACAAACAAGATTATAAAACTTTTAAGAAAATCACTTACAAGGAAGTTCTTCAAAAAGCAAGGTGTTGTCCAAAGGAAGTCTTGGAGTGGGCGGTTTTCTTCAAAAATGGTGTCAAGATGAAGGCCTTGAGATGAGGAAGAAGATTATAGTCTCTAACCTTCCACTAGCACTAGCTTAGTGGGGGATTGAAGATGAAGAGGCAAGAAAAGGTAAGGGAAAACCCTTAGGGCTGGGATTTCTCTTCTCCTCTAGGGTTTTTGCCAGAAATGGGAAAAAGAAGAAGAAGCTTTCTATATATAGTAAGTGAGGATGGGGCCCACAACTTAAAAGACTTCTCGGGCTCAAAACATGGTTTTCGGGGCTTCAAACGAATTCGACGAAGAAGACAAAATTGATCGGCAAAATTTCTAGTTTCCAAAGAGTATATATTTTGCACATTTTGGTGACATTGAAATCGGTGTCCAGATTTTGGGTAAAAAGACCATTTTGCCCTCAATTAGTGAAAAATCGGGTTTAAGGTCCTCAAATGAAAACGATGCCAACATGAAAGTTGTAGAGATTAACAAGATAATTTCAATGGGGTTAAAAACACGATTCGTGAAAATCATCGGTAAGCCCCCAATCTCACACAATTCGTAACAAGAACCCCCAAAGGGTCCCACACATCAAAAGGCTCTCCAAATTCCCCAAAGCTATCATAAAAGCTATTCTAATCCCCAACTAATCCAAAAACTACTAAACACACTTAAAACTAAAACACAACTTAATCAACTCTAGACGAGGTCTCTCGGGTCGGGGTCTTACAGTAGGCCTCCTCCTCTATAAAGGAATGAGCGATCTCCATTACAGGTATGCACACCATAACTAGAGAGCTGTTACTCTGTCTCTCTTCTCCCTTATCTCTATCCTACTGCTCAGACCACTTACGGACTTAGGTATCGGAGAGCCTTGTGCTGCCCACAGCTAGGGTCCTTTGACTTCCTCGTCTTCTTCCCTTTCAGGTTCTCAGATCATTCATTATCTTCCAAGGAGCATCAGACTCAAGATAATCTTCATTACAAAGTCCATAATATTTAGGCACTTACAGTAGGGAACTAGCCATTGAGTTTTAGGGCATGTTTGTGTTACCCATTTTCACACCGGAAAGGGAGTTTTTCATGCATTTGGTGTGACAAAATCCCGGAGAAATGGTTTTCTGCCACATCAGACTTTCCATCATCAAAGTCAAAATTACGTTTCCGATGGGGGGTGTCGGACTTCTAGTTCCATAGAAAACCCACTGCTATAGAAAGCATTTTTCTTCACTGTTCCTCGAAATCGAATAAAAAAAACCAAATTGTCTTGCTCTGACAGTTTCCATCTCGATCACCATCATCTCAAGCGATCTCCACTTCTGATCCGATGCACAAACAAGAGAGATTCATATCCGATTCTTGTTGGGCCACACCTTTTGATCGGAGCACAAACAGAGAGGGAGGGTTTATATCTTGACCTGTGGAGATAAAAAAAAAAAAAAACAAGGGGTTTCTGATCTCTCTCTTTCTTTTATAGGAAGATGGTTTTGACTTGATGATGGGTTGCAGTTAGGTTTGGGAATGGGGATTTGCATTAGGTGGAGTGATCTCTCGTTGTTGGAGTTAGGTTGCAATTAGGTTTGGGAATGGGATGATCTGTTACACCCCATCCCCGAGTTAATCTTGATTAGTACTAATTAATCGAGCTTAATGCAAATTAAGTGTGATTAGTCATCTTAAATGTGATTAATGAATTTTAAGCCTTGAGTGGAGTCAAATGAAAATAAATGGTATAAAGGGGTGCACTTGTAAAATGTGAACCCACCTGTCATGCATACAACTGTCTCAGCATATGTCAAAGAACCCAAGTGTCAAGTGTTTCATTGTTCCAGCACATGTAAAAGAACTAAGACCTGGAACCCACATGTCCCTCATGTACTATTCCAGTACATTTAGAATGAAACTGGGCTGGAACTATGAGATCGTACCAGAGGAACTCTCTAGGGATGAAGTTCAGTATGTTTTCTTCCTCTTCATTTCTTTGTTCTCTACACATTTGTAAAAAGAGGCTACAAGAGAAAGAATTGAGAGTTGTAGTCTTCTTCAATTCTTGCTTAGGTTTTCTTGAAGATTGAGTGTAGGAGATCTGCTATGTTCTTTTTGGCAAGCTATAAGGTCTGAGACTGGGTAATGTGAATGAATTAGAAGCTCAAGAAACAAAAAGAGAGGGTTTTTCTGTTAAGCTTAAAGATTAGGCAAGTATAAACACTGTTTATGATTAAATGCTAAGTCTTATGAGTTTCTTTTGATTTATCATTAGAAACAGTTGTATTCAATTGTCTAGGAATTTATGTGATCTATGGATAATTGGAAATGATTAGATAATGTTGTAAAGAAAGAAATAGAAGTGTTATTGATTGATAATGATGTTTGAGGATGGGAACAGGAGGTTCCATAAGGTGTGTGCAGATTGTGAGTGAATAGGAGAAGAATAGAATTCTGAACCGAATTCTATAGAAAATTCTGTGCAGAGGTCGATCAGCCGACAAGCTGACCGACACACGAACCGACGTTGTAATGTGGAAAGAAACGTGTCTCTGGTTTTTGAATAGGGACCCTGACCGACACATATCGGTCAGCTGACAAGCATACATCGATCAACCGACGCGTGAACCGAGACCTGACCGACAGTGCAAAATGGAGGAAAATTATGTATCTGGTTTTCAAACCGAGACTTGACCGACAGCTGAACCAACAAGTGTCGGTTAACTGAGGGTTAACCGACGAGCTGACTGACAGTCAGTAATTTGAATTGTTAAGGTTGTTTCCTTTATTGTCTTAAATGACATATATATTGAATTGAATGGTGTGATTTGATTTGTTAATTGTTTAATATTGATTCTAGCACTACTTAACGATATGATTCCTTCCGTATGGAAGATGCGATATGATTCCTTCCGTATAGAAGATGCGATATGATTCCTTCCATAAGGAAGATGTGTCGCGACCCCGGACCGAAAGGGGAAGGGATCCGAGTCCGGGAGGTCGGGACAGTGGGTGGGTTGATGCCGCGCCACGTGCATCTCTTTGGCTAAAACCGCACACGGAGTTAAAAGAATGTTTGTCCGTGCACGTGATTTCCCACAGGGTTCCGCGGTGAGGATTATCTTTACACATCACCTCACATATAACCATATCAAACATATTTTAAGATTGCGGAAGCGTGTAGCAAATCATATGAGTACTATTCAATCTCATAAACAAGACAAATCTATGGTTAAATGATAAGGTATCAGGATGAGCAATGATCATAAGCATTTTCCCCAAAGTAAATTCAAGTATGTTTACAAAGTATCAGTTAATTAAAACCCCAAAATATCGGTCAACAAAGACCGTACAACCCAAAGAAATCTAAAACAAAGATATCAAGTCCCAAAGTGTATCGTCCTCAAGGCAAAGCCAAATGTCTACATGACATCATCAGCTTGCCACTCAATCACACGCTGCGGTCCACCGACCGCCTCCTCTGGCTCCTCCTCAATGGCAAAGAGCTCGGGACCTGAGTACCAAAATAAATGGATCAGACACAACGGTCTGGCAGGTGGGTGAAAAGATATAACGATAATAAAACAATGATACTATGCAAGAGTTAAGAAAACTTATGGATAAACAATGAACTTTATAAAAGACAATGTATCATTTCAAAAGAAGTACATATGCAATAAATCATGTAAGGTAACAAGGATTTGGAAACTGTCAAGATGGCAACCCCACAAGCTAGATCCTCCCTTCACCGAAGTGAAGAGAGCGCATACCCTAACAGGTTCATTGACCTCAGTCACACGAGGTGAGGAGGAACAACGATAAATATTATAATATACATATATATATACTCTGCGGGACCACGGTAGCGAACCGGGTAAAAACTCTGCACATTCCAGACTGCAGCTGACTATCAGGAGGGGAAGGAACCCCAAGTCGGTAGATCAAACCGACGAGGTCGTCCAAGCTCAGTGGTGCCGACTCATAAGTCAAATACGATAAATCAAATCATATGCATAATGAAGAACGGGGTGCCATAGGCACAAATACACATCCATCTCAAGTCACCATATACAAGTTAGCAAAAGCTAAACACATCACTTCTAGTACTCTTGGGACGGTCTAGTCATATCAAGTTGGTTTGAAATCCCAAAATAAGAGTTAGGTTGAAAATTAGATACAATTAGTTTTCCATACTTTTATAGGCCAACAATGGGGTTTCTAGGATTGAATCAGTGCGAATAGGGTCCCGTATGTCGGTTATGATGAAATTTTGGTACTCTTTAAGAGTTAGGGACATTCCGGGTCCTTATACACATTGATCAATCTAGAAAACCTCATGGAGTTTCCATGATGAGGTTCTTCCTTCCTTCGGACTTCATATAATGCCTTACCCATCCTTGAATAGCATTGGGCCTCCAAACAATACTTCCACACTACAGCCCTTCACAATATACCCCAATCTTTCATGGGTTTGAATGCATCATTATAGGTTCAATGTCTTCAAATAAGAAGATAAGGGATAGAGCTGAATTGGACTTGAGTATGGACTTGGGGTGAATCTGGAAAATAATCCCACAATTCTCCTATTTTATACTTCATCTCATCTCAGTCCGATCGATCGGACCCCTTGGCCGATCGATCGGTCCCGAATTTGCTTCCAGTTATTTACAGTCCGATCGATCGGACCTGATGGGCGATCGATCGGTCCTGAGAACCCTCTCAGTTATTTACAGTCCGATCGATCGGACCTGATGGGCGATCGATCGGTCCTGAGAACCCTCTCAGTTATTTACAGTCCGATCGATCGGACCTGATGGGCGATCGATCGGTCCTGAGAACCCTCTCAGTTATTTACAGTCCGATCGATCGGACCTGACGGGCGATCGATCGGTCCTGTAGCGAATTTCAACCCATTTGATTGAATTCTTCCCTTGTCCAACTCCAATCCATTTCCTTTCTTTCCCCTTCTTCCATACATATTTTCACAAACAATTGGGCTATTCCTTGACCTCATTATCACATCAAATCATCATTCAAAATCAATAAGACTAAACCATCAAACATGATAAATCATTAAAACCATTAATGAAGACAATTCAAGATTTTGCATAAAACATGATAAAACACATGAGAATCATTTCATCCACTTGCCTTGGGTCCAATTGCAATTCAAATTGAGCTCTAATCACCTCTTAGATCCCCAATCAAACACCTATACACAAAACCCCCAAATCCAAACCCTAGATTATCAAAATCCAAGTAAAACAAGACGGAATCTTCCAATAATTGAAATAGAGCTACCCTAGGGCTAAACAGACAAGATTATAAAACTTTTAAGAAAATCACTTACAAGGAAGTTCCTCAAAAAGCAAGGTGTTGTCCAAAGTAAGTTTTGGAGTGGGCGGTTTTCTTCAAAAATGGTGTCAAAACGAAGGCCTTGAGATGAGGAAGAAGATTATAGTAACTAATCTTCCATTAGCACTAGCTTAGTGGGGGATTGAAGATGAAGAGGCAAGAAAAGGTAAGGAAAACCCTTAGGGCTGGGATTTCTCTTCTCTTCTAGGGTTTTTGCCAGAAATGGGAAAAAGAAGAAGAAGCTTTCTATATATAGTAAGTGAGGGTGGGGCCCACAACTTAAAAGACTTCACGGGCTCAAAACATGGTCTTCGGAGCTTCAAACGAATTCGACGAAGAAGACAAAGTTGCTCGGCAAAATTTCTAGTTTCCAAAAAGTATATATTTTGCACATTTTGGTGACATTGAAATCGGTGTCCAGATTTTGGGTAAAAAGACCATTTTGCCCTTGATTAGTGAAAAATCGGGTTTAAGGTCCTCAAATGAAAACGATGTCAACATGAAAGTTGTAGGGGTTAACAAGATAAGTTCAATGGGTTAAAACACGATTCTTAGAAATCATCGGTAAACCCCCAATCTCACACAATTCGAAATAAGAACCCCCAAAGGGTCCCACAATTAAAAAGGCTCTCCAAATTCCCCAAAGCTATTATAAAAGCTATTCTAATCCCCAACTAATCCAAAAACCACTAAACACACTTAAAACTAAAACACAATACAAACAACTCTAAACGAGGTCTCTCGGGTCGGGGTCTTACATCCTCCACCCCTTAGGACATTTGGTCCTCCAAATGGAAATTAAAACTCACCTCCGGTAGAAGATGTGGGTACTTCTTCTGAACCTGATCCCGTAATTCCCAAGTTGCTTCTTCCGGTCCGTGATTCTCCCAAAGTACCTTGACCCATTGAATAGTCCGAGTTCTCAATTCTTGTTCCTTGGTGTCAATGATCTGCTTAGGCTTCTCAACATAGGTCGCATCTTCTCGAATTTCCAACGGCTCATAACGGAGTATGTGTAGCCTGTCGGGAACATACTTCTTCAACATAGACACATGGAAAACATTGTGTACGCCGGAAAGTTCGGGTGGTAAAGCTAACCTGTAAGCCACATCACCAATCCTACTCACAATGTCGTACGGTCCAATGTATCTCCTAGACAATTTGCCCTTCTGTCCAAACCTCAAAGTTCCACGAGTAGGTGACACTTTCAAGAAAACCTTATCTCCTTCTTTGAACTGTAAATCTCTTCTGTGAAAGTCTGCATAACTCTTCTGTCTACTCTGAGCCACTTTCAGACGTTCTTGGATCAACTTGACCTTGTCACTTGTCTCACTAACAATGGTCGGTCCATGGAAACTGCGAGTACCAACTTCTTCCCAACAAACAGGTGTTCTACACCTTCTGCCATACAAAGCCTCAAAAGGTGCCATACCGATACTCGAGTGAAAACTGTTGTTGTAAGCGAACTCACACAACGGTAAGGCTTCATCCCACTGAGTCTTGAAATCTAACACACAAGCTCGAAGCATATCTTCAAGTGTCTGAATTGTTCTCTCTGACTGACCATCGGTCTGTGGGTGATAGGCTGTGCTGAACTGCAACTTCGTACCCATAGACTCATGCAACGTCTTCCAAAATCTTGAGACAAATCTGCTGTCTCTATCGGATGTGATGGAAACTGGCTGTCCATGACGACTGACAATTTCTGTGACAAACAACTGTGCCAAAGGTAACATATGCATCTTCTTCCCAGTCTTCATCGGTAGGAAATGAGCTGACTTGGTGAGACGGTCCACTATGACCCAAATAGCATCATTGCCCTTACTAGTCTTTGGTAAACCCGATATGAAGTCCATGGTAATATGCTCCCATTTCCATTCCGGAATCTCTAATGGTCGTAGTAACCCTGGAGGCTTCTGGTGTTCTGCCTTGATCAACTGACATGTCATACAACGAGAGACGAAAGCTGCTATCTCTCTCTTCATGTTATTCCACCAAAATCTGCCCTTCAAATTCTGATACATCTTCGTACTGCCCGGGTGTATGGAATACTTGGTATCATGTGCCTCAGACATGATATCATTCCTCAAGTCCTCCAAGTTAGGCACACACATACGGTCTCGGTAATACAAAACTCCATCTACAACACGAAAATCTGGACGATCTGCTATATGTTCTGAAATCTTAGCCAACTCTGGGTCTTGCAACTGATTCTCTTTGATCTTCTGAATGAACGAAGGCTCTGACACTGACATGTTTGCTAACATGACACCCTCGCTTAGTGGATGAAATTCTACTCCCAACTCTTCTAACTGTTGTACCACATAAGTCCCCCGAAGACTTGCCATGCTCACTGACTTTCTGCTCAAGGCATCTGCAACTACATTCGCCTTTCCCGGGTGATACTTGATTGGAAAATCATAGTCTTTAATATATTCCATCCATCTCCTCTGCCTCATGTTCAACTCCTTCTGAGAAAACAAGTACTGTAGGCTACGGTGATCGGAGTGAACCTCAAACTTCTCTCCATAGAGGTAGTGTCTCCACATCTTCAAAGCTAAAACAACTACGGCCAACTCGAGATCATGTGTTGCATAGTTCTTCTCATGATCTTTCAACTGCCGAGATCCATATGCAACTACCTTCCCATCTTGCATTAACACGCATCCAAGTCCAACATTGGAAGCATCGGTAAAAATGGTAAAACCGCCGCTCCCAGATGGCAAAGTAAGGACTGGAGCTGTAGTCAATCTCTTCTTCAGCTCTTGGAAACTAGCCTCACACTTGTCTGTCCAAACATATGGTGCATTCTTCCTTGTCAACTTCGTCAAAGGTGACGCAATCGACGAAAATCCTTGCACAAACCTCCTATAATACCCTGCCAATCCAAGAAAACTCCTGATTTCTGATGCATTCTTCGGTCTATCCCAATTCATGACTGCCTCGATCTTGGACGGGTCCACTGATAATCCTTCCTTGGAGATAATATGACCCAAAAATGTGACTTGGTCCAACCAAAATTCACACTTACTAAGTTTTGCAAACAACTGATTCTCCCTCAAGAGCTGGAGTGCTATCCTCAAATGTTCTTCGTGCTCTCCTTTAGTCTTGGAATATACCAAAATATCATCAATAAACACCACTGTAAACTGATCCAAATACTCCGTAAATATTTTGTTCATCAATGCCATGAAAACTGCCGGTGCATTAGTCAAACCAAATGGCATCACTAGAAACTCATAGTGTCCATATCTTGTCCGAAAGGCTGTTTTTGGCACATCTGAATCTCTAACCCTCAACTGATGGTAGCCTGACCTCAAATCAATCTTCGAAAAGTAAGCAGCTCCTTGCAACTGATCAAACAATTCATCTATCCTTGGCAACGGATATTTATTTTTGATGGTCACTTGGTTCAATCTTCTATAGTCAATACACATTCTCATGGAACCATCCTTCTTCTTGACAAACAAAACTGGTGCTCCCCACGGTGACACACTAGGTCTCACAAAATCTTTGTTCAAAAGTTCTTGTAATTGCATCATCAACTCTCCCAATTCTGCCGGGGCCATTCTGTAAGGTGCGATAGATATCGGAGCGGTCCCCGGTAACAACTCAATAGTGAAGTCTATCTCTCTAATGGGTGGCAATCCTGGTATCTCTTCCGGGAAGACATCCGGAAATTCACAAACGATTGGGATCTCCTCCACCCCTTGGGACCGTTTATCCTCCGTGATAAACGCCATATAACCCTCACAACCACTTTTTAGAAGCCTATCAGCCTTCAATGCTGAAATAAACCCTGCACCAGAATTACTCCTTTCTCCCTGAAACAACACCCCTTCTTGGGTCTCCTCTAACTTAAAAGTTAGGGTCTTATGGAAGCAATCCATAGTAGCATGGTATCCTGCTAACCAATCCATCCCTAGGATGACATCAAAATCCTGCATCTCCAACAAAATGAGATCTGCCGGTAGTACTACTTCTCCTATCATGACTGGACAACTAGGGTAAAAAGTTCTACAAACAACTTCCTTACCTACAGGGGTAGTCACAGTCAAAATGAAATTCAACTCACTAGCATGTATATCAATCAACTTAGCAAATTTTTGGAGATAGGAATGAGTGAGTAGAGCCAGGGTCAAACAAAACCTTAGCATCAAAACCACAGACGAGAAGTGTACCTTCCACTACATTGCCTTCAGCCTCCGCATCAGCTCTATTGACAGCATAGAGTTGTGCCCTTTGTGGTGGCTTGTTCTGCCCTTGCTGTTGCCTGCCTTGTGGTGCATTCCTATTCTGATTCTGAGGACGCTGATTCTGATTCTGATTCTGCCCTTGCTGACGGGCCGGTTGTTGCTGTTGTTGTTGTGGCCTAAACTGTGGCTGAGGTGCCTGTTGTTGTAGTGGCCTTGCTTGATTCTGAACTACCAATGCATTCTGAGGTGGTGCCTGACGCTGTACTCCTTGTTGCTGTCTATTTTGTCTATCTGGCCTTGGGCAATCCCTCATTTGGTGGTCCAATGAACCACATCTAAAACATGCTCCCGTGATAGTACGACATTGGGCATTCCCATGATGTTTCCCACAATGGATACAAGCACCCGGATTTTGCACATTTTGCTCTTGTCTTGGCCTCTTGTTCTGATTGTTTCTTTGTTGATTGTTCTGCTGCTGGCCTTGACCCTTTCCTTGGTTCTTGATGATTTTGTTATGGAAGTTCTCAAATTTGTATGCTCTCTTGACAGCTTCTTCAAAGGTAACGGGTGGTACAACCCCGGTAGCATCCCTCTCAATAATCGGGTGAAGTCCCTCAAGAAACTTGGTTATCTTCTTCTCCTCTGTGTCTACCAACTCCGGTGCATACCTTGACAATCTCTCAAATTTGGTGAGGTATTCGAGGACTGTCATATTTCCTTGCACAAGTTGCTGAAATTCTACTGCTTTTTGCCTCTTGACATGTGTAGGTACATATTTCTCTCCAAACTGTCTCTTGAAGCTAGCCCAGGCTTCTGTATCAGCCATTGTCCTATATTCTGCCCTTACGGTCTTCCACCAAATATCTGCTAAACCCACAAACATAGAGGCTGCCAGCTGCACACGTTCTAGACCGGTACATATGAATATCTCAAATATGTTTTCGGTGTGCTCAAGCCAATCGTCTGCTGCCATTGGGTCTTCAGTCCCCAAAAATTCTTTCGGTCCTCTCTTCCTGAACCGCTCATACAACACATTAGGATCATTTCCTCTAATGTTTACCGGACCAGGTGGTGCAACTGGGATTGGTTCCGGTCTCCTCTCCAATATCCCCAACAACTGTGCCTGCATTTGAGCTATCTCCCTAGTATGATCCTCGTCTTTCTTAAGCATCTTTCTTGCAATCTGGTCTGTGTCTCAAATGCTTGTGCTTGGAGCCTAGCCTGATTCTCATTGGCCTGGCGTTGTTGGTCTATCATAGCCTGCATCATCTGTTGGTATTGGTTCTGCATATTGTTGTCCTGAAGTTCCTCTGTACTAAGCCCTGCACTCTCGCTGTTACTGGCAATGTGATTACTGTTTGCTGTTCTTTTGCGAGGTGGCATAACGCTGCAAAACAAATTGTTAGCACATATAAATCAAGTACAGGGTGGTCACACATTGCTCACACGATTCTATCTAACGAATCCTCGCCACGTACTTAAGGTTTCTAGTTTCTTTTAATTGCCTGAAACATGTCCCGCTCTGATACCAGTCCTGTCGCGACCCCGGACCGAAAGAAGAAGGGATCCGAGTCCGGGAGGTCGGGACAGTGGGTGGGTTGATGCCGCGCCACGTGCATCTCTTGGCTAAAACGCACACGGAGTTAAAAGAATGTTTGTCCGTGCACGTGATTTCCCACAGGGATCCGCGGTGAGGATTATCTTTACACATCACCTCACATATAACCATATCAAACATATTTTAAGATTGCGGAAGCGTGTAGCAAATCATATGAGTACTATTCAATCTCATAAACAAGACAAATCTATGGTTAAATGATAAGGTATCAGGATGAGCAATGATCATAAGCATTTTCCCCAAAGTAAATTCAAGTATGTTTACAAAGTATCAGTTAATTAAAACCCCAAAATATCGGTCAACAAAGACCGTACAACCCAAAGAAATCTAAAACAAAGATATCAAGTCCCAAAGTGTATCGTCCTCAAGGCAAAGCCAAATGTCTACATGACATCATCAGCTTGCCACTCAATCACACGCTGCGGTCCACCGACCGCCTCCTCTGGCTCCTCCTCAATGGCAAAGAGCTCGGGACCTGAGTACCAAAATAAATGGATCAGACACAACGGTCTGGCAGGTGGGTGAAAAGATATAACGATAATAAAACAATGATACTATGCAAGAGTTAAGAAAACTTATGGATAAACAATGAACTTTATAAAAGACAATGTATCATTTCAAAAGAAGTACAAATGCAATAAATCATGTAAGGTAACAAGGATTTTGAAACTGTCAAGATGGCAACCCCACAAGCTAGATCCTCCCTTCACCGAAGTGAAGAGAGCGCATACCCTAACAGGATCATTGACCTCAGTCACACGAGGTGAGGAGGAACAACGATAAATATTATAATATACATATATATATACTCTGCGGGACCACGGTAGCGAACCGGGTAAAAACTCTGCACATTCCAGACTGCAGCTGACTATCAGGAGGGGAAGGAACCCCAAGTCGGTAGATCAAACCGACGAGGTCGTCCAAGCTCAGTGGTGCCGACTCATAAGTCAAATACGATAAATCAAATCATATGCATAATGAAGAACGGGGTGCCATAGGCACAAATACACATCCATCTCAAGTCACCATATACAAGTTAGCAAAAGCTAAACACATCACTTCTAGTACTCTTGGGACGGTCTAGTCATATCAAGTTGGTTTGAAATCCCAAAATAAGAGTTAGGTTGAAAATTAGATACAATTAGTTTTCCATACTTTTATAGGCCAACAATGGGGTTTCTAGGATTGAATCAGTGCGAATAGGGTCCCGTATGTCGGTTATGATGAAATTTTGGTACTCTTTAAGAGTTAGGGACATTCCGGGTCCTTATACACATTGATCAATCTAGAAAACCTCATGGAGTTTCCATGATGAGGTTCTTCCTTCCTTCGGACTTCATATAATGCCTTACCCATCCTTGAATAGCATTGGGCCTCCAAACAATACTTCCACACTACAGCCCTTCACAATATACCCCAATCTTTCATGGGTTTGAATGCATCATTATAGGTTCAATGTCTTCAAATAAGAAGATAAGGGATAGAGCTGAATTGGACTTGAGTATGGACTTGGGGTGAATCTGGAAAATAATCCCACAATTCTCCTATTTTATACTTCATCTCATCTCAGTCCGATCGATCGGACCCCTTGGCCGATCGATCGGTCCCGAATTTGCTTCCAGTTATTTACAGTCCGATCGATCGGACCTGATGTGCGATCGATCGGTCCTGAGAACCCTCTCAGTTATTTACAGTCCGATCGATCGGACCTGATGGGCGATCGATCGGTCCTGAGAACCCTCTCAGTTATTTACAGTCCGATCGATCGGACCTGATGGGCGATCGATCGGTCTTGAGAACCCTCTCAGTTATTTACAGTCCGATCGATCGGACCTTACGGGCGATCGATCGGTCCTGTAGCGAATTTCAACCCATTTGATTGAATTCTTCCCTTTTCCAACTCCAATCCATTTCCTTTCTTTCCCCTTCTTCCATACATATCTTCACAAACAATTGGGCTATTCCTTGACCTCATTATCACATCAAATCATCATTCAAAATCAATAAGACTAAACCATCAAACATGATAAATCATTAAAACCATTAATGAAGACAATTCAAGATTTTGCATAAAACATGATAAAACACATGAGAATCATTTCATCCACTTGCCTTGGGTCCAATTACAATTCAAATTGAGCTCTAATCACCTCTTAGATCCCCAATCAAACACCTATACACAAAACCCCCAAATCCAAACCCTAGATTATCAAAATCCAAGTAAAACAAGACGAAATCTTCCAATAATTGAAATAGAGCTACCCTAGGGCTAAACAGACAAGATTATAAAACTTTTAAGAAAATCACTTACAAGGAAGTTCCTCAAAAAGCAAGGTGTTGTCCAAAGTAAGTTTTGGAGTGGGCGGTTTTCTTCAAAAATGGTGTCAAAACGAAGGCCTTGAGATGAGGAAGAAGATTATAGTAACTAATCTTCCATTAGCACTAGCTTAGTGGGGGATTGAAGATGAAGAGGCAAGAAAAGGTAAGGAAAACCCTTAGGGCTGGGATTTCTCTTCTCTTCTAGGGTTTTTGCCAGAAATGGGAAAAAGAAGAAGAAGCTTTCTATATATAGTAAGTGAGGGTGGGGCCCACAACTTAAAAGACTTCACGGGCTCAAAACATGGTCTTCGGAGCTTCAAACGAATTCGACGAAGAAGACAAAGTTGCTCGGCAAAATTTCTAGTTTCCAAAAAGTATATATTTTGCACATTTTGGTGACATTGAAATCGGTGTCCAGATTTTGGGTAAAAAGACCATTTTGCCCTTGATTAGTGAAAAATAGGGTTTAAGGTCCTCAAATGAAAACGATGTCAACATGAAAGTTGTAGGGGTTAACAAGATAAGTTCAATGGGTTAAAACACGATTCTTAGAAATCATCGGTAAACCCCCAATCTCACACAATTCGAAATAAGAACCCCCAAAGGGTCCCACAATTAAAAAGGCTCTCCAAATTCCCCAAAGCTATTATAAAAGCTATTCTAATCCCCAACTAATCCAAAAACCACTAAACACACTTAAAACTAAAACACAACACAAACAACTCTAAACGAGGTCTCTCGGGTCGGGGTCTTACAAGATGCAATATGATTCCTTCCATATGGAAGATGCGATATGATTCCTTCCCTATAGAAGATGCGATATGATTCCTTCCATAAGGAAGATGCGATATGATTCCTTTCGTATAGAAGATGTAATATGATTCCTTTCTTTATGTTTATGAAAGATGCGATTCCTCCTTTTGTTAGGGAGATGCGATATGTGATTCCTCCTTTTGTTAGGGAGATACGATATGTGATTCTTTCCTTCTGTTTAGGGAGATGTGATATGTAATTCCTTTCGTATGAAAGATGTGATTCCTTCCTTCTGTGTAGGAAGATGCGATGTGAAAAGAAATACTATGGTAGTTGCCAAAGTTTAATAAAGACTCATAATGTTAATGTCATTGGTATTGTTCCTGATTTTCGTCTAACATTGAATTAGACGGATTATTACTGTTCATTTGTTTAAGTCATCTAATGATTAATTAGACACATTGAAAATATGATTAGCATATGAAATCATAGAACTGTTTGTACATTGCTAATTGTGGATTCACAGTGTTATTGATGACATTACAAGCACAGCTGCCATTACCGATCCTTCAGAGGTCGTAGCACCAGTGGAAACAATGAATAATGTTTCTCCCGAAGGACTGATTGAGTAAGAATAAAGTAGTATAAGAACTGTTAAAGAATTATTCATAATGTAAATAAGTTTTGTTTATATTCCGCATAATGTATGATTTGTTATCCCTTGTGAAGTTTATGAGTAAATTTCACAGGAGTAAATATGGTCGCGATTCGGGATTTAACTCGATTTAAATGTTTATCTCGAGTTCGGGTCATGACATGATCTCTCTCGTTCTTGGATTTGAGCAGTTAGGTTTGGGAATGGGATGATCTCTCTCATTCTTGAATTTGAGTCAGGTGGGTAGAGATTTGCAGTTGCGGGTGGTGGTGGTTTTCAAGTTGATGGTTTCGGGGCATGATGGTTGGGCGAGGCGATGTGGTGGTTTATGGCTTCCGTGTGACGAGGGCTTGATCCAAGGATGATCACGATGATGGTTAGGTTGATGATAAGGAGGTGGTGATGATGGATTATGATGGGTTGTGAAGTGGGACTCAATTGGGGTCTAGGCAAAAATGTGGCTGGGCATGTAAGTAGGGATGTGGTGGGACTCATCTGGTGGCTTTCAAGATCATGGCTGAACATAGATATGGTGGGACTCAATTGATGGATTTGGTGGGAATCAAGACTATGGTTGGACAGAGATGTGGTGCGACTTAATTAATGACTTTGGTAAGGACCCAAGATCATGTTTGGGTTCAAATGTCCTTCAAACCAAGGAATCCGCATCAAACACAATAAGCACCAATTCATTGAGAAAAAAAAATTACACCAAATATGAATTTACAACTTCCACTTAAATCTATTTCTATAGTATTCATTTACCATAAAACTTGCTGACATGGCAAATTCTTCATCCCGTGAAAAAGACTTAACGTGCCCTTAGAGTTTTATATGTCGTTACAAAGGTCACGGCGAGTACGAAAGTATGAAATATGGATTTGATTCAATATTGGAATACATGTGGTCACGTGTAATGGCTTCAAATCATATCTTATTTGGTCAGGAATGTCTAAATGGGGTTAAAACAAGGGACATCAATAACATGAATACACTGACTATTGGTATCATTCATGGATGCCAAAATGAGGTGTACATATTGGGTTCATGGGTTTAGTCGGAATTTGCCACCCCTTGCAAGAGGGAAAGACACAGGCAACAACCAAAATAACTGGTATTAAAGGTTGCACCACTTTTTCATTGGAAGACCAGGGAAAGGCAGGATATGGGAAGTCTGAATGACAAAAAATGTCATAGATTCTATCAATCCACTGCTCATGTGGGACCGATCTAAAATCAAACTTACATTAATTCCTACCAAATACCGACGGCTTTCGTTTTATAAAGTAATCAATGAGGATGGTGAGACTGAGACACCCGACTGCTGCTCTGTCTCTTGCTTCTTTTGTCAATTCCGCTGGTTCGAGATTGTAAGTCAGTCTTTCACAATGCATGCATTCATTCATTTAGAACCGTGCTATACAGCCCGGGGAATTGTGTCCGGGCTGTGGCACGGTCCCCCCGGGATCGTTGGATCCCAGCGTTAGGGGGACCGTGCCACAGCCCGGGCACAATTCCCGGGCTGTGGAGACTTTTTCATTCATTTATTCGATCCAACGGTCCCCGGGAGGACCGTGCCACAGCCCAGGCACAATTCCCGGGCTGTGGAGACTTTTTCATTCATTTATTTGCATCTTCTTTGCACTTAACGCTGGGATCCAACGGTCCCCCCGGGGACCGTGCCACAGCCCGGGCACAATTCCCGAGCTGTGGAGACTTTTTCATTCATTTATTGGTATCTTCTTTGCACTTTAAACTGTGGTGAAGATGTATATTTCAAAATCCAGGCCAGTGGGCCATGATTATATTGAATGAAAGAAGATGATTGTAAAGTAGTAAATTGTAACCATTCAATTGGGGCAAGGTTCTAAAAATAAGCCAATTATAAGAACCTGATTATGTTATACAGGATATTGATGTTACACCCATTTTGGTATGTTTCAATTGGTGCAAGGTCCAAAAAATCAGCCAATTGGAACCTTATCTAATAAGGGACATTGATATGATACCCTTATTGGTATGTATGGGTCGGGTTTTTTTTTTTTTTTTTTTTTTTTTAGTAAAAGGCGAAAGAATAGTTCGCTATGTGCTCACCACACGGATGCGTGGTATGTATGGGTCGTTAATTCATGGAAATGTTTCATAATATAACCATTGATATTGTGAGTTCTTAGTTTACTTTCAACTAATTCATTTTTTTTAAGCCCTTTCCTTTCAGAAATCAATGAGACTCTAAATGTCAAGTTTCACATTTGTATTTACTTATTTGAGTGCATTTTCATCTTATTCATATTATTGGTTTCTAGGTTTTTTCTATTACCAGAACAAGGATTTTTATTTTTTTTTCCATTTCTGATATATACCTTTTTTTTAATAAAAATATTAACTCCTCTCCTTCTTTCTCATAAATTCTGAAAATCCAAGTTCGAAGCTCCAGCCTTTTTTTCTCATCATTCATCATGAGTTACATATCTACTATTCTTATAAACTTTAACCTTTTGTTTTCATTTTTTAGCTAATTCAATTTTAAAATTCGCCAATAAGATCCAATTCCCTTTTCCTCTTCAAAGTTCATGAAGACTTAGATATTAATAAAATCTGAGTTCTTTTTGTTGTATATATATATATATATATATTTTTTTTTACATTTTAATTGATTTTTATTTTTTAATAAAATAATAAATTATCAACATATTAAGAGAATGTGCACCCATTTCCCTTTTTTCTCAAGTTAAGGTTATGGTATCTCTTCCAAGAATTAATACTCATTCTTAGATATGTCATATGGGGACCTGTCAACTTGAACGTCAATTAATAGGATGGACATGAGGCTGGGTTGCTAGATCATTGTAAATGAGGTAAGTTGGGTTGAGGCTGGGTTGGTAGATCTTTGTAAATGAGGTAAGTTGGGTCGGGTTGATACTTGACGGGGCAACATAGCAAATATGAACTTAACCAATCGTAGCCCATTAAATAATTGTATTAGCTAGATATTTGATAAAGGTTGGATAGCCCAGTCGTTAGACCTATCAATTGAATCCGTTAAAATGAGAATCCGGCCCGGACCGGCCCATCCCAAGCCCAACACTACATGGCTTTTAAAATAATCTGAGCCCAGCAAGCTGGGCTTGGACAATGGTTTTAAAGCCCAGCTAAAGTGGGATTGGAAATGGGCAGAACAAGCCCAGCCCGTCTAGACCCGGCCCGTCCATGACACGGATTCTCATTTTCTATAATGAAACAAATAAAGATGCATTTGTTTGGAAAAGAAATTCAATAAACCTCAAAACATTAACAGACATCCGATTCATATAGCCTTGAATTCAATTTCTCATGAAGTGAACAACACACATTAAGGTTGGATTGTCACTTGTCATTTTGTTATATAAAATTCTTGCAAGGAAAGAAAAGTCTCCCTCAACTCTACTCCTAATACTAATTACTCGCATATACACAAAGGCTATGACATAATGATATCATGGATTTCTCATTGTAATAATAATATTGTGCAACTCTTTGCATCAATAAAAGAGGGAATGGGGAACTGATTCATGAAAGGCTATATGCTCATGGAAAGGCTTGTTCTCTTCTTTTTTTAAGTATCAAAAAGAAATCACCAATAAGGCAGTTGTAGAAAAAAACCAAATTAGATCGTTATTTTGATGATAAGTCTACAGAAGAAGATGACACGGTAGATAAAAAAAAAAAAAAAAAGTATCATGTTTTATCTCATATGGTCGCGATATTTTAGCTATTCCCGTGTCCACAGCTGCTGTTTCAGAGTCAGCAATCAGCACTGGAGGGAGGATACTTGACCCACATAAGACTTCTTTGAAACCGGATACGATAGAAACATTAGTTTGTGCCTAGAATTGGTTCAGTCATGACCTAATTAGTGATGATGATTCAGTCAATAATGGAAATGCACTAAATGAACTTTTAGATACATTAAAATAAAATTGATTTTTGCTAAGTTCTTTTAGACATTACTTGACCAACATAAGTTACTTAGTTGATTTCTATTAGTTTTTTTTATTTTTCACTCTGCCATTGGGAAAAAAAAAAAAAAAAACACTCCGTCATGTTGCTTGTTGCATTACATTGCCAGTCCCAAACTTGGGAAAAAGGAGGAGGGTTTAAAGTCTAGTTCACACCTAGTGTCCAGGCAGTACATATAAGAATAAATAGAGAATATTTAGCGTATATTAAGATCGTGCTAAGCTATGGCCCGGCCCCGCCCCGCATGAGCAGGATTTGAGGCCCCGTTCAATTTAGGACCGAGATTGGACAACTCCCGATAGGTCAGCCCAATATTTGGAATGGGATTAGACAGCCCAGGCCCATGCCCATTGACAAGCCTACAAATGGTAAAAAGCCCCCCCCCCCCCCCCCCCCCCCCCCCCCCCCCACACACACACACGCAACACACACGCAAAAAGGGTTCAAAAAACACCCCTTTTTGTATTTTGTAGGCCCCAAATGTTGTAGAAAACTTTAGGTTTTTTTTTTTAATTATATTGGCTCCTCAAAGAACTCTTTTTTTTTTATATACAAAAACAAAGCACGTGCAATAATGGAATGAAGCACCAAAGGCTGAGCCCTATTTTAGATTTGGCAGTTTAGGATTAGGAAAGTTTATAATTACTCTCATGTAATAGAAAAAATTTATTGCATATCTCATCTAAAGAATAAGAAGGATAAAGCAAAACCCTGAATTAGTAGGTCATATTGAAGTTGGGTTTCATGGTTTCGTCAGAATTCGCTACCCCCACCTGAGAGAGAGACACAGGAGACCACCAAAATAACTGCTATTAAGGCTTGCCCTACCTTTTCATTGTTAGACTAGGGAATGGTAACCCCAAAGGATTGGCTGAGTCAATGTTGTAAAAATCGTTAGGCGGACGCTAGGCGGTGGGTGTGGACTAGGGATTAATTTTTGATTAATCCCCTCCTAGTCCGATTAATCCCCGCCTAGTGCCTAGGCGCCGCCTAAGCGGTGATCAACAGGAAATTGAAACGGATGAACAGATTGGGAACACACGGATTAGGAACGGTAATCTGTTCCAATTTTTTGTTTTTGGTATAGTGACTGTTACTCCCTCTTCCGGAGCTAGACGTCTTGATATTGACCCCCGGTTTCCCCTTCTTCATGAATCGAAGGTTTTATCCACTAGTGCTATCACCTTGGGGTGACAGGGGTGTTTACTCGGCTTTCCTCTTGACCCGGAGGAATTAGTTCATCCCAAAAGATTGAAAACCCTCCGATGGAAGAGAGAGAGAGAAAAAAATCGACTAGGGAAAGGCAGATATGAGGTACAGTCTCAATGTCATAGGTTCTATTAACCCACTACTGATGTGGGTTAGTAGGTGGGCCCCTCTCTTGCCTGCCCCACCAAAGACTGCCATCTTTTATTTTAGAAGGTTTCTACTTTCTAATGAGGAAGATGAGAATGCCGCTCTGCTTGTTGCTTTTTAGTCAGTTCTACTGATAGGATATGCATGGGTGAACACGTAAATTTCGAAATCCAGTACCAAACATGAAAATAGAAACCATATTATTGACGGTCAATCATGTAAATGGCCCCAAAAGAAAACTCAAACGCTTAGATGATAAGATGGGAAAATGTTCAAGAAGTTTAAAAATAAACTTGGCTTCAAAAGCTACTGAAGAAAATTATTTCTCTTGAGTTGCGAAAGTGTTATTAGTTCTTATCCAGTCAAAATTTTGAATCGACTTTGTCTAGAAAGTATTTGTTGAGGACTTGAATTTTCAACCAAATACTTACTTTATTGAAAATTGTTGTCATGAACACAGCTGAGCCTAGTCGAATTTGTATGAGTTTTCAATCTTTGAATAGAATCACGCAATCAGCACTCAGTTTATGAATAAGGGCATATTGCAAATATCGCCAATAATTTGAGTTTATCATAATTATTACGATATTTTCTTAAAAATTCTTTTATTCAGTTTCCTGAACTAGCCATTCACACCAAAATCTTGAGTTGAAAAACCTTGAGGTGTTAGTGTAAGCAGCCTAAATAATTTTTAATACTCACCATCAGGTGGAGCTCACTCCTCAACACTCTCCCTCAACTGAAACCTAGTCGACACACTTTTGGAGACATGCATATATTTGTGGCGAGTCATTCCTATTGCGATTCAAACTCGCTACCAGTTGCCTTGATATCATCCTATTAAGCTTTCTTAGCTAATCATTCCAACTAAAACCTCGAGGCGTAATGTCTTGAGGTGTTAGTAAAGACGGCATAAATACATCCCAATAGTTTTATATGATAATATCAAGGTGCATTCAGTTTTTTTATTAATTTAACTTTAATTGTGATATTCTCATTATCGCAGTATTTACGATAATATCATGCTATTATCACAAACGGTCTATTGTTTGCATAATATTTTGGAATTGAATACATAGGAGTTTGTACTAAAATGAGCCCCACTTATTAAAAAGGTGAAGGATATGAGATAGCAATGTAAATGGCACCTAGAATTTCCTAGGATTGTAATACTAGGTGATGGTTATATTCATATTGTATCTTCCCCTAATACAATTCCCATTTGATGGTTATTTTTTTAATATTCCATTTTGATAATCATGTTTAACCACTTAGGGCATGAATTCCTATATATTAAAGTCCTATTTATCCCATGTGAATGAATATTTATTTGCATGAAATTGAGTTCTTAGAAATTCGTAGTAATTAAAATGGGTTCTAGAAAATAATAATTAAAGAAGTGTGTGTGTGTGTGTGTGTGTTGGGGGGGGGGGGGGGGGGGGGGGGGGGGGATATAAGTTGGATCCAAAAATAGACCCTGACCACCAGACCTCATTTATAGGGTGATGATTTGCATTCTCCACAAAAGTAGAGATTGTTGACCGTTATTTGTTAGTTTTTACCCTTGTTTTCTTCAATTTTAGTTGATTTTAAGAATAAATGTCTGAAACTTAATCTCATGCAGACTAACAAGTTCACGAGAATAATCACCAAAAGGTAAAAGTAATAAGTCTCTAACCCATTGCTTATGCAGTACCCTCTCGATAATGTTAAATGAGTTCTTAACATATATTTCTAACTTGGCTGCCAATTTTGGCAAATTTTGTGTCAAGGCTGTTGATTGGTTGGACGGCTTCCAAGAGTGGATGGTCGAGTCCCTTCCTTGTTAGTACTAGCTAGCTATCTGTTTGCTTGCTTTGTGTTGTTTTATTATCTGTTTCCCAAAAATATAAAAATTGTCTCTATCTAATGATTTTCCTTTTTCATTGTATTCAAACCATTTATACAATATCTTGTTGGATTCTTTCAACCATACATCTTATATATTTTCATTTGATGATGTTTTTCAATGATTTTATATGCAAATACAAAATTTTAAAGTACTTAGATATTACATTGCACGAGGGCTATATCCCATGTCAACAATAGACTAGCCCCTTTTACCTTTAAAAAAAACCAAACAAACAAAATACACCAATGGACAAGCCACATGCCTCGTGCAAGACTAACAAAAACTATGAAAGGAAGTACCTTAGATTGGTATGTAAATAATCCAAATATTCTGCCTGTGGCCGGCATGTATTGTTGAGTTTGCGTATGTCATTGATAACGTTGCCTAAGCACAAGAAAAATGCGCCTTACGCTAAGAATTCTATCCTCAGCGTGTGCGACATATGACATGGCTTTAAAAAGCCTTCATCTGGATGGTCCACCATTCCGTCCACATCACTTTCATTATCATCTAACGTTCGCCTTGCAGAGAAATAAAGGGATAGAGTCTTTGGGCATCTGTTCTTGCCTAACGTTCGCCTTGCAGAGAAATAAAGGGATAGAGTCTTTGGGCATCTGTTCTTGCCCAACCGCCCATGGTTTCGATCCCAAGGTTTCTTTCTTGTATGTGCAATCGATCTTTTCCTTAACGTATGATGGATTCACTCTATATCAATTGGGTCTCTCGAGGGTTCAATACTTCATTGAAGTCTTAAACTTGGAATTAATATTCATTTGTATGGACTTCCTTTGAATGCAAAGCAATGAAAATGTCGGATTCACTGTAAGATAAGTTGGTGTCCTTAGAATACACTAATTACTATAACAAAACCCCATCATATTACACCAGAATGAGTTTGTCTATTTGATTCAGTCAATACACAGCTGCATGAGTTCAACCATCAATATCCAACCCCTATACAGATCAAAGATGTAATCAATACGCATCACATCAGGGTAGCTTTATAATATAGGCGTGATTTCCATTTTAGTGGGAAAAAAGTTGAAGAAGATGTGGACATGTCTTCAAATGTTATCTCTTAATAAGATGTCATTTGGTAAGTGATTTTTTGATTTATTTTATTTAAATAGTTGTTTGAGTGCTTATGTGTATGTCCATTTCATTCTGCTTTTAGACAGTCTTTTTTTCAAAATAAAAACGGTTACTTAATTGTTCAAATAGCTCGACATAGATATCTAAAGTACTCCAACAATTTCAGCTTTTTTATTATTTTTTATAAATTTATTTATATGCCTTTGATAACATGATAAGTTTATCTGTATTACATTAATTGTTCTTTTTAGTAAGTTTGTTTCACTATTTTCAACTATATAACAAGTTTGCTCATGTTCTTTTTAGAGTATGAAGAATTTGCTTTTCAAATTGAATAAGATATGCTAAATCTTCCATTTGCAGAAGAATCTAATTAAAAGAGCTTTATATCATGCGAATCTAATTGAATCGGGTAAAATGACATATATATTGTAGCCGCGGATGTCTTATATATATTATTACTCGGAATCTTCAAATTGGCTGTACCGTAGTGGATAAGTTTTTGGACCCAGTCAAATTGCCCAAGTAAATGAACAAAAGTCACCAAAGATAGTGGTTCCATGCACTTGGTGCGTGGTGCTGATGCGCTATTTTCCATTATTGTCACGTCCAAGAGGGCCGGCTCAACAAGGTGGGTGGGGACACTCTCTCTCACTCTCTCTCTCTCTCTCTAAGTGATGCAAATGTGCGCGATGCATTGACATGGTCCCGTGTTCACCTTTCCCTTTCGGCCGAATTCCCAAGTCAAATGGCACTTTATTATTATTTGCCTGCAAATGGTTTTGGTGAAAGCTCCTTTCCGTGGGAATCAATCTGTAAAGCAGATTCACACTTATTTTATGTTTGCTCAATATGGATTTTCCTATATGCACAAATCGCATTTAGATCAACCAGTCTTAATTGACCATCCAATTAAGGCTTTCGCATACCTTAATGGCACAAGAGTTAGGCCTAAATTGAGAGAGAGAGAGAGAGAGAGAGAACGAGAAAAGTGATAACACTTATGTATCATTTAGTACTTTTAAAAGTTCAATCTACATAAGTGGGTCCCTTTTTGTGAAAGTCATTGGAATTCAACTCCAGTTGTGATAGTATTGGCCACCCTAGGAACACTGTTGAGATGAATCATGATGTAGGGCATGATAAGATGATTTAGAGTTAATCATATAACCCCAGAGGGAAAAGGCCGAAGACTATTATTTGCCACTTTGATTTGCAACCCTTTATAGAGAAGGCTTGCGTTTTGCATTAGAATACATAGAAATTGAAAATATAAAAATTCATGATCTAATGTGTTCTACCTAGGATTATTATTGAGGTGAAGTGTGAATGATATAGGGTGAGGGGTGGAGGACATAAAATAGAAATGTTGACTGGAGTTTGGCTTTTTTAGGATTTGAATTACTAAGGTGATGGTTGTATATTCATTTTTTATTTTCTCTTATTCACTTTGCATTAAAAGGAAGATCATTGGATGGTCAATTTTATATATTCAATCTGGATTTTCATTTTTAACCAAGTAGAGGTAAGCACATGAGATAATAAATTGGACATGTATGACTTTCCGGAAGCTAAAAAGCATTCCAGAGCTTTGCCTAGGCCGTGGCTATCTTTCTGCATGTGCCTGATCTGTAGGTTTCTTTTTGCTTGGTTTTAGGCTATGAGATCTTCTTGCTTTTACCTTTTGTTTTTCAAGTCAGTGGGGTTTTACCTCTTTCCCCATTGGGTCTTTTATAATTTTTTTTGTTGCTTAAATGCTTGTAGAATAAATATATATATATATAGTCGATCTCTTTTCCGGCGCATTTTCACCATCTTCTCAATATAGTCTTGCTTTAACTTTAAACGAAAAGCGTGTTTAAAAGTACCATTTTGGATAAAAGACAAACAGATAATTAACTATTTTCCTTAAGACATGCATGTTGATATGTCTTTGACATTAAGATCATCCTGCTTGGAATCACAAACAGGCTAATTATGAACCTTTCTCTCGGTCATATCTATTACAGTTTAAGTTTTAACCTACATATATGAGACTCTGTTCAAACAGTAGACCATTGAGCACTTCCACATTAGGTATATAGTGCATTGCTTTTTAGGGAAAAAAAGAGAAGAAAAAGGCTTAGGATTACTAAAAAAACAAGATTTTCTTGAGATATCCTTAATTGAATCAGGAAATCTTCATAACTTGCAAAATCTGTCTAAAATAAAAGAGAAAATTTGAAGCATGGGAATCACACCTTTCACAGCTATCAACAACCAATACAGCAAAGGTCCCATCATCTGAAATGTGTTGAGAAAAACGAAAAAACAGAATACAGTCAAACGAAAAATTACCCGTCATCCTATTGTTCTGTTTCACTGTGCATGAAAGAAGGTGACAAGCAATTAGTAGTCATTTTGGGATGTTACAATGATGAAGAAATAGACTTGCAATAATATCTAAATAATAATATCTTTCATTGTACTCATACATGAATGTGAATAATGGTTGGTGCATGTATGTTCATCTGATATATCTCTCTCTCTCTCTCTCTCACCCCAATCCCCTGGAGATCTTATGTTCGTGGGTGCGCTTGGAAAACTCTCATTTATGGGTAGAAATTGCCGGGAATCTGGTTTTTTTTTTTTTTTTTTTTTTTGGTACAAAAGGAAATGCCAAGAAAATTGACATGCAAACTGAACATCCCAACATGCAAAACACACACAAAGAGATCATGCCAAAAGGACTCTCTAGCAATTTTACCAAAAAAAAAAAAAACCATATTGTCCATCTTAGCGATGTAGAGAGCAATCCTGTCTCTACTTAACATCACAAAGATAAAAAATACCTTTCAAAGTCATAGATCAAATTAGTATGAATAATTAATGTAATTGCCTTTTGATGGATGAAAAATACATGCCTCATTTTAGAATATACCTTTGGGCTCTCTTAGACCTTTGGTTTCAATTAGAAGCTCAAGTAAGTTTGAACTTGTTTAATACATAGGTCATATTCAAGTTGAACATGTTCTCTCTATCTAATCCGTAGATCTGATCCAACCTGACTAGTTGCATTATGACCCCCAAACCCAACTCAAATCAAGTCTATTAGTTAAGGGTTTGAGCGACCATTTTAACTTCCATATTTGGAAGGTTCCTATTAAACCAATGGTTGTCTCGTACCCATGGTTTTTCACCTAACCGGGAGCTGACTATTTCTATTCCTACTGCCAAAAGCTTATTAGAATATGTTCACCCATTATAAACCTCAAACCTCAATTTGAGTTGTTAGGACTTATGCATGGTCTTCACATGCAAAGAGTGTTTAACAAAATGAAGAAGAAAAATAGTAATGACAATATAGTGGAAGGAGCTTAAACCTAAGATTGTAAGAGTAGTTACACAATTAACACTATCTTACTTTTAATAATCTCTAGATTATCATGATAGATTTAACAAACAAAAAAAAAAAAAACCTTATTGTTTTGCATTTTTTCAATTATATATCAATTTCGTTAGTTTTATGCTTAAATGAAGACTGATAAATTTGTTGAGTTGAATTACTCAGGGCATTAAAATTACATAATTGTTACTATATTTGCATTAATTTTATTTTTTCAATAATTCACAAATTCTTGAAATTCTAATTTAAATAAGAAATTAACTGACACTGCATGCTCTCCTAGTTAACTATCTGAGTTGCTTAGTTGACTCCACTCCTTAGCTTGCCGACTTGAACCCGAGCTCTGAGTCAGCAAGCTAAGAAATAAGGATGAAAAGGGGATGAGAAGGGAAATATACCTCTTAATGACCACCCAAGAATGATAAAGCTTCCACAGGGGTGGACCCAGGATTTCATCTTGGAGGGGCCAAACTTAAATAAATATTTTTTTTAACAAATCAAGATAGCTAATATTTTTTTCTAGACATATCTGCAAGTTCAAGCATAATAAATATATTTAAATCAAAAACTAAATTTCGCATTAAAAATAAAACCAGGATCTAGCTGACATAAATAATTGTATTTTAGTACATTCTAACTTCCATAATCCATCAAAATGGAACTCAACGTTCTTTTAAATCGTGAAAGTCTTCAATGATTGATTCTGTGCTAAACTTCTCCGCAATTTCCCTCTCAATGTATACAAGACAATAGTCTGTGAGAAACTCATCATCCATTTTGCTGCAAAGTCTAGTTTTAACAAGGCTCATGGCTGAACATAATTGTTCAATAGTTGTAGTGGAGACTGGAAGAGTAAGTACAAGCACGATCACTCTAAAAATTAGTTGGTAGACTGTTGATCTTCTAATCCTTACCAATCATTGGCACAGTTCAAAAATAGTTGACAATTCTTTGAAGTCTTTATGTCGAACTACATTATGCTCATAATATAATGATTCAATTGTATTCTCAACTGCATTTTCTCATGATCTGTGAATTACATTATTCGCCGATTTGTACTTTTTTTTACTTTGTGCAAACAATTAAGGGGGGCCACTTGTTATAAAATTAATATATAAACTAATTAAAGCATATATAATATAGAAAATAAAGATTTGAGGGGGGAGGGGGGGGGGCCATGCCCCCCGGGCCTACACCTAGGTCCGCCCATGGCTTCCAGGATCATGATGGTAGTAGTGATGACGTTAGAATAGTCTGGTGATTAACCTCAACCTCAACCTCAACAGTTAAATATATCTTGAACGAGATGGGCAATCTTGATTGGATTATGAGGATGTCGGCAAGTACTGTTCAAATGCAGTCCTTTTTTTCTAGACTGTTTTATTTTTTGGTAATAATTTTTTTCGAGATTGTTGGGATCTGTTGTACCTTGGTTTCTCTTTCTGTGTTGCTGTTGTTGCTTTATTATTTTTAATGAATCTTCTCTTTTCATAACCAAAAAAAAAAAAAAAAATGCAACCATTTTGTGTTAGAATGATCGGTGAAACAAAGTGTTAATTAATTTGAAAAGATGTATGTTTTACATGAATTGTATTTGATCAAGAACAGTCGATGCTCTCATGCACACCGGCTTAGATGTTGACATGGTGCTACTTTTCAGTGTCCGCACTAGCAACTGATGAAAAACACTCATGCATGAATGTTAATAAAGTCATGTCTATCCGAAAGGACACAACTTACTTCAAGATAATAAGGTACATTAAGGACCTAAAGGATTCATGAACCTACAAATTAGATGATAACACACCGTGCAAACCAATTTAGTCATTTTGCCTTGGATCTAAGTTAGTGCATCCATCTTTTCCTTGGGGCTTTTGTAGATAACCAAGTTAGGCCACAGGGTAAGAACTTTCCATCCTAATTAGCATTTATCTTACTCTAATTCGATGTCACAAGTACCACCAAATTTTGGAAATCTTTCAGTTATTTCACTAAAAAATGTTCGAGATAAATTCGAAGTTGTTATAATACCACTGCATGTCATTAAATCATCTTGAGACTTTGCCTTAAAGGACCTATTTGTTTGCATTGGAATTCACTATCAAATGAGCTCCATCAAAAGATTATAAAAGAGGAGAAGTGTGAATGATATGAGGTGCGAGTGAAGGATCTAAGATAGAAATTTAGATGGGACATTGCCTTTCGTGGGATTCGAATTGCTAGGGTGATGGCTGATTTATTTCTCATATTTCCTTAATTCACTTTCCGTTCTAAGGGAGGTTAATTATTTGATAGTCCTTTTTATATATTCATCTTAGATATTCATTTCTAACCACTTGTGGGATCAATTAACGTGTGAACATGAATTTTTTTTTTTATAAGCTATATCTTCTTGGTTCTTTTTTCCACAATTTTTCTAATTTTATCTTAAGATTATTTAATGTTTTTCAAAAATTCCCATATACACCAAGAAAACCCATAATCTTGAAAACTTTTTGGAGAGGGATTAAGACCATATATTGGAGTTTAATTAATACAATGCATGCACCTTTTTCTTGTTTTGAGGAGATTAAGAACATCCTAAACCATGAATCTGATGTAGTATGAGACAAGAGTATTCATTTGGATTTTTTGGCAGCTAACTATTACATTATTCAAAACGCTTTTCTTATTCATATGCTTTCCTTGCCAATTGTCATGGATTCGGATTAAGGGCTTTATGACTCCTCTCATGTACACTGATCTCCTATGATGTTTCTGCCCCCACCTTTAGGATTTGTTTTTCTCCAGAGGGACCGACTCGTTTTGTCGCCCTTCCATGCATGGTGATTAGCAAACATATGCTCCCGCCTCCTTTCAGAGAACCCAATAAAGGTCAATTCAAGATGGTACTAAAAATGATTGCATCATGAGGAAAAGATGGCAGATAGGTGTAAGAGTTCTCTTTGCAATCCGGCAATTAGATCCAGCCTTTAACAAGTTAAAAAGATGCAGCCATGAAGAAGTTGCTTAGAACATCATATATGGCCTTGGCCCAATTCATCGTTACCTAGTTCGCAGTCCGATTAATTCACATTCGAGTTTATAATTCTTAACTTGAAACTTAACTTCATCGGAAAATTTGATTGAATAAGTTCATTTGATTTGCTTCTCAATTCATTTGATTTGGAGTTCAAGCTCAACATGCTAAATTAACTAATTCATCCGTGCTCTTGCTGCCGGTCCATAACTGGCCTACGTCTCAAATCCAAACCACTCAAAAATTAAAATAATTGTTATTTACATTACTCCCAAGTGAAATTTTACTTCAATCAATGGCTTACATTCAAATTGATTATGTGTAAAACACACTAGAACAGTAACCCCCGCTAAGCACAGGCATCTTTTCCTCATGATGGCATAATAACCACTCCATCTAACTACTTTTGGCATGTTTCTAACACACATTGGTATATTGTGGTGTACTGGATAAGTTAGTTGTTTAAAAGGAAAATTTTTTGTACGGTAATATACAGTCCTTGATTTCTCCCCCTTGTTACCAAAGTTGGCCATTTTACCCACACTTTATCCGTACAGTTCGTACTGTTGCGCAGGCCAGAGGGGTTTTTTTAGCTGCGATATCACAATTTATATTGCAATACCGCGATTTTTGTTGCGATATCACAATTCGAAAAGCCCTTTTCATCCATTTATCCCTCCATGTTCGATTATCCCTCATTTTCACTGCGGTAACTCTTTCCCCAACCGAATTTGACCATCCTCCTCCCTCGCCAACCTATTTGCAAATATGCAAGGCCGAAAAAAAAAAATAAAAGGCTTTTTGGTTTGCGCGGCGGTACTGATTGTACGGAAAACGTCTGATTAAAATGGCCAACTTTGATAACAAGGGGGAGAAATCGAGTACTGTAGGTTACCGTTCAGAAATTTTCCTATTGAAAAAGGTCAAAGATAATAAGTTCAAGATTGAATCCAAAACCCTTATAGCTTTAATATATTATAATATTATAAAAATAAAAACCAAAGTGTATAGCATGTTTTCATCTTTAAGTGGGGCCACTCTTATTGTTGTTAGATATAAATTAGCATTAATACATAGGGGTGCAATGATTTTGATTGGCTTGAGCTTTTAGGTAGGATTTACAAGACTTAACAAACTCTGACTTAGAGAACTACTTGAGTTTAATTCACTAACACAATAAACCGTGCTCGTCACGATATCTCCATATCTCCATGCATTGCAAAATGAATAATCATTCATTAAAAAGTACTTTTTACCATAGAGCAAGTTGCATAAAATGAAAACATAAAAGTTGGGGCAAAAAGATAATAGACGAGATGGAGAAGAAGAGAGTTTTTACAAAAAGGAAGAATTGAAACTTAAAAAAGTGAAAGAGTAGATGTGAGTGGCTAGAGGAGAGTAGAGGTGAGTGATTTTATGAAAAAAAAAAAAGAGATAAGAGTGGATAGTTTCATGAGATAAGTAATGGAGAGAGAATATGGACCATTTGAAAAAAAAAAAAAAAAACATAACATACTCGTTAGTCAAAATTAAATCCAAAACACTTTCCTTTTAACATATTATAATAGTTTCCGAGTTGAACCACAAATTGTTGAAAATGAAATGAACCATTCCCGGTTTAGAGGAGAGCAGAGGTGATTGATTTTGGATTCTGTTTGACTCTTTAAACTTCCAGATTAGGCTGTAACTTCCAATTCAGTTAAAAAGTTCTATATTAGTCATATACCTGTGGTTCTTGTTCCAACCCAAATCCATTTCCACCCCACCCAATAAGGCACTTTAGAGTCTACATTTGGATATAGAGGTAAAAGGTAATCTAGATTCTAGAAATTAGACCCGATGGGCCATGCCTGGGCGCCAGACAAAAACGGATGCTATCTGTCTATCTACCAAATATTCAGCTTTATTCAATGAACGACTCAGATGATTCTAAGTGGAGTCGAAGGGCCCAAAATCAGAGTTCATTCCAAGCCCGTAACTGTCTAATTGGGACTGGACTCAAGTCTCCAGCTGACAAATGGACCCAAATGGCCACGCTTGAAGTTAGGCTGTAAATGTAGACCTAGCTAAAGCCCATCACGCTATGGCTGACCCATTTGGGCCAAAAGCCCATTGGCCTCATTGCAAGTCATGCCTATGGACAAAGCTTGGAGAAATCGATACCAATTTATACAGCATGTGATGGTGTAAGAACGTTGTGCTGGGCTGGGCCTTCTCATATTGATATATAAATGGGATGGTCCAGGACTTATGCATGCTTAAAGGCCAATTATATGTCTTGCTCCACAACCATAACAAAAAAACAACAAATACGAAGGGCCCTAGCCGAACCTTCAGATTAATGGCTAGACAAGGGCCTGCAAATGAGGCCAAGGAAAAGGCTGGGGGCTTCGACAAATCGGGTCTGATTTAGTCCAGTGGGACCTAGCCCATGCCCGGGCGCCCTACCCATGAGGAGCCTTAAAACTGAACTAATATAGACCTGTATGAGCACTCACATCATCTAATTTTGCACTTGATCAGAGGGATTCATAACAAGGCAGTATATCATCTCATTGGATAAAACATGGCCCAGAAATCGCACTGCTCAGATTACAATAATCCATAGTAGGGCCCACAATTTGGATGTTTTAGGTTGATGAAGGCATGTCTGTATGTCACTGATGTGGTGTATCATATGGTTCTTTCACAAATATCCTTGCAAAATTATCAAGTAAAAATGTCCTGATATTCTTAAATGGGAATATCGTTGAGAAATCAATAATGAGAATAAATATGAATTTAAATAAAATTTGAATTTATACAAAATTTACTATTTCTATTCCTATAAACATCAAACATTCTATTGTTGGGAACCTGATGTTTTCATTATATACCATGATATTTTAAAATATCACCAAGTTTGTAACAATTATATGGTTGAAGGAGATGTGTAATTCCTCCCAGCTGCAGTGGCAGGTCGGGCAACAGCCCAATTGATTAGGTTTTGAGGCCCAAACCCAATTCACCTTTCCTAGGGCCCAAGCTACAAACTACTGAAAGTAAAACTTAATCCTGGGCCGTAATTGGGCCAATTATTTCAACTGCTTCTACCAAAGAAAAAATAACAAGAATGTTTAGCCCGAGTTTTAGGAAACTAGTGTTGGAAATAGGGTGGGCCTCTACGATAGGTTTCAAAAACTTTTGACCCACTTGATGCAGGGATCAACTATCCAGAAAGCTATAAAACCCAATTCAAGAAGTTAACCCTCAATCTCAGCCATCATGATCAGTAAATACAATCTATCTAGAAGATAGAAACAGCAACTAATAAGCATCCATAATAATCTACAACATGCAAGGAAGTTGATTATACCTTTGGAGCTCGGTTGTGCTTTAATGGAGAAGTTGCGTCTTTCTTTGATGATAAAATGCTTTCACTAATCAAATAGGGATCTCCAAGACCTCTTGATCTTCCACGCTATGACCCATATCAGATTCTCCTTTTTCTCAAGAAGATGGTGGGATCTTCAAGAGAAAACTACTATGAACTCTAAGGAGGAACTAAAAAGAGAACTAGAAGAGGGAGAGGAGAAAGAGCATGTGCAACTCTTGCACAAGGGGGCCTTGAGCGTGAATCCCAATGCTATGGAGCATACATGGACGTCCAGCCTTCCTCTCCTCTATTTATAGCTTTTGCAAGCCCCACTTACTAATTTCCATTAGAAGTCTTACTTCCAAATAATTAGTAACTATCTCTTCTTAATTAAAATAGAAGTCTTACTTCCATTAATTAATTAGTAACTTACCATATCATAATAGAAGTCTCACTTTAAATATGATTAGTAACTTTCTAATTCCTTTTTAATTAAAATAGAAGTCTCACTTCTACTAAAATTAGTAAGTCTACTATTACCACTATTAGAAGTCTCACTTCAAATAGAAATAGTAACTTTCCTTTTAGAGTTCAACTAAAATTAGATACTTTCTAATAATAGGGCTAGCGTGGGGACCACTAGGGATTCCTTAGAAAGTTGGCTCCAACTGGGACACGCGACCCCACATCTCATGTGTAATTCGGGCCCACAGTTAATTGCAAATAACTCTACTATATAAATGCAATTAAACTCCAGTCTTAGGAATATTACATAGAAGACCCTAAACTTCCACATTACCACAAGTATACCCCTCTATCAATATCCATGGATCAATTAGACCTGTCTTCCAAACTAGATTTATATCTTATTATCCTTGAGCCCCAATTAATAATAATGATCATTGTACCTTTCCAATTAACTCTTAATCGGAATGGGTGCGCACTTACCAATAATTAATCCATTTATCGGCACAAGGGGATATTAGAGATAGATTCCATCTTGACCATTGAATGTTCCCACAGCTCTACTACCACATATCCAAATCACCGAGGTGTTGACCTACAGTTGGCCTTACTTATTGGTGACTCAAAGCAAATGAATAAATAGAAACTTGAGTTTATTAATGTCTCAGGATTGAGAGCCTATTGCTAGGGAATTATGAAAGCAGACCTTAAAGTAAATACAGTGCTTATAAGGTGCTTCTCATGGTCCTTCAATATATCCAATGTACCAACACTATGATCCAGAATCTTCCATTCTGATGATCGAGACAAATCACACTTGTTAGGAATTTTGTGTATTGCAATTTGATGGATGCATTATCATTTTAGCATCTCATGAATTTTCACACATGCATTGAGTTAAGTATCTTGAAATCTGGTTTTCTACATGCATTGTTTTTTAAATATTGTAAATCTTATAGTTTGTGCATGTTTTGGATTTAAATTTTGGATGTATTTATTTTTTAAAAGAATTTTTACAAATCAAGCTAGCCTATGTTGTAAAGTTTCAAATTATATTTGGCTTTTTATGTTTCATGATTTTAAAAGCACTTAAATGATTTAAAATCATGTTTTCAAGCTTGGTTTAATTACCCAAAAATCCCTTCATGAAAATACTTTGAAATGTGCAAAAGTTGGGATTTTAGCCACTCTGTCGGTTAGCATGTCGGTCACAGGTGTCGGCTAACCGACCATGGTTCAGAAGCTGACCGAAAGCCTCTCGGTTAAAATTCCAGAGAGCTGTTTTCTGAACAAGATTGTACTGTCGGTCAGCTTGTCGGTTCCTATCGGCTGACCCACACCTGCACAACGGTAAATTTCTTGACCGTTGGAATCTGACCGTTGAGGTGTCGGCCCTGTCAGTCGACCGACAGGTAGTCGTTTGGACAATTTTTTCTATAAAAGTGAGTTCATTCCTTAGCCATTTTTGATGAATTTTGAAGCCCTTCTTGAGGTATTTTGAGGCAAAAGAAAGGGGATCAAGCTAAGGAAGGCTAATGGTCATTAAGGAAAGCTAAAGCTTGGATTAATGAAGTTAAACCACCAAGTAAGCTTTGCCTTTTATTAATTATTATTTTATGCTTTGTTAAACTATTGGTAAATGATTTTAGCATATAAACTATGATGTGTTGAATCCTCTACTTCCTTAATCTTTGATTTAAGTCATAGGATTCTTCACCTTGATTTCAAAACAAGTTTGTTTTATAAACTTTGTTAATCATGCATTGCCAAAATCTTTGATTTCTTTTATGTCATGATTCATCAACTTGTTTTGAATCTTTCCTTGTTGTTTTCATTCATTTAAACCTTTGTTGAATTAGTTTGGTTTTGAAAACAACATTGCACATGCATCACATGTTTAGACTAATATAATTTCATACAACTTGTGAACCCTTGTTTTTCATATCTTCTACAAGTTTGTATTTGGTACATGTGATTTGCATATTACTTCAATCATATCTTTTTATGTGCATTAAACTTTTAAATGCTTTTAGCATAAATTGATTGAGCTTTGATTTTCAACTTGATTGAAGTATTCACACACACACTTCATGAGCATTCATCTTTGCATTACTTAGAGTGTTGTGTGAGTTAGCTTTACACTTTCATATTCGCCTATTTAAGAGGCAATTAAATTGAGCTTAAATTGTAATCTCTTAGAGTGTTTTGACACTTTCTTTGAGAGAAATCATTTGTTTGTAAGGTTATTGCTTAGCCATATAAAAGCATTGTAGAGGTTATTGCTTAGCCTAAGAAAAGCATAGTGCATAGGTTGTTGTTTAGCCTAGAAAAAAACTTTGTAAAGGTTATTGCTTAGCCTATTGCAAAAGCATAAATAGTGTAAATCCGGTGGGGTGTTGAGTCACAAGCCGGTAGTGGATGTAGGCATTGAGGCCGAACCACTATAAATCTTTGTGTAGTGGTGATTGATTTGTGGTGATTGTTTTGTTTAAGCTTTCACATTTTGTATGTTAATCATCTCATGTGTCTAGTTAGTTGTAAAAAAATTAAAATTGATCTTAATTAGTCATTAAGTGTAGATCTACCTATTCAGCCCCCCTCTAGGGTTAGGATCCCTTGGACTTTCAACACTATCTCATAGTGATCAAAGTGTTGCATCCTTGTCAGTATGAGATGTCCAGTCTCATCACTGGTTGTGATAATATTTAAGTACAAGATTTATCACACATATCTCCCATATGTGAATCTCATCCATACACATGTGTTACATCTAATATACTTGTGGACTCCGGTTCATCTCATGAACCATCATGTCATTCGTATTGGTTATGTGCATATATATAATAAATCACAATTCATCTCATGAAAGGAAAGCATGAATATACTGATAAATAAAGAAATTAATCAATTTATTATATCCTTTACTGGATTGAGTCCATAAAACTAACAACTAATTCAAAACCTCAGCCTTAAGAGACCCAGATCTGGTCTGCTGAAAGCCCTATTGTTTAGCCCAAATCGGTTTGACTGTTCTTACTGTTCTGACTGTGACCCTATTTATTTAAAAAATACTAAATAAAACAAATTTTATGAAAGGAAGAAAAGGATTTTACCTAAAGATGAACCGTGTTTGACAATTACACAAAATAGTGAAAACTATTTTCTTATGCATAAAAGTGGTCCGTTAGGCATAGTGTCTTTTTTCTTTTTTTAACTTAGGACTAACGACGCTAGCGTTGCTCAATTTAAAATGAAGCGACGCTAGCGTCGCTCTTCATAAACTACTAGCATATGGGTGTATGTCTCAGTATCATGGTTGGAATTTGGGATTCACCGAAGGGTTAAAGAGTTGCAAAAACGATAAAGAGTTGCAAAAAACAAGTTTTCCACTATTTTATAAGTGGAAAAGTTGCAAATTAAAACAAGTTTTCCGTTGTTTTCGTAGGGAGCTTCATCAGTGGCTTTCTCATCTCAGTGATCGAGATGGTGACTACCAAAGACAATGGAGACAGCCGGTTTTCAAACAATCTCAATCGGGCCCATTTAGATTACTTCGACTGGCTGGTTGCAGGACTCAGCGCCGTCGATCTGGGCCTCTTCCTGTATTTTTCCAAATCTCACATCTATAAGAACCAGAGGAGAAATGTCCTCTCTATGTGAGGGGGACAAATGTTGGCGAGGATTGCATCGCCATGTGGTCATCTTAACCATTCATGTGATCGGTCACATGCAAAAGCATATCTCATTTATGGAAGACATTTTGTTTCAGCATCCATAGTTATTCTATGCAGATGTGTATAAATGACCGCCGGATGCTGATCACCCTTTTTAGTGTCTACAGCATGGACCGTGTATTTCTCTCATCATTGGAATCTTGTATAGATGACGTACCACATTCTGTTGCTAGATGACTTGTGACTTACAAAAACAAGTTTTCCACAGTTATTATAGGTGGAAAAGTTGCAAAAATAAGTTTTCCACTGTTAGCATAGGCGGAAAAGTTGCAATCACAAGTTTTCCACTTCTCATATAGGCGGAAAAGCTGCAAATAGAGAAGGAATGGGGGAAAACGGATGAAGAAAAGTTGAATTCGGGGAGCAAAGAAGGATGCTAGCGTCGCCCATATTTATTTTGAGTGAAGCTATCGTCCCTTGTTAAAAAAAAAAAAGTGGCAGAATGAATGATCTCGTGCAGCGAAAAATAGTTTTCACTATTCCGTGCAATGGTCAAACACCATTCATTTTTCGGTAAAATCATCAAGGAAGAACTTTATGAAAATCTTATGAAGAACTTATGAAAATCTATCTTGACTTATTAAAGAAAAATTATCAAAAAAGAAAGCTTGATAGAAAAAAGAGGGAAATAAAAGAGAGAGTATTCCTTCTTACAAACTCCTGGAGATTCTAGAAGCTCTAACTATAGCGTCAATGTCAATTAATGGATACAAAAAGAAAAGCCAATAAAATATTCAAAGTAAACTAGAGTAGATAAAAAAAGTAGAAAAATGAATGAAATTACAAAAAACCGTAAAACGTGGAAATCATAAAGAAGCTACCAAAACTTTTCTAAAGTGACATTGTTTTAGATCATGATAGCATCTTTTACATTTCAAGAAAATGAATCCCAAGAAGTAAAAGCGGTTTTACTGCAAAAGCTTTTAAAAAAAAATGACAACTATTAATACCCTTTTGTACAAACTCAAGAGATCAACAAAGATACCCGCAGTGTATGAGATCTAAATGAAATCCTCAATTCAAATATTCTCAGAAAAACCTCCAACTTATGAATATTTTAGACACTTTGGGAGTCTGAACACCGAAAGAAGCTGTCTAAATGTAGTTCTGAGACCCGAGTGGAGACCACAAAGGAGAACGCACATGCACCCAAATGGGGTTCTTAGACTTACTGTGAGGATCATAAAGGACATGAATTCTTCTCCAAAGGGCTCCAAGAAATGAGGCAAGGAGGCCGCAGTGGAGAAGGTGACACTAGCTACACTCCAATGGTGTTTCAAGTTGATGCTAGAACTGTAGAGGGAAAAGTGCTAAGTCCAATGAGGTTCCAAAGCTAAGACAAGGAGTACCACTGTGGAGAAGGCAAATTTGCCTCAAGGGATTTACTATACTACCCAAGGGAGAAGATGCAAACACTGGAACTCAACAAAACAAGAGCTACAACCTAAGGCATCCAACTCTATCTCTCTAGGATTTCAAGACTACGTAAGGATTGCGGAGGAGAAGAGCCAAAAGACTAAAATGTCTCACTAGAGTTGTAGCAAGAGAGCAAGTGTGCATGAGAATGGGAGTCTTTAGAGGTATTAATAGCCCCTGAAATGGGAGCCTTTGGAGGTATTAATAGCCCTGGAGGGTCTCCCATCTATAAAAAGAAGGAAAAATGGTAGGGGGTGCGAGAGAATTCAAGCCCTTAATAGAACTGTATCAAATCACAGTAAGTTGACTCTCATTAATAATTGTACATTTAATACATTTACTGGAAGGAGATCTATTTGATGAGGTTTACGGGTCAGAAGATATGATCGATCGTATCTTTACCATATATAGAAAGTATATCTTGAGATATTTTGTGTGTTATCTTATAGCTATTGTGTCCTTTGGTAAATATATCTGCCAACTAATCAACTGAGCTAATGAAATGGACTTGAAGGTCCCCACAAATAACCTTTACCCAGACAAAATAATAATCCACCTCGACATGTTTGGTTCTGGCATGGTACATCGGATTTGTTGCAAGCGAAATGACACTGATATTGTCACAGTAGACAACTAGTGGAGTCTTTAGAAAAAGTGCAAGGTCCCACATGAGCATCTTGACCCAATATAACTCAGCAGCAGTAAGAGCAATTGACCAATATCCTAACTCAATGCTTGACTTGAACATTGTCGGCTGTTTCATTGCATTCCAAAAAATCAAGTTGGGACCAAAGAAAACAACATATCCTAGGTAGTTCTTCAATCGTCTGAATCCCCAGTCCAATCGGCATCGGCATCTGAGTATGCAATAAGATTAGAGGGACCCTTGCAAAAGTGAAGACCATGAGTGATCGTTCCCTTAAGAAACCTCGGAATTCTTTTTCTAGCTACTCAATGAGTGGATCTTGGTGCATGCATAAACTGACACACTTGGTTAACTGTAAACGCAATGTCAGTCCTAATCAAAGTAACATATTGTAGAGCTCCAACAATACTTCGATATTCATGTGGAGTTCATAAAGTATCACTAAAGAATTTTGAGAGTTTTCCCCCATAGTCAACTGGTGATTTTATAGGTTTGGCATCATTCATATATATTTGTCCATCGGAGTAAATCTCAAATATATTTTGTTTGGGTGAGATGCAACTTTGACTTAGATATGTGTGCTTCAATTTCAAGAAAATATTGGAGTGGACCTAAATCTTTCATTACAAAGAGGCGTCCAAGGTCGATTAACAATTTGAGAAGAGCAGCAGAATCGTTGCTAGTCACAACAATATCATCCACATAAATTAATAGGACAATAGGCTCGCCCCCAGAGTTACGGACAAATGATGTATTAGCACTTGAATCAATGAGGCCAAGACTCTGAAGATAATTTGTAAGTGTCAAAGATAATAGGCCAGTACTGCTTGTTTCAGCCCACCAATTGATTTGTGAAGACGATACACGTGATTGGGTTTTGATGGGTCTACAAAACCTTGGGGTTATGCCATGCATACTTCTTCAATTCAAACCCCATGTAGAAAGGCATTGTACATGTGAACATGTAGTTGGCGAATGTGCCAACCAAATTGAATGGCAATGGAGAGAACAAAACGGATAGTAGTATGTTTAACTACTAGGTTAAAAGTATCACTATAATCAAGGCCAAGTGTTGATGAAAACCTTTAGCCACAACACTAGCTTTGCATTGATCAATTGTACCATCTGATTTCTGTTTGAGTTTAAAAAACCCATTTGCAACCTACGATATTTTGTCTTGGTTGAACAAGGACTAGGGGCCATGTTCCTTTTTTTGCAAGGCTTCAAATTCAAGTGCCATTGCAGCCCTCCAATCAGGAGAGTTGACAACCTGAGAGTAACAAATTGGTTCCATTGGGGCAATTGAGGCTTGTAATGCCAAAGGTAATAGGTATCACGTTGTTGTTAGAGTTTTCATTTGTTGCAATTTGATTGGATGCATTCATTTTCATCATAGCTTGATCTCTCATTCACTCATACTTTTTAATCTTGGAATCTTCATGCATTTTTGTGTAGGTTTTATGTCTGGCATCATGTTTTTAAGATTTGAGTTTTATGCATGATTTAAACTTTTCAAAATGGGACCCCAAATCTACCAAGAGTTAGCCCTAAAAACCCTAGTCTTATATGGCTTGTCTTATTAGGGTTTTAGAGATTTGAATCTTTCCAGAATTCGGCCAGCCGAAGGCCATTCAGCCAGCGTTCGGCCACCTGATCCGTAGGCCATATTTTCGACAGGCTGTGTTCGGCTACATGTTCGGCTAAAAGAACAACTCTATTTGCCAGCCGAATATACAAACTTTGCACTGAAATTTCAAATCTTTTGACCGTTGAACCAGCAGTTGGAAAAAGTAGGTAGCCGAATTGAGAGCCGTTGGAGCCTCCTTTTGGCTTTAAATTGAGCTCTTCCTAAGGATTTGAGCCAACACTTTTGAGTCTTTTGAAGGGCCAAGGAAGGTGGGACATCAAGGCGAAGCTAGAGGAAGGCTTGGAGGGCTAACCAATGGATTTCAACCTTTGGTTTATCAAATGGTTTTGCCTCCTTTTCTCAAAATGAACACATGCTTTTTTTTTAATTATTTGTTTCTTTTAATAGCATGATTAAATGGTGTTCAAATGTTGTTTGCATAACATGCTTAGCAATATGTTTTCAACATTTAACTTGGTTTGCACATGTTATTTATTTCATGTTGTAAACAAGTTAGCTAGTCTTCAATGATACCTTTCATAAATTAGTTTGCTTATTATTTTAAAATATGTGTGCATCATTTATTATCTCTATCTCTCATTCATTATTTTCATCTTTGCATCATTTATGAGCTTTAAATTTCAAAATGAGATAGAGAGTGTCAAGCATATACATCATTCATAGGACTTTGCAATCATCATACATATGCTTAGAAGTTGAGATTCCATTTTCAATTCAGCCTATTTTGAGGCATCAAATTGTACTTAATTATTCTCTCCTAATGCATTCTTAGGCATAGAAATGAGAGAAAAACTTCATGTTGTACAGGTCATTGCTTAGCCTTTTAAAAGCATAAAGAGTGGTTGTAAAGGTTATTGCTAAGCCTAGAAAAGCATAAGTGTGTTTTGTAAGGTTGGAGGTGAACCTAAACCTCATTTTGAGATAGTGGAAAATCCGGTAGGAAAAGCAGGAGTGGATGTAGGCATGATTGGCCGAACCACTATAAATTTGTTTGTTGTGGTGGTTGATGCTCATATGCTTAGTTTATTAATGCTTCTTGTTAAATGCCAATGTTGAGTTATTACATTATTTCTGTACTTGTTTATGTATGCTTTATAAACTTCACTTGTAGTCAAGATAATTAACCTCCAAAGTATAATTGGCACCCCCCCTGGTTTTGGATCCAGGACTTCCAGTTGTCATAAGCTTTTTGGGTTTCAAATTCACATCCATAGCTTTGGTTCGCAATGTATGGGGCCTTTGAGAAATTGCAAAATCAGATTGTTGTTGTATGCTTGTTTTCTCATTCTCACGTATGACATTTGGCAACCTATTAGCCACAACTAATGGTTCCAAACTAGTGGAATCGTACATGGATAGATTGTGCATCAACCGATTTTGTTCATGTTGATGGAGACAATAATTAGCTAGTGATATGAGATGATTTATCATGCCGTTGTTAGTTTTATGGTCTTAATCCAGCATATGATGTTATAAATTGATTAATTTTTTTATTTATCAATATAAATTATGCTTTTCTTTCATAAGATGAATAGTATTTTATTATATACTTGCACATAACCAATGCAAATGACATGATGGTTCATGAGATGAACCGGAGTCCATAAGTATACTAGATGTTATACATGTGTATGGATGAGATCCACTTACGGGAGACATGTATAGCAAATCTTATACTTGAATATCTTCACAACCAGTGATGAGACTGGACGTCTCATCTGATAAGGTTGTAGTACTTTGATTACTATGAGATTGTGTGATTTGTCTCGATCATCAGAATGTAAGATTCTGAATCAGAGTGCTGGTACATTGGATGTATTGAAGGACTATGAGAAGCACCTTATGAATACTATCTTTACTTTAAGGTCTGCTCTCATAATTCCCTAGCAATAGGCTCTCAATCCTGAGACATTAATGAACTCAAGTTTCTATATATTCATTTGCTTTAAGTCACCAATGAGTGAGGCCAATTGTAGGTCAACACCTCGGTGGTTTGGGTATGTGGTAGTAGAGCTATGGGAACATTTAATGGTCAAAATGGAATTTATCTTTAATGTCCCCTTGTGCCAATTAATGGACTTATCATTGGTAAGTGTACACGCATTTTGATTAAAAGTTAATTGAAAAGGTACATATGATCATTATAATTAATTGGGGCTTAAGGATAATAAGATATGATATTGATGGAGGGGCCTACTTGTGGTCATAGGGAAGTTTAGGGTCTTCTATGTAATTTATTCCTGAAATTGGAGTTCAATTGCATTTATATAGTGGTGTTATTTGCAATTAACTGTGGGCCCAGATTGCACATGAGATATGGGGTCGCGTGTTCCAGTTGGAGCCAGCTTTCTTTGGAATCCCTAGTGGTCTCCACGCTAGCCCAAGTTACCAATTCTACTTGAACTCTAAAATGAAGGAATTAGAAAGTTACTATTTATATTTGAAGTGTGACTTCTAATAGTGGTAATAATAAGAAGATAAAGTTACTAATTATTATGGAAGTGAGACTTCTATTTCAAATAGTAATAGAGGAGGTGTCATGGACTATTAGTAGGGGTGTAAACCCCTTGGACGTCCAGCCCTAAGAACTCACGCCCAGCCCCTTTGTGAAGTGCAAGTGTTGCACGCCTACACCTCCCTCTCTCTTCCAGATCTCCTTCTAGTTTCTTTAGAGTTTCTAGTTGATTTCTCTTGAAGATCCCACCCATCTTCTTGAGAAAAGAGAATCCGAAACGGGTCATAGCGTGGAAGATCAAGAGGTCTTAGAGATCTTAAATTGATTAGTAAAAGAGTTTCATCATCAAAGAAAGACGCAACTTCTCCTTTAGAGCACAACCGAGCTCCAAAGGTTTAATCTACTTCCTTGTATGTTGCAGATTTTATTACTTGATTGCTTGCTGATTTTCTATCTTCTAGATAGATTTATTTACTGATCATGGTTGATGAGATTGAGGACATGGATCCTGGATTGGGCTTATGGCTTTTGGGATAGTTGATCACTGCATCAAGTTAGTCAAAAGCTTTTGAAACCTATCCAAGTGGCCCACCTATTTCCAACAGTTGTTAAATACCATTAGGTACCATCTTAGTTGAATCATTAAAAGATGTGAGTTTTGATTGACCAACATTAAATTGGGCCCCACATAGAGATGCATTAGCCATCTAGTGAGATGAGTCAACTACCGCTTGTGCAACGGTTTTAGCTGGCAGCATGTTGACATCAGACGACATAGTGGACCCAGGCGTTGCACTTTGATTACGGGTATAGGGAGCACTGGGTAATGAATCTAGCTCTAGTATTGTTGGGGGTCTCTAGATTATGTATAAACTGTGTTGTAGATGGATCTCCTGAACGTCATGGATCGGTCCGCGAAACATGATCTTCCCCGAATCATGAAAAAACAAAGTAAGAATCATTGTCACGTGTAAACTAAGAGACAGATAAAATATTTTGTGAGATGGAAGGTGTTAGACCTATCTTTAGATTGCAATTTGATGTTCGCATATGCATTCATTTTTAACATATCTTGAATTTTCAATTGTGCATCATTATTTGGAAAATCATGAAATCTAGACTTGATTTTGGATTGCATAGTTTGATAAAATCATGTATTTGAAAACATCTTGTAGTAGATTTGAGCATGAATTAAAACTTGCCTTCCATGGCCCCAAATTTCCTCCTAGTTCAACTTTACCAAGATTATCTTTTTCCAAGGAATTTTCTGGCAAAACCTCATGTTGCCAAAAATGCTCAGTTACACCTGTCGGTTATAGTTCGGCTAACCAAGTTTGCTTAACCGACCTTCACAGAACCCACTTCGGGTCAGAAACCAGAGAGCTTATTTTTCTATCATTTTCTGTTGTCAGTTCAAATTCGGTTAACCAAAATTTGAAAAATATGACCGTTGCAAATATAACTGTTGGGAGTTTGGTTAACCGAACTCTAAGTGGGTTAACCGACAACTAGCCGTTGGAACAGTTTTTCTATTTAAACTTGCTGATCCCAAGGCCAACAAGAGACACTTTTGAGGACCTTTTGAAGAGAAATCGGGCCAAGGATTGGAAAGCATGTGAAGGAAGGCTAGTGGGTCATTTGGAAAGCAAAGCCTTGGATTCAATAAGTCAAATCTCTTAGTAAGCTTTGTTTTCAATATCATATGTTACATGCTTTGTTTAAAATATTGGTAAGCCTATTCTAGCATGTTAACTATGGTTTGATTGAATCCACTACACATATTTCATTTTGAATTACTTTGTTGTTTTGGATTCCACATTTAGATTCAAACAACATTAGTTTTATCTTTCATATCCTAACAGTTTCATACTTGAGTCAAAATTTGATTTCTCATATAAGCATAAATCTCATACTTGGTTGATCGATCACATTCTTGTTGTTTTTTCATACATTGAAGCATATAGTTAAATTAGTTTGTGTTGGAAACAACAAGTTCACAAATATTATATGCTTTAGTTGTTTTTAAAATCCATACATCTTGCATAACTTGATAAGTCATATATTTACAAGTTATCCATTTGAATTACATGTGATTTCATGTGTTTTCACTTCAATCAAAACACTGGTGTTTTTAATCTTTCAAAAGCCTTAGGCTTACATTTATTGAACTCTCATTTTCTAAAACTTGATTGAGGTTTTCACACAAACTTATTGAGCCATTCATCTTTGCATTTCATAGAGTGTTGTGTGAGTTATACTTTCATTTTATATTTTCCTAAGTTAGAGGCTTTGTATTTGAACTTAAATTGTAATCCCTTCTAGTATTTTGTAGACACATCCTAGAGAGAACCAACTTCATGGTGTTAAGTTAGTGCTTAGCCTTAGAAAAGCATTTGTGTAAGGTTAGAGGTGAACCATAAAATCCAAGAGGTTATTGCTTAGCCTTGGGAAGTATAACTGTAGATGGTTATTGCTTAGCCTATTGAAAAGCATAGATAGTAGAAATTAGGAGTGTAACGGTTCGGTTAATCGTAATTTTTGGAAAAATCCGTTAACCGAACCGTGTTTTACGATTTTTTATTTTTAAAAACCGTAACCATAACCGAACCGTGAAAAACCGTTAAAAACCAAACCGCGGTTAACAGTTTGGTTACGGTTAATTGTCACTTAAAATTTTTTTGTGAGAATTTTGCCGTTTACGAATCAACCTTACTGTGAAGAAAATATGGTACTATGGTACAAATATTATGATCCTGGAGGGGGTTATAAATGGGTCACGAAAAAAATCGAAGATCGAAATCATAACTATATTAGTTTTCTCCATCAGCATCGTCAGCAGCAGCATTGTGACATCCACCACAGGCGAGGAGGGCATGGAAGATCAAAATAAAGATAGTAAAATAAATTAAAAGAAGAAAATGATTTAGAATAAAAGAGCACAAGAGACTTTAAACGCATTCAATCATCTACTGTTGCTAACATGCACTGATTGAATTATTCATTCTCATCTTGCGCTACTTATGCGCCACGCCCTGTAACAGCTGAATGAATTTTATTCCAATTGTTTGATTTGGGAATAACAGGATCAAATGCATAAAGGATGGTGGCATTTGATTCACAATCGATGGAGTAGGTTACTTCCACTCGATGCTTATTAGCAACATTGCAGGCATATGTGACATCATCGTTGTGAAGATCAAGAGCTCAAGAACTGGGTGGCTCCAAATGGGTGGAAAATGGGGGCAAGTTTCTAACAAATACATAATAAACGCATCATATAATCAAAACCCAAACTTCAAAATGGGAAAAAAATGCGAAAACAAAAGTAAAACATTACCAACTGAGGATTTCTGATGAAATAAAGAAAACCCACTTCTCAAATCAACACAAAAACAAAAATAAAAAAACAGAGATAAAAGAAGGATCATCGTTGATCTCTCGTCTATGCTCCTCACCTGGCAACAAAGACCATCCATGGGAGAGAGAAGCCTCTGGTCCGTGCAGGTAGGTCTCCATTAGGAAGGCGAGAGAGAGAGAGAGGCGTCTTTTTCTTCGTTGTGGCTTAGTGCACCTGGGAGTCGAGAGAGAGAGGCGAGAAAGGGGTAACTAGGATTTCGTTTTGGTACTGATTACATAATACATAAGTTAAGAACTATTTCATTTAGGCACCACCCTTTTTTATTAGTATAATGGTACGGTTAACCGTATGCGGTTAACCGAACCGTGTTTTACGGTTCGATTCGGTTAATAACCGTGAGCCAATACTGAAAACCATAACCGAACCGTGAAGTGCGCTTTTTCGATTTAATAAACTATAACCGTAACCAAACCGTGAAACACGGTTATTAACCGCGGTTCGATTTGGTTAGACGGTTTTTCGGTTTTCTTTTACACCCCCAGTAGAATTCTGGTGGGGTGTAGGATCACAAGCCGGAAGTAGATGAAGGCATTAAGGCCGAACCACTATAAATCATTGTGTAATGGGGTTTGATTGACAGTGATTGTCTTTATTAGCTTCCACAATTTATTTCATAATCATCAATAGTGGCTAATTAATTTAAAGAAGTTTAAAAATTATTTTAATTGGTCATTCATTGAAGCTCACCCTATTCAACCACCCCCCCCCCCCCCCCCTCCTTCCCCTTAAGGGTTCGGATCCCAGACTTTCAGAACGGACATGAACCCCCCCCCCCCCCCCCCGGCTCCCTTAAGGGTTTGGATCCCAGACTTTCAGAAGGGACATGAAGTATATCACGCTAACAAATAGCAGATCCATTTGAATGGTATTATGAGTTTCAAATATGAGGAATTTATAAGCGCTTACCATTACCAACTACAAGTCCGTCTGTACCCATATAATCATAAGGAAGTGACAGGTTGCCAAGATCCAAGCCACATGATTCATGGCCCCTATTTACATGAACCAGGTGGTTTCTCCACACTTAGCAGCAGCCATGGCTTGAAACTTCTTAGGTGGTTGTCTTCCTTAGAGCAAAAGATCCAAGCGGTTGAAGCAATTAAGGGCTAGATATCCAACTCTGTTACAGATCTGACATAAGGGACGTGGCTTTGACGACTGAGATGATTTAGTAGAAGAAGATCCACTGCAATTATTCTAATTTTGTAAATGGGCACGACCTTGATTTTGACCACGTCCACGACCTTTTGTATTGGTTGCTCTACAATAAGAGTAGAATGGTGCAACTCTAGTCTAGCTCGAATGCCAAGAGCTTACCAAAAATGTGTTCAAATGTGACAGGGGAGTCATAGTACACAATTAAAGTAAGAACCAGATCATATTCTGGACCAAGGCCATTGAGACTTTGATTGCAACGATCATACTCTGAGATGGATTGAGCATTAATAGCCTCAAGTGCGTCGGAAATGTCTTTCATTTTGTCAAAATATTTTGTAATAAAGAGGTCCCCTTTCTTAAGTGTATGAAATTATTTTTTAAATTGCAGTACCCTTGACCGCGATTGATTTAGATGGAGCTTCTTCAACCGCTGCTAGACCTTATGAGCAAATTGGAGACTACAACCATTTGTAACATTGAGGGTGTGAGAGTTGCATTAATCCAGAGAAGAACTAAAGCGTCTTATTCTACCCATAGTTCATAGTCCGAGTTGATAACAGATGTAGGTGTGCCATTCTTATCCTTTATGAATTTCTCCAGATAGGTAGGACTTCCATCAAAATATTTAAGTAGTTTATTTGCCCGAAGGACATGAAGAAATTGACTCTTTCACTATAGGTAATTGTTTTTATCCAAACGAATGGAGACAATGCTGGCGATATTTGAAATAGAAATCGTGCCAGAAGAGTTGCCTGACATAGCCACGGTGAATTAGAGAGGATCTCAAAACCCACACGCGGAATGTTACGTAGGAACAATAGTCAAACAAGTGGCTGATTACAAAAATGTGCACAACTGCGTGTTCTGATCGCACAACATATAGATGGATATTGCACGGTCGTACAGGCTGCAGCAAGAAGCATGTATCATAGATCTGATCCATGAAGGATATGATAGATACCATTCTAGGCCCATCTACATTTATCCCCACATATTGTAAAGTTGACTGTTTTATCTTTCCTTAACAACTTCTACTCATTTTGGCCCTGTTTCTTTAGTGGAATTTCTGCCAGGAATTCACCATGTCCAGGAATTTCTGGACATGATGTGACAAGCTGTCCCCTGGAATTTCTGAATTCCATGTTTCTTTACTGACATTTCTGGATTCCAGCCACCTTTTGACCTTTGGAAATCCAGAAATTCCACTCCCTATGCATTTTTGTGGAATTCCTAGATGCTCATGCCCAAAGTGGCATTCAGGAATTCCACTTTGTCTGAGAATTCAGGAATTCCCCAGATAGGAATTCCTGGAATTCCAGCAAAAAAAACAGGCCCTTTACCAAGTCTGTAGGGTTGTTTCCACCATTGTGTCATTTGTTACAACTATTTGTAATGTATTTATATATGGCTAATAAACTTATCCAACTCAAGAAAGATTGAGTTAGATTTCATTAAAAGCTCCATTGGATTATGGTATCAGAGCAGGAATGAATCTGAGGCCTCTCTTTCTAATTTTTTTCTAATTCCCATATTTGTCGTTTCAGCATTTTTTTTATCATATCCTCACTGTTACAACTCCATCACCATCCCATATTTATCTCAACTATCTTTATCCTATAATACCATTCCAGCAACCATCACCATCCCAACACATCAACCATCCTTATCCTCTCACATCGTTCCAGCAACCATCACCAACCCAGCATACCATTTTCTTACACGGATTCCATAATATCTTCCACGGCTACATTGACATGATCATCCACTATAGTCACAACATCATCATCCCCTTCATCAATCCCGAATCTGGTCGTCTCTAACATTGCAAATCATATCCCTATTTAAGCTGGACAGTCCAACTTCTTGTTAGTTTTATGGACTCAATCTAGTAGATGATAGAATAAATTGATTAATTTTTTTATTTTATCAGTATATTCATGCTTTCCTTCCATGAGATGAATTGTGATTTATTACATACTTACATATAACCAATACGAATGGCATGATGGTTCATGGGATGAACCACAAGTATATTAGATGTAATACATGTGTATGGATGAGATCCACATACGGGAGACATGTGTAACAAATCTTATACTTAAATATCTTCACAATCAGTGATGCGACTGGACATCTCATACTGACAAGGTTGCATCACTTTGATCACTATGAGATAGTGTGATTTATCTCAATCATCAGAATGGAAGATTCTGGATCGTAGTGCTCGTACATTGGATATATTGAAGGACCATGAGAAGCACCTTATAAATACTGTCTTTAAACTTAAGGTCTGCTCTCATAATTCCCCAGCAATAAGCTATCAATCCTGAGACATTAATGAACTCAAGTTTCTATATATCCATTTGCTTTGAGTCACCAATGAGTGAAGCCAATTGCAGGTCAACACCTCGGTGATTTGGGTAAGTGGTAGTAGAGCTGTGGGAACATTCAATGGTCAAGATGGAATCTATCTTTAATATCCCCTTGTGCCAATTAATGGATTTATCATTGGTAAGTGTGCACTCATTCCGATTAAGAGTTAATTGGAAAGGTACATATGATCATTATAATAATTGGGGCTCAAGGATAATAAGATATGGATCTAAGTTTGGAAGACAGGTCCAATTGATCAATGGATATTGATAGAGGGGCCTACTTGTGGTAATGTAGAAGTTTAGGGTTTTCTATGTAATATTCCTAAGACTGGAGTTCAATTGCATTTATATAGTGGAGTTATTTGCAATTAACTGTGGGCTCGGACTGCACATGAGATGTGGGGTCGCGAGTCCCAATTGGAGCCAGTTTTCTAAGAAATCCCTAGTGGTCCCCACGCTAGCCCAACTATCTAGATACTAATTCTAGTTGAACTCTAAAAAGGAAAGTTACTATTTCTATTTGAAGTGAGACTTCTAATACTGGTAATAGTAAACTTACTAATTTTAGCAGAAGTGAGACTTCTATTTTAATTAGAAAGGAATTAGAAAGTTACTAATCATATTTGAAGTAAGACTTCTAATTGTGATTTAGTAAGTTGTCAGTTCTTAATTAAAGTGAGACTTCTATTTTAATTGGTAACGAAGAGAAACTTACTAATTCTTATGAAAGTGAGACTTCTAATAGAAATTAGTAAGTAGGGCTTGCAAAAGCTATAAAAAGAGAAGAGGAGGTGTTGCACACCAGATACTATTCCATCATTGGAATTCACGCCCAGGGGCTTCAAGTCCAAGAGTTGGACGTCCCACCCTTTGTGCAAGAGTTGCACATACCTTTTCTCCTCCTCCTTCTTCTAGTTCCTCCTTTGAGTTTCTAGTAGTTTTCTCTTGGAGATCTCACCATCTTCTTGAGAAAAAGAGAATCTGATACGGGTCATAACGTGGAAGATCAAGAGGTCATGGAGATTCCTATTTGATATGTGAAAGTGTTCATTATCAAAGAAAGACACAACTTCTCCATTAGAGCACAACCGAGCTCCAAAGGTATAATCTACTTCATTGCTTGTTGTAGATTTATTTGTTACTAGTTTTCTATCTTCTAGATAGATTGATTTATTGATCTTGATATGTGAGATTGAGGGTATGTATTTTAAATTGGTTTTAGTAGCCTTCTGGATAGATGATCCCTGCATCAAGTGGGTTAAAAGTTTTTGAAACCTATCCTAAAAGCCCACCTATTTCCATCACTTCTTACTATGGAAGTCACTGTTCAAGCCCATCCTACGCAGCCATCATTTGGAACACTTCATTGACAGTTCCAAGCTTTTTCCACCTAAAGAAATCGTGGGCTCAGATGGCATATCCTCTCTAAATATAGCCTTCACTGAGTGGTTTTGACGTGATCAAACCCTTCTCTCTTGGATTAATGCCACCCTTCTCTGCACTTCCTTATAATGTTGGTAAGGAAACTACAAAAGATGCATGGGAGTCTTTGGAACTTCGTTAAAGCTCACTCTCATTTTCATGTTATTGAACTTAAGAAGCACCTTTAGCACGTGAAGAAAGGTACCTCTACAGTGCAAGAATATCTTCATCAACTCAAGGTCATTGCTGATCAGCTTGCAACATGCAGTGCTCCAATCGGTGAGGAAGATCTCATTCTTTATACCTACTCTAGTCTTCCCTCTGTTTATCATCCATTTCAAACATCAATTCATAAACCACCGCGCACTCCATCCCTTCATAGAGTAAGCCCGGCTCTGTTGCTACCACTCAGTCATACCTCAACAACCCCCTTACCCACTATCCTTGTAGCCGGTCCAAATCCCAGCCCCATCACTAGTCCCTATTCTCACTCATCCCATGTGGACCCGATCATAGTCTGCCATCTTTAAGAAGAAAATATGGATAGCACCAAACATCCTTTACCTTTGCATTGTTGGTTGCCTCCCTGGTCAAGGAACCTACATGTTACATGCAGGCTGCAAAATCTCTCGAGCGGCGGGCTGCAATGGATCTTGAATTCACCTCTTTACAGGGCACTGGCACTTGGACTTTGGTGCCACATGAGCCTCACATGAATGTGGTGGGTTGCAAATTGGTGTATAGGACTAAACGCAACCCCGACGGGTCCATCAATCGCTATAAGGCACGTTTAGTTGCTAAATGATTTAATCAACAACCTGGCATTGACTTCGTTGATACATTTAGCCAAGTTGTCAGGCACACCACTATTCACATGGTGCTTGCTTTGGCCAGTGCTTATAATTGGCCACTCTCTCAGTTGGATGTCGAATGTACATTTTTGCATGGTAATCTTCGCAAGGCCATCTTCATGGCTCAACAACAGGGTTACATAGACCCCACTAAACCCACTCATGTGTGCCGCATGGTCAGATCAGTTTATGTCCTCCGCCAAGCACCTCTGGCATGGCATGGACTTGGGCTTTCTTTTATCAAAGCTACATGTAAAATTACCAAATGGACCCTAAAGGTACCTATTTGGAGTACAAGATTAAAACAAGTGGAATAGGCCTTTGTTAAGCCTGGCCCTAAAAAAGGATTGTATTTCGTAAAATTAGATATGTTTTTATTTCTCTTGATATAAAAAAGTTAGAAAAGTAAAAAATCAATATAAGAATTACAAATAAGCTAACAAAAAGGACTTTGTTAAATTTAGTCATGTGACTAAATTAGATTAAAAAGAATTTATTCTAATAATAGTACTATAATCAAAAGGTCAAATGCATTTTTGATTTTGTAATTTCCTTGTAATTAATCTACACTGGGCCATCTCCAATCATTATCAATTTCTCTCGCATCATGAAAATTCTTTTTATAATAAATCTAAAGGGTTAACTCATAAATAAAATGTACATGTCATAACTTTAAATTGTACTCCCATAACCATAGGAATAGGAAGATGTGTCCAAATTCTTTAACGCGAATCATAAGTAATAAGATGACATGCTATATTACAATAAGATCATATTATCAATAAAATCATAATATCTTGTTAACAAAATGGTAATTTATCATAATATATAAATTAGTAAGATGTCATTGATATTATTGCCGGTTATCATTATTATTATCACAAGATTAAGATACCTGCCTTATTATTTATGATAATAAATTTTAAATCATATTGTCATGATTGCAAGAGCTTTTTTATTTGGAAAAATTAGCGAAAGGTCCCTATAAGTGAATGTATCCAGCCTCCAGTCCAAGGAAAAACTTATTAAGGCCCATGGTCCACTCAGTTAGACTCTTTACAGCCATAGGTCCCTGAGTCCACATGATCTCATTTTTTAGGACTAAATTACCCTTTCAACCATTTTAGGCATAAATTTAAAATTTTATATTATCCCTCTTCTTTTGCAACGAGCCTAGATTTGAATAGGTAAAGGTCTCTGAAGCTCTCTACAGAGACCGAGAGAGAGAGAGAGGGAAAGAAGAAGAGGAATAGGCCCTTCCTTTGGATCTGAAATCCGCTTACCCCTCTCTCTTTCTCTTTTTTCGGCATAGAACAACTAGAATCACGAGGAGCAGGAGAACCACGACCGCTGATCCGATGGCAATTCCAGCCATCGCTCCACCGGACAGCTTCTTCTTCTTCTTAGATGATGATGGAGATGCGTTGATATCTTCATCGGGGCAGCGTGTCAACGGCCATCGCAGAGTGACATCCCTAAAAAGGACATTGCCGGCATGTGGCGAAGATCCTGCGTCAGAGATCCGTTCAACTGGTTGAAGGAGACGTTGCCAGAGAGTTGGTTGATTTTCAGATACAGCATCCCAAGGCGGGTTAGCTTGTTGAAGTCCGACAAGATCTGGCCGATCAAGTTGTTCCCGGCGAGATTTAGTCGGACAAGCTTGTCACACCCAGACCTTCGTCGGAAGCCCCAAACCAGCAGATAAAAAAAAGAAACAGCTGAAGATGGGAGGAGAAGACAAGGAGTAATAGAGAGAGAGAGAGTGGCGTACCTGGTTTGCTGCTGCCACTCGCCCATTGCGTCTCTTCCTTTTCCCCGCAGATCCGCCGCTCCATCCCAATCCACCACCCAGGTTTCCTCCTCTCCACCACCCGTCTCTTTCCGGGAGATCTACAATAGCAAAGTCATCGGAAAACCCGCCGAGGACCCCGCCTCCGCCTTCGTCGCCAAAAAAACCTCCTTCTATTCCATTTGAAAGAGCCTCCGCCAGCTGAATCGCTCATCGAATCCGCCGTCTCCGATGAATCGATCCAGAGGATCCGAGACTCTTGAGCACTTATTCTCTGAAAGCCTTCAAACCTCATTGGCGACAGTTTCGTCATGCTTGGTGGAGATGAGGATCATGTGGACCCGAATGGGGACAACAGTGACCTGGGTCTTGCCATCGGGTCTTAGCCACGGACAAGTTCCGCTTTTACGGACCTCGGTGAGGATGATGGTCTTTGTTTTTTTTTTACTGTTCTGTAGTCGAGATGGAAGATGGGAATTGGGTGCTGTCGACAGAGGTGGTGACAATAAGGGATTGAGATGGATAAACGGATGAGAGGGGAATTTCGTGGAGGACCGACGTCTCCCAGGTGATTGGTCTTTGGCTTTGTTTATCTATTTTATCAAATTTATCTGTGTTTTTATCAAATTTATTTGAGTTGTTGTCAAATTTATTTGAGTTTTGCTTAATTTTATCCGATTTTTTGTCAAATTTATCTGAGTGTTATTCAAATTTATATGTCTTCTGTCATATTTCTTTGTGTTTTTGGTAAATTTATCTGAATTTTTTTCAAAATTTATCTGAGTTTTTTAACAATTTTTTTAAATCTATATGTATTTTTTTTAATTTATTTGTGTCATTTTTTGCTCTATTTTTGTCTTTTGTCAAATTCCGTGGAGGACTAACATCTCCCCGGTGATCACTTTTGGCTCTGTTTATTTCTTTTGTCAAATTTAACTAAGTTTTTGTCAAATTTATATGAGTTTTGTTCAAATTTATCTGTTTTCTGCCATATTTATCTGAGTGTTGTTCAAATTGAACTGTTTTCTGTCATATTTCTTTGTCTTTTTGGTAAATTTGTCTTAGTTTTTTTCAAAATTTATCTGAGTTTTCGGTATATTTATCTGAGTTTTGTTCAAATTTATCCGAGTTTTTGTCAAATTTATCTGAGTGTTGTTCAAATTTATCTGTTTTCTATCATATTTCTTTGTGTTTTTGGTAAATTTTTCTGAGTTTTTTTTAAAATTTATCTGAGTTTTGTAGCAAATTTATTTACGTTTTTTGAAATCTATATGCTTTTTTTAAATTTATTTGTATCTTTTGAAATTTATTGTGTTTTTTAAAATTTATTGCATTTTTTTTAAATTTATTGCATTTTTTCAAATTTATTGCGTTTTTTCAAATTTATTACATTTTTTCAAATTTATTGCATTTTTTGAAATTATTGTATTTTTTCAAATTTATTGCATTTTTTGAAATTATTACCTTTTTAAAATTTATTTTCGTTATTTTGAATTTATTTGCATTTTTTGAAATTCTCTTTGGATCTTTTGAGATTTATTTGAGTCTTTTGAAATTTATTTATATTTTCTGAAATTTATTTGGATATTTTGAGACTTATTTGCATCTTTTTAAATTTATTTGAGTTATTCGATTATATATTGCTTTTTTTTAAACTTATTTCATTTTTCAAAATTATTTCATTTTTTAAAATTTATTTTTGTTATTTTGAAATTTATTTGTGTGGTTTTAGAATTTATTTGAAAATCGTGGGATTCCATTAATCGTGAGCAATTAAATGTTAGTTGGCCATTATTAATGGGATATCCCACCAATCATAAGTTATATTTTAAAGAAAGTGTAAATTAGACATTTCAGGTATGAAAAAGTGTGGGAGGGATCTTTGGCTGTATGACTTTTTTTTGTGAACTGTTTGCAACAAAGTCATACTTTGAGGGACCTCCGGCCGAAGCCCCCTTTTTATTTTTATAAGATCTTATTCTTAATAATAGTATCATTTATAAGATCCAAATATGTTTATTATCATTATCATGAGATTTTATTATGATAATAATTGATAATGATAGTAGCATCTCATTGTGAATCACAGTAATAGGATATAATTAAGATCTTATGATCTTATCATTATTTTATTGATAGTATTATTTAATGAAATCATTGAAGCGGCCTATTACATGTGAAAGGGTCTGGTCCATAACTAAGTTTTGTATTTTACTTGTGATGAATTGTAAGGACCCGAACTCATCTTGTCAAAAAATTTATATATTATAATCCAATTATAAGAATTTTCTGCAACTGAGACTATTCCGTTTTCAATTTTCTTTTAAGCTGGTTCACTCCAGGTCCACCTTGGTCGACCGACTACTCTGAAGATTTTATTAATAATTCCTAAAAAATTAATTTAAATCAAAATGTGTATTATTTGATTATTTAATGATTCTTTAACCGAAACTAAACATGTTTTTAGTAATTAAACATTTTTTTCTATAATTTCTGAATTTATTGAAATTAATGATTTTTATTAATTAAATTTTTTACCCATGATTTATATATGAAATTTTGTAATTCTCCGGATTTCTTGAAAATATGACATATGATATCATCATTGTTCAGCCTCTCTGTATTAATCAAGTTTATGCTAAATTATTGTAAAGAAATCTGCATTTATATTATAGATTGTTATCTACACACAAGTACTCTAAAATTGACACCTTTTAGCTTAGTCATTCTTGAACTGGACGCGGTGAAGATTGGATTGTTCCATTTTGTTACTAGCTGCAGCTTAGTTATATTAATCTGTTGGAGTATTATGCACTCCCGGTACCTCTGTATGTGGCGACCTTTTGACATACATGGTACCCAGTGTTATTCTGTATTTCTGATTATTTAGCTAACGTGCTATTGGCCTCCAAGACTAATGTTATTTTAATATTTTATATATCAGTTTCATGTTTTGCTCAATTTATCATTATTTATGTTATTTTGTTTATTACCAGTTTACTTGCCCAGTTTTACTAATGTAATGTTTAAAGTTACAGAAGATACCATCTGTGTGGGGAGATTTCCAGAGCCATAGGATTACGCTAATCACAGCCATCAGATGAGGCTAAGCACTCTCACGTGCCATCCGCGTGCCATCCACGTGGCACCAGGCTCACCCCGGCTACCAGAACAGGAGGTCCGGCCGAAATCAAGCAGCTCCGGGCCACTAGCGCCGAGCTCGGCCACCTCGTGTGCCCATCTCGGCAGAGAACTCCACCTCGGCTGAAAGAGCCGGGACGGAAGCCGAAGTGAGAAAGAGCCTCCATTTGCGCCCCTCATCCCCCACGTCATCGCGCACGTGGAGGAATAGGGGCGCGAGCTAGTAAGACAGATGCGACATCCAGCCGCTCACAATCTTCGCCAGATCCCTGACAGAACGGCATCCAGCGGCTGAGGCCACATCAGGGCAGAGCCCGAGGGCAGATCCGATGGTACCCCTACCGCCAAAGGCGTCTAACACGATCTGGCCCAACAAGACGCGCATTAAATGCGACGTGGGCTGATCCGACGCGCATTTAATGCAGAGTGGGCTGCATTGGACCGCATTTATTGCTTCGTGGGCTGATCATGACTTCCCAGTCGAATCATGAGACCCATGCCAAGATATCGTCCAAGATATCTTCCGAATCGTCTATAAGAAGACTGCATTTCACATGCAAGGTACGCACAAGACAACTCATAGAGCTGTGACTCTGCCTCTCTTCTTCCTCTCCTTCCATTGTTCCAGTTCCTTCACTGACTTTGGCATCAGAGAGCCTTGCGCCGCCCAGGCCAAGGTCATCTGACCGTGTGTTCTTCTCTTTCAGGCTTTCGGACGGTACCTAGTCATCACTATTGTTGGATAAGTCCTCTTAGGCTCCCCAGTTATTGTGGGTCATTATTTTCTGCACCTACAATTGGCACCGTCTGTGGGAAAGTAATATCCCAACCTTCTCAACCTCAATCTCTCAGAAGCCATGCCTCCGAAAGCTAGGAAGGGCGTAGAATCCTCGAGAGCAGCGCTCGAGCTGCCACCACCGTCGACGGACGTCCCTCCTCAAGGGCGCTCCCGCACGGTGCATGGCACGTCAGCAGGCGAGGGCCGCTTAGGCTCGCAGCTTTTTGTCGAGGTCCCCCTTCAAGAAGGACTCGAGACCTCGATCTCAGCAGAAGAAGTCATGCCACCCCAACGCGACGAACGTCGGCATGAGCGTACTCGCAAGGACAAAGCCGTGGCCGTAGAAGAGACGCGCCACGCTCAACCCCCTGCCACTGGAGGGGTTGTCGCAGCCCAAACCGCTCCCCTCTAGAGGCAAGAGCAGCTGATTCGCGAGCTCCAGCAGCAGCTGAGGGCAGCGCAAACCGCCTCCTTGAGGCAGGTCTCTGAGCCTCAAGGGAAGAAGAGGGACGCCCCCAGTAGGGCAGCCCAGCCTCCCCGCGAGGATCTCAGAAACCATCTGGACCATAAGCGGAGCCAGATTCGTGACGAAGGCTCGAGCAACAGCCGGAGTCATCATAGCCGCGATGGCCGAACTCATAGCCATCGTAGCCCGAACCACTCTAAGCGAAAGCCAAGAGCCCAGACTCCAGAGAAGGACGACGAGCAGGAGCGGTTCGACAAACGCGTCAGGCTAGCTCTTCAACGCAACCTGGACGTGCGGGACCAGAAGCAAATCTGTGGCCACACTGATCTGGGGGGCTCGCCCTTCACAAAAGAGATCGAGCGCACCCCCTTGCCCAAAAAGTTCTCTGTCCCACGGTTCGTCCCTTATGACGGACTGTCCGACCCATCCGCTCACCTTCGACACTTCTCCCAGAAGATGTCCATCTGGGGGAATGGGGGTCACCTGAACTGCAAAATCTTCTCCTCCAGTTTGGGTGACCTCCCCCTGAAATGGTTCTGTTCTCTCCCAGAGAAGTCAGTTTCCAGTTGGAATGAGCTCCAGCTCTCCTTCTTAAAGAAGTTCCAAGCTTACACCATCGTCCTCAAGAAAGAAGGGGACCTCCTCGCCCTGAGAATGAAACAGGGCGAGACCCTCGCCAAGTTCGCCCAACGATTCTGGGCGGTCTACAGCCAGATCGAGGGCACCAGGGAGGAGATAGCAATCTACGCCTTCCAACATGCCCTGATCCCCGGTCACGACCTTCGGAAGGACTTGGTCGGAGACCCCCCAGAGTCCATGCCAGCGTTGATGTCCCGGGTAAAGTGCTCCGTCGCCCGGGAGGAAGATGAGATCCGAGCCCGGGAAGAGGACGGGCGTCCGGAGCCCGAGCAGAAGAGCGGCCAGCCTCGGCAGAGAGGCGGGAGGCCCTTCCAGAAGCAGGAGCCCAAGCAGGCCTGGGTCTCCAATTCGGCAAAGCCTGCGTCGTCCAGGTCTGGGGGCGCCTGGAAGCCCAGACCTCCCTCCAGCGCCAGTCAGAGCGTCAACGTCGTCTTCAAGGAGCCGACATACCGCATCTTGGCCAAGATAAAGACCAAGCCGTTCTTCAAGTGGCCTCTACCCTTGAAGCACGAGCCCACCTCCGGCAGCCGGAGCAAGCTCTACTGCTCCTTCCACAGGGGTAACGGGCACAGGACCGAGGACTGCAAGTCTTTGCAGTGGTACCTGGAGAAGCTGGCCGAGGAGGGCCACATTCCAGAGTTCGTCAAGGCAGGAGATGCCGGCGGCAGCGAGGGCCGAGTTCACCAGAGCGCAGCCCAGGATCCAGACAGTGAGGATTCAGAGAAGATCATCAACGTGATCCATATGGCGTCCTCAGCCCCCGCACCCTCGTCTCGGGGCAGCTCCCAGGCCCGCGCCGAAGCCAGGCGGGCTTCGCATGGGAAGGAAGTGATGAAAGCCGAGCTCGCTCCGGCATCCAAGAGAGCCCGCCGCGACCGACCCGCCATCTCGTTCTCAGACAGAGACCTAGAGGGAATCCAGCTCCCTCACAACGACCCCCTGCTCCTCACAATGAAGCTGAGAGACTTCACAGTGAAGAGGATCCTCGTCGACTCCGGCAGCTCCTCCGAGGTCCTCTACTACGACTGCTTCAAGAAGATGAACCTATCGGAAGCAGACCTCACGGAGGTCCGTGCGCCCCTACTAGGGTTGTCCGCCACGCCAGTCTACCCCAAAGGTAGGATCACCCTGGAAACCCGGGTCGGCAGAGCTTCCGTGTCGGCCGACTTCCTGGTCGTGGACGCCCCTTCTCCCTACAACGTCATTTTGGGCAGAACGTGGCTCCACAAGTTAGAAGCAGTCCCTTCTTCCCTCCACCAGAAGCTGAAGTTCGTCCTTGAGAATAAGGAGGGCAAGTTGGAAGTGGTTACAGTGGAGGGAGATCAGCAGCAAGCCAGGCAGTGCGTGCTGGCCGCAGTCCCAGCAGTGAAGGAGCCAGAGCGCGTCAACCTCGCCGAGTTCGAAAAAGGCCTAGATGAAATCGGCCGTGATCCCGAGAAGAAGAGCATCGAAGACCTGGCCGAGGTCAGGCTGAGCCCGACAGACCCAGACAGGTTCTTCCTGGTTGGCACCCAGCTACCAGACGAAGAAAGGGCCGAACTCTCACGGTTCCTGATGCAGAACGTCGACGTCTTCGCTTGGAGCCCAAGCGAAATGCCTGGGGTCGACCCTGAGGTCATGTGCCACAAGCTGAATGTGGACCCCGACCACAAGCCAGTAGTGCAGAGGGCTCGAAGGACAGGGCTGCAGCAGACAGACGCGGTCGTCGAAGAGGTCGACAACCTGCTAAAGGCAGGAGCCATCCGGGAAGTCCAGTACCCGGTATGGCTGGCCAACACGGTGGTGGTCAAGAAGAAAACTGGCAAGTGGAGGGTATGCGTGGACTTCACGGACTTGAATAGGGCCTGCCCTAAAGATAGTTTCCCCCTTCCAAAGATTGACCAACTGATCGACGCCATCGCCGGTCACGACCGAATGAGCTTCCTCGACGCCTACAGAGGCTACCACCAAATCCCGCTCTACGAGCCTGACGAGGAGAAAACATCATTCATAACCCCCCGCGGCACTTACTGCTACAAGGTGATGCCCTTCGGGCTAAAGAACGCGGGGGCGACCTATCAGCGCCTCGTCACAAAAATGTTCCATGCTCAGCTCGGCCGAACGGTAGAGGTGTACATCGACGACATGGTCGTCAAATCAGTGCACTCCGGCGACCATCTGGCGGATCTCGGCCAAGTCTTCGACATCCTTCGCACATACAAGCTCAAGCTAAACGCTTCCAAGTGTGCCTTCGGCGTAGCCTCTGGCAAGTTCCTCGGCAGCTTGGTAACACGGAGGGGGATAGAGGCTAATCCGGATCAGATCACCGCGATCCAGAGCATTCAGAGCCCCTCTACCACGAAGGAAGTACAGAAGCTCACAGGAATGGCTGCAGCACTCAATCGCTTCATCAGCCGGTCATCAGATAAGTGCAGGCCTTTCTTTCAGCTTCTAAAGAAAAACTTGAAATTCCAGTGGACCCCCGAGTGCGACCAGGCATTGGCCGCGCTCAAAACCTATCTAATGTCACCACCCTTGCTCTCCACCCCAGCTTCGGGGGAGACTCTTTATTTGTATCTTGCGGTCTCGGATCACGCAGTGAGCTCCGTCCTCATCAGGGAGGACGAGGGAATTCAAAAACCAATTTATTATACGAGCAAGACACTGCTTGATGCCGAGACCAGATACCTTCTATTGGAGAAGCTTGCGCTGGCCCTCGTCAGCGCCTCTCGCAAGCTCTCCCATTATTTCCAATCCCACACCATTGTGGTGATCACGGAGCATCCACTCCGTTCAGTGTTCAAAAAGGCTGACTTTTCAGGGCGAATATCAAAGTGGGCAGTTGAACTGGGGCAGTATGATATACAGTACCGTCCCCGAACTGCGGTCAAAGCCCAGATTCTGGTAGACTTCATTGTCGAATTCGTCTCCCCCAACCCGGCTCCGACCCAGCTCGACACGGCACTGGGGGGCACAGGGCACGAGCCAGAGCTGACTGAGGTCGAGCAGCCTCCCACCATGGCATGGAAGATCTTTGTCGACGGGTCGTCCACCTCCAAGAGAGCTGGCGCCGGCATAGTCCTCCAATCGCCAGAGGGTCTGGTCATAGAGCAGGCTTTCACCCTCGACTTCAAAGCGACAAACAATGAGGCAGAATATGAAGCGCTGATAGCAGGGTTGAACAGCGCCCAAATCCTCGGAGCCCAACACCTGGTGATCTTCAGCGATTCCCAACTGGTAACGAGCCAGCTCGCCGGAGACTACCAGGCCAGGGACGACAGGATGGCGGCCTACTTAGCCCTTGCGAAAAAACTGCTGTCTCATTTCCGGAAAGCCGAGGTCAGGCAAATATCCTGAGACACCAACACGCACGCAGATGCGCTTGCAAACCTGGCCTCCGCCGTCGAAGCAGGAAAGAAAAGGACCATCGAGGTTGGGTCAGTATCAAGGTCAAGCTTAGAACTCCATTCATCTCGGCTTGTCCTCTGTGCTGATCTCGGCCCAAGCTGGATGGATCCAATCATCGCCTACTTGAAGGACAACCGGCTCCCTGAGGACAAGGCTGAAGCTCACCGGATCAGACTCAAGGCAGCTCGATTCTGGCTCTCTCCCGAAGGCAAGCTCTACAGGAAATCCTTCACAGGTCCATACCTCCAGTGCGTCCATCCGAGCAAAGTGGACGACTTCCTGTATGAGATCCACGAAGGAATCTGCGGCAGTCACATAGGAGGCCGATCACTGGCTTACAGAGCAATAAGCCAGGGTTACTGGTGGCCCTACATGCAGAAGGACGCGCAGGTGTACGCCAGGAAGTGCGAGAAGTGCCAGAAGTTCTCCCACTCTCTCCACCAGCCAGCTCAAGATCTGAGTCCCCTCACTAGCCCATGGCCCTTCGCTCAATGGGGCCTGGACATTGTGGGGCCTCTTCACCGAGCTCCAGGAAACAAGAGATGGCTGATAGTCGCCACAGACTACTTCACAAAGTGGGTAGAAGCTGAACCGTTGTCCTCAATCACAGACAGGGACTCCAGGAACTTCGTTTGGAAAAGCATCCTAACGAGGTTCGGCATCCCCCGGACTCTGATTTCGGACAACGGGACTCAGTTCGACTCCAAGTCCTTCAAAGACTTCTGCCAAGAGCACGGTATCAGGAACCATTACTCCACCCCGGCGTATCCACAGAGTAATGGCCAGGCAGAAATCTCTAACAAAGTGATCCTGGACGACCTGAAGAAGCAACTGGACAAGGCAAAGGAAAGATGGACAGAGGAGCTTCCGAGCGTGCTATGGGCATACAGAACAACTCCAAGGAGGTCCACCTCGGCAACACCTTTCTCTCTGGCCTACGGGATGGAGGCGGTCATTCCTTTAGAGATCGGCCTTCCCACCCTGAGGACAGAGCTGGTCGACCAAGGCCGAAATGACACAAACCTGGCGATGGAGCTGGAGCTGGCAGACGAGCGACGAGAAGCAGCAGCCCTGCGACTGACCGACTATCAGCAGCGGTTAGCCAGGGCATACAATCAAAACGTCAGAGAAAGAAGATTCTCCATGGGAGAGCTAGTTCTAAAGAAGGCCCTGCCAGCTGACAAAGAACCAAACGAAGGGAAGCTGGCTCCGAACTGGCATGGCCCATTCAGGGTGGTCTCAGTAGCAGGGAAATCAGCCTACAAGCTCGAAGACTTAGAAGGCAAGCCGCTGCCGAGACCGTGGAATGCATCCCACCTAAAGAAATTCTATTTCTAAAGATGTAATGAATCCCGAATCAATGAAAGCAGCTTTTCGCCTTGTCTTTAATCTATCGTCTTTCACTGACTCCGGCAACTACAAGGGTCTACCGCCTTGGAAATGGTCTGGAGTTCGGACACTCGGCCGTTTCCTAAAATCCGGGTTTATACACCCCCCAGAGACCGTGCCGAACTCATGCTCTCATAGCCGAGGTCAGCGAAATGATGAATCCACCTCGGCGCAAGCAGATCATCTCGTCCATGGTCAGTTTCCAAAGCCAGCCATTTCGGCCAAGGTCAGTGTCTCAGAAAGAAAGAGCCGGGCCAACACTCAAACACAGAAAAGCAGCACAAAAACACAAGTGTTCCAGAACAGTACAGGGAAAGTAAAAGAGAACGCAAAAGCGCTGTACACAGTTTGAGTGATCACAAAGTTCTTCCTTTTTTATTCATTATAAACTGCTTTATTACAAGAGTTACAGAACAGAAAAGAAAAATACAGAAAAGAGGATCACAGTCCTCTAAAAACAGAAAATAAAGAAAAGTTGGGAGACTCTGATCTTCACCGACTCTTCGGGCTGCAGACTCCAAGATGCCGGATCATAGACTGGAGGTTCTGAGTGATCCTGAATTTCACCGAGCTCTACAATACACTTTGGCTGGTCAGACCAAAGCGATTGCAGAGCCCCTCCAGTCGGAGGCCCTGGACCTTGCCGAGCTCTTCAACACCCTCCGGTCAGTGAGAAGCGGGCCTCAACTCCACCCTTAGTCTTACCATCCTGACACGGCACAAGGGGCTCGCAGGGAGCTCGATGCGACCCAAGACCCTGCAGGATCGGCAGACACCCAGGACCCGACCATCCCGCAGTTGCAGAGGATTCCCCTGCAACCTGACCAGGGACGGTCGGCCATGAACCCGCGTTCAGAGAGCGCGTGGTCCACGGGGAGTTCCTTCAGAGAGCGCGCAGACCACGATGGGCTTCCCCCCTTGGAGAAAGCCACCCGCAGGCGCAGGGGTTCCCCCCGGATCGACTGCTTCTGAACACCCGCTGGGCATGGCTCCTATGTCTACGTGATTTAAACTATCCTACGTTCTGTTCTTTTCATCGCCCATGGCGAGCCTATCGCCCCTACTTATAGGAAGAAGAAGGGCTCAATCTCCGAAGGAAGTTAAGGGGCGAAGTCTCCCACGCATTATTTGGGGTGCACGACTGGTGACCAGCGATCCTTAGGGCGCCACGTGGAGACGCCCGCCCGTTTCCCTCGTCGGCAGTAGCACCATGTTTACTGCTATTTATGATCTCCAGAATACGGAGAATCGGCACAGACAGCTATGAAGACCGTGTGACTCTCTCTACCTCGATGGTCATGCGTCGCAGTAAAGGCATTCAATGCTATTCAATGTCACATCCAAAAACAAAAGAGAGGAAACATTCATGTAAAGGAGCCCGTTTTTCATTGATAATAGAAAAGTATTACAAGGCAGAAAGCAAAAATATTACAAGCTACTGTGGTTTCGGCGACTCCACCAGGTCGATCACCATATCTGCTGAACCAGCAGCCTCGACCGAAACCGCGACCTTGCTTGGATCGTCGCTGGCAGAGAGGGCTTCAACCAGTACCTCAGCCGAAGCAGGGGCACAGGATCCCTCACCTTGAGGCACGGCCAAAGCATCGTTCGAGACCGGGGCAACGGGAGCATCGTCAGCAGCAGGAGCGACTGCAGGAGCTTCAACTGGGGCACTTTCGGCTGCAGGAGCGGAGCTCGGCTCAGGAGCCGGGTCCGAGTACTTCGGCAGGTCCCGGTAGATAGGGTGATCTTCAGGGACCCCCGCACGTCTCAGTGCGGCCAGGCATCCTTCCTCAAACAGAATGGCGGTGATCTCCTCCACCTGCTTCTCATATAGCTCAGTGGCGTGATCCACCCCATCCTGGAAGGCGGACTGGGCCTCGGACAGAAGAGAGGCCTTCTCTTTCTCCAGCTCGACGTTCGCCGTCTTCAATTTCGCTGTTTCGGCTCGCCCAGCCAGCACTTCCCCGCGCAGCCTCGTCCCCTCAGCCGTCGATTCAGCCTTTAATCTGGCCAGCTCCGACTCCAGCTCGGCGGTCTTCTTGTTCCTTGCCCAGACCTCGCCCTTCAGCTGGTTGGCCTTCGCCGTAAGTTCGGCGACACCAGCCAGAGCCGACGCCAGCCGAGCAGCCTCCTCAGCACTGGCCTTCTTCATCCCCTCCATTCCCGCCTGCAGCTCCTCCAGCTCCTTCTTCAGCTTGTCCCTCTCGGACTCCAGCTGAGTGACCCGTGCAGCGTTCCTATCACTCCGCCCCACCACGGTCAGGAGCCTCTGCACGTTCTGCAAATGGAGAAAGATGGGTCAAGCTGGGGCAGTCGAGCCAAATCACTTGGAAGGAAAACACTGAAAGCACTTACCAGGAGGTTAGCCTGAATCGCTGAGACCATCAGGCTCTCGTTATCGAACCTCTCGTGCGTCTCCATATCCCGCGGCAGAGCGCAGACCTTGGCGAGAGCCCCGATGACATCGGCGTTCCCCAGCAGCCGGTCCTCGACGTTCAGAGGCTTACCGGGCTGCATTTCCATCCTCGGCCTCCATGGCACTGGGGCAGTTCGGGGACCGGAGGACGACCCGGATCCTTGCCCCGCCGAGATGGTGTGCTCGCGAGTCGTCCCGCCGGACAGCCTGCCTGCCGGCACGCTCTTCTCAGCTGGTGCACTCTTCTCAGCCGGTGCACTCTTTTCAGTTGGAGCCTTGACTCCGGGGGCCCGCGCAGGGGTTTTGCCCTTCGGAGGCTGTTCGGCCCCCAAGTCCTTCTCCCCCGCCTTGGACTTCTTCCTGGGTGGGGACCCCTCCTTCGAGCGCTCCGGCGAGCGTCGCCGAACTCCCACATTCGAAGCAGGAACAGAAGCAGCAGCAGGAGTAGAAGCAGGAGCGGAAGTGTCGCCAGCACCTCCCGAGCTCGAAGCTGCTCGGGTGCTGGCAGAAGATGGCGTCGCAGAGGAAGAAGACCCCCGCCTGAACTTGGCCGCTATATCCTTGATGACTGGCTCCCTCGACCTTCCCGCCATGTCTTCTTCCTGATCAGAAGAGTAAGCGTCCACTATCTGCCTCAGGTTCGGCGGCTCCGAACTGGAAGTGGACGCCTCAGACCCAGACGCGGCTCGTCTAGCGGCAGGATCATTCAAGGGGATCCCGGCAGGTACAGCAAGGGAGACGGTTGGACGATCAGGGTGCGCTTCGTCCACCTCGAGTACCCTGGTCCTCTGGTAATGGCCGCGGTATCTCGGCGTGTATCCGAGCAGCTTCCAAGCTGACCTGGTCTCGTGCCCCTTGTACCTCTCAACCTTGTTGATGTCGTCGGGGTTCCTCCTCCAGCCTTCACTCGCAGCTCGGCGTCGTCTCGCACCTGCCTCTGCATAACAAATAATAGAGGAGTCAGCTCGGCACCGTCGAAATCAAGCAAAGAAGATGAGTGAAAAGGAGCGATGTTTACTTGGGACTGTCCCAGGGCGGCGCGGGACCGTTAGCCTCCTACTTTCGCCATCGCCGAACTCCCAGTCCCCCGAAACGCAGAAGAAGGCTTCTTCGGCATTCTTACTTGAATCTTCCAAGGCCAGGACGAAGCCTCTTCGCTGCGGCTTCACCCGGAGATAATATTTCCCTTCCCCGGCCTTGCAGATATCGTAGGTGTCCTCGATGTCATGGACACCTAGGTCGGTCCCCAGAATCTCATTCAGCTTCGCCGTGCCCATGATGACCTTATAGCCATTGGGCATCAGCTGGCACGGGGTAAGGGACCAGGTACTGAGGCAAGCTCTAAGTAGAGGGTGCAGGGGAAATCTGACCCTGCCCTCGATCACGGAGATCAGAGGGAACGGCATCCAGCCGCCGGACCAGCGCATCGTGGCATAGTCGACGGAGTCCGCCGGCTTGAGTAGGAGTCGCTCCGGAATGTCAAAAGCGGCCCTAAATCTAGCTATTCCCTCTTCGGTATCTAGGTTGAACCTAGGGGTGCCCATGTCTAAAGAAGGGGACAGCAAAAGATAAACCTTAAAGGTTGCGAAACCCTAAGAAAAAGCTACACAGAGGCGCGAAGCAACTTACAGAGACAGAAGGGGCAACTCGAGTACAGATCCAGACACGCCCTATGGTCGTCCTCGCTAGAAGAAATCTCGAGCAGCAGAGCAGAAATCACAGATGAAGGCGAAGGCGAAGAGAAATCAGAAACAAGAAGGGAAGGAAACGACCCTCTTTATGGAAAACAACCCTCGGTGCGCGCTGCTTTCGAAATTCGAAAGGGCGGATTTCGCGATCTGCGCCCATTCCCTCAATAAGACAGCGCAATCAGTGAAAAGGCGACGCGTGTAGCCGTCGACTCGCTTCCCAGTACAGACAGGACAGAGCATTCATTGCTTCAGGACAGTTGAAGCGACACCAGGCAATGACCGTCGTATCCCCAGACGAGTCTTCTAGCTTTCGACCGCTAAAAGCCAGGGCGCTTAAGAGGTCAAAAGCTAGGGGGCAATTGTGTGGGGAGATTACCAGAGCCATAGGATTACGCTAATCACAGCCATCAGATGAGGCTAAGCACTCTCACGTGTCATCCGCGTGCCATCCACGTGGCACCAGGCTCACCCCGGCTGCCAGAACAGGAGGTCCGGCCGAAATCAAGCAGCTCCGGGCCACTAGCGCCGAGCTCGGCCACCTCGTGTGCCCATCTCGGCAGAGAACTCCACCTCGGCTGAAAGAGCCGGGACGGAAGCCGAAGTGAGAAAGAGCCTCCATTTGCGCCCCTCATCCCCCCACGTCATCGGGCACGTGGAGGAATAGGGGCGCGAGCTAGTAAGACAGATGCGACATCCAGCCGTTCACAATCTTCGCCAGATCCCTGACAGAACGGCATCCAGCGGCTGAGGCCACATCAGGGCAGAGCCCGAGGGCAGATCCGATGGTACCCCTACCGCCAAAGGCGTCTAACACGATCTGGCCCAACAAGACGCGCATTACATGCGACGTGGGCTGATCCGACGCGCATTTAATGCAGAGTGGGCTGGATTGGACCGCATTTATTGCTTCGTGGGCTGATCATGACTTCCCAGTCGAATCATGAGACCCATGCCAAGATATCGTCCAAGATATCTTCCGAATCGTCTATAAGAAGATTGCATTTCACATGCAAAGTACGCACAAGACAACTCATAGAGCTGTGACTCTGCCTCTCTTCTTCCTCTCCTTCCATTGTTCCAGTTCCTTCACTGACTTTGGCATCGGAGAGCCTTGCGCCGCCCAGGCCAGGGTCCTCTGACTGTGTGTTCTTCTCTTTCAGGCTTTCGGACGGTATCTAGTCATCACTATTGTTGGATAAGTCCTCTTAGGCTCCCCAGTTATTGTGGGTCATTATTTTCTGCACCTACACCATCAGTGCCCAAGGAACTAAGAAGTTCCAAGAGACTGACACAGCAATAGGTGAGTGAACATCCAATGAACTCATGTGAACTTGACATGATGACTATAAAAGTGTTCCGAGGAAAGAATGTTCGGGAAAGTTTAGTTGGTCGTGTAATGAGTTGTCAAAGAACTTTTAGACTTTTGTATTTATGTATCATATCTGTAAATTTTCCAGACTAACCAGTTGTAAATAACTTAGTGAAATTCATGCTTTGTTATTATCTGTTTATAAATAAATGTTATCACTGTCTGTATGCTTCCATAGGAAAGTTTTCGAAATGTTCAGATTTACTCACTCGTGATATCCTGTGGGTTGATGTGGGATTTATCATTTATTAAATTGAAGGATCTCAAATTCTACTCTAGTTACGTCATGAAATTGGAAGCAGTAAGGATATCCAAATTTGAGATGTGACAAGTGCCCCCATCACCCAGCACCTGAGTATGTCCCTGCCAATGTGACACTTTAACTTTCATTAACCATTATAAGTGAAAATATCAGACCTAAATTTTTATGAAGCATTCATGTGGATCTTCAGTTTTTAACTATGGACATGTTGTGTAAGCTTATTTCATTGGAAACTCGTGGAAAAGATTTTGCTTTTCTATTTTCACCCTAGCTAGTCCCAGATGGGGTCATCATATGCTCTTTTCCAAATGTTTTTCTACATTTTGATGGTCACAGGTATCTGCCGATGGCTTGCATTGCCAAGGATATTTGGATATTCGAAATAAGGCCCCATCTCCTTATAAATACATGCTTTAAATAGACGAGTACTACTAGTCACAAACTCCGTATACGTGGACTAGGATGAGAAGATAATGTGGATCTAAGACTCTCTATCAAGAGTTTGATTCCAGTCTAATCTCTTTATGATTAAAATTTAAGACTTTAAGTTAGAGATGATCTCTTGGTAAATAAGCATATGCTTAATCCTCCCTAAGCTCCATGGAAAATGGCCAAACATTTATTAACATTAGCTGTGAGGAAAAAAAAGGCCAAAACCAAAAGAAAAAATGCTAGTATTTAGCGATGTCGTGGAAAACTAGTTTTTTAGGGAATTTACGAAAAAAAACCCATAGGTGGTCGATGGACAGTGAATGGCCTAATAAAATTGGGTAGATAAAAGGGTCCTTTGGGTCCCTTTCATCTTTTTTATTTTTGGAATGGTCGATATCGACCATCACTGTCTACAACAACACCCTAGTCGATTGTCTTCTCCATCTCCTTTTCAACTCCAACACCTTCAGATCTCAATTCTCAAAGAGACGGAGATCGAAGTTGATCTCTAGGTGGGCCACACAAATCGGGTTCTTTGGAGTCTCTTACAGAATTCGAAAGCAAGAAGAAAGGGCTTGTGTGTTGCTCGTCGCCGAGGAAGAAGAAAGAGATCAGAGGATTTGAATCGTTACGGCCAAGAGAATAACTCAGTTGGAAAACAGAGGGTTTCACATGTCAAAATCGGAAGAAGGAAACCGGAATAGAAATCCGATTCTTTGTGCTCGATGGAGTTGAAGAAGCAGCAAGTTTTATTGTTGCAAATGCTTCAGGAGAAGATAGATCTTGGGGTTCTGTCCATGGGAAAGTCGGAGCAGTTGCTTGATCTATGCCAGAGTAGAAGGCCCGAGGATCTGGTGATTTCCTACTCTCAGAAAAGGGTTTGGTTTGCCGAACTTTGGTCCGCTCGGTGCACCATTACAGAAACAACAACGAAGGAGGAGGAGAAGACCTAGTTCCTGGGTCGGTTACAGGTTTGGGCAAGTTGTAAATCAGAGAAGTTGCAGAGGGATTGGTCCTTGACTCGAGATGGGCTAGAAAGTCTCAGTCCTTGACTATTTTTAGGAGAGGAGTGGAGACGACTTTGGAGTTAGAGTCCATGTGTTCGATATTTTGTCTCTGAGAGAGAGGCCTTAGGGAACGAGGGGGTTCATGTTTGATGTTATCATAGTAAGAGGAAGGAAGTCTAGACTGAATTTTGTGGGTGACGGGTTGTGACTTGTAGGATTCTTTCAGATTGGAAATGCAAAAATTCGTATCACTGTTCTTGATTTTCTCTTGAATTTAGAGACATGAGTTTGATTTTTGTAGGCTTATGAGATTTATTCTAGTTGGAATTCAATGATTCATAAATCTGTTCTTCATTTTCTCTGAATTACATTGTAGTCATTTTTTATGGTGTTTTTCTTGTTGTCATGTAATAGGCGATCAATGAAGTGAAAATGTGAGAGTGTGATAGGTGATAAATGTGAGTATGTTGTCATGTAACAGGTGATGTAACCTGTAACTGCCTTAGTTGTTGAACATGGCAGAATGGTCGTCGTGATGGTCGATACCGACCAATTTGTCAGTCAAAGTTGACCAATTTGTCAATCAAATTTGCTCAAACTTGTAACTACCTCATTTGCTGAATATGACAGAATGGTCGACCACCACCACTTGGCCTTGATGGTCGATGTCGACCAATTTGTCAATCAGATTTTCTCTAACTTGTAACTGTTTTATTTGTTGAATATGACAGAATGGCCTATATCAACCATATCGCAAAACGACAAAAAAAAAGTCAGAAAAGTAACTTGAGTACCTTTTCCATTTCCAAACCTTTATTGGATCCTTATCTGTGTAGAGACCACCTATGGGGTTTTTTTTTTCTGTTAATTCCACTAGACTTTTTCTTCTTTGGAATTGTTTCTTCTTTTAGAAGAAAAGTGAAGTCTACAAAAGCCCTTTTCCTCCTGACATTACACGAAATGTGCCCTAAAAGGCCAGCAAGCAACCCACTAATTGGTCTAAATGATGTGACATATGGCCGTATGTTACTAGTGGGAACCTTGAAGTTAAAGGATCATATTTGTCATGAAGCGTTCAACGTAGTTTTTTTTAAGAGATTTTTAAAAAGAAGTAAAATTTAAATCATAATTCAAAGGTTTTATGAAGAAAAATCATAAAATGACAAAAGAGTTGTTCGTACATCTTTTTTGACAAAACTAACACAGTTGACTATATCATCATATCGTCAACTTCCATTACAAAAAACTATGTGTTGCTTCATCTTTCTCTATCTAGTGATAGAAAGTTTGTAAAAATTATTACATTTTGTATCTCGGTTGTCTTATTTAGGTGGTCTTGGCAATCATCCTCAGGTGTGTGGGTCCCATACTTGATTGTCACTCATTTATCGCCCTTATTAAAGTGTATTCTCATGACTTTTGAGGGTGTAAATTTGGAGTACAAGGTGTTCGATGAAATGCCGGGATGAGGATTTTTTCTAGATTCAGTCGGTGTCTTTAAGTGAGGTTTGAGGAGATGGATGTGGGTTTCTCATGTCTTTTGTATTTTTCAAGTGAGACTTGTGCTCACAAAGCATAAAAAGACATGAGAATACTCAAATCCATCTCCTCAAACCTCACTTAAAGCCACTGACTAAATCTAGAGAAAATATTCATCCCGGCATTTCATCGAACACCTTGTACTTCAAATTCACACCCTTAAAAGTCATGAGAATACACTTTAATAAGAGATGAGAAATTAGTGAAAATCAAGCTAGGACCCACATACTTGAGGAAAATTGTCAAGACCACCTAAATAAGACAACCGGGACACAAAATGTAATAGTTTTCATAAACTTTCCATCACTAGATTGAGAAAGTTAAAGCAACACATAGTTTTTTTACAATGAAAGTTGATGATATCGTCAACCAATTGGCGATATAGTCAAATGGGCTGATGATATCGTCAACTTGGGTAGTTTTGTCCAAAAAAATATACGAACAACTCTCTTGTCATTTTATGATTTTTCTTCGTAAAACCGTTGAATTAAGATTTTAAATTAATTTTTTTACAAAAATCCCTTAAAAAATGTACTATACTATATTTAATATTCGAGAGAAACAAAAGTTAAACACTAGATTTTCCTTTTTAACTTCCACAAGGACAAGTTTATAGGAACACTATTTCCGTGGAAACACCATCAAGAAAGTTTTGCTATTCTATTCTCATCATTTTTCCACATTTTGAAATCTTACAACTACTAGCTCCAGATATGGTCGATGCTGGCTCTAGTCTGACACTATGATTAGGAAGGAGGGAAAATGAGGGGAATGAAAAAAAGAGGAGAAAATGGAAAATGAGGGTGTTTGGGAAGGGGGGAGGGAAAGTGGGGGAGGGGAAATGGGGGAAAAATGTGTGGGGCCCACTAAAAAAATATTCCCCTCAAAACCGAGGGAAAAATGAGAGGCAAAGAGGGGTATTTGTGTATCAATTACTGAAATGCCCTTTTTTACACTATCTTTCCAAATAAATTTTCACTCTCCTCCCCTACTTTGCCTCCCTATCCAAACAAGATGAGGGAAAATTAATTTTCCCTCCCCTCCCATCCCCTTCATTTTTCTTCCCCCTCAAATTTCCCCTCCTCTCCCTCCCTTCCTAGATCATAGTGCTGGTACATTGGATGTATTGAAGGTCCATGAGAAGCACCTTATAAACATTGTCTTTACTTTAAGGTCTGCTCTCATAATTCCCTAGCAATAGGCTCTCAATCCTGAGACATTAATGAACTCAAGTTTCTATCTATTCATTTGCTTTGAGTCACCAATGAGTGAGGCCAACTGTAGGTCAACACCTCGGTAATTTGGGTACATGGTAGTAGAGCTGTGGGAACATTCAATAGTCAAGACGGAATCTATCTCTAAATATCCCCTTGTGCCAATTAATGGATTTATCATTGGTAAGTGCGCACCCATTCCGATTAAGAGTTAATTGGAAAGGTACCTATGATCATTATAATTAATTGTGGCTCAAGGATAATAAGATATGGATCTAGTTTGGAAGACAAGTCCAATTGATCCATGGATATTGATAGAGGGGTCTACTTGTGGTAATGTGGAAGTTTAGGGTCTTCTATGTAATATTCCTAAGACTGGAGCTCAATTGCATTTATATAGTGGAGTTATTTGCAATTAACTGTGGGCCCGGATTACACATGAGATGTGGGGTCGCGTGTCCCAGTTGGAGCCAACTTTCTAAGGAATCCCCAGTGGTCCCCACGCTAGCCCTATTATTAGAAAGTATCTAATTCTAGTTGAACTCTAAAAGGAAAGTTACTATTTCTATTTGAAGTGAGACTTCTAATAGTGGTAATAGTAGACTTACTAATTTTAGTAGAAGTGAGACTTCTATTTTAATTAAAAAGGAATTAGAAAGTTACTAATCATATTTAAAGTGAGACTTCTAATTATGATATGGTAAGTTACTAATTAATGGAAGTAAGACTTCTATTGTAATTAGTAAAGAGGAGGGAACTTGCAAAAGCTATAAATAGAGGAGAGGAGGCCTGGACATCCAAGCATCTATCCTAGCATAGGGATTCACGCCCAAGGCCTTCTTGTGCAAGAGTTGCACATGCTCTTCCTCTTCTCCCTCTTCTAGTTCTCTTTCTAGTTCCTCCCTAGAGTTCCTAGTAGTTTTCTCTTGGAGATCCCACCATCTTCTTGAGTAAAAGGAGAATCTGATATGGGTCATAGCGTGGAAGATCAAGAGGTCTTGGAGATCCCTATTTGATTAGTGAAAGCGTTTCATCATCAAAGAAAGATGTAACTTCTCCATTAGAGCACAACTGAGCTCCAAAGGTATAATCCACTTCCTTGCATGTTGTAGATTATTATGGATGCTTGTTAGTTGTTGTTTCTATCTTCTAGATAGATTGTATTTACTGATCATGATGGCCGAGATTGAGGACATGGATCTTGGATTGGGTTTAATAGCCTTCTGGATAGTTGATCCCTGCATCAAGTGGGTCAAAAGTTTTTGAAATCTATCCTAGAGGCCCACCCTATTTCCAACAATTGGTATCAGAGCCTTACCTCATCTCTAATCATGTTAGATCAGTAAGCTTGATCTAATCTTTGCATGAGATGCGAGGAGGATAGATCAAGGGCTATGTACGGATTAGTTTTGATGGTTTTGCTTGGATAATTAGTAAACCCATGTTTGGATAGTCACATAAGGGTTTAACAATGATGGAATGATGGTAGGAAGCCATTGGGAGTCTTCAGAAGAGTTCTGGAGATGTTTGGACAAGAAATAGAAAAACCCAACCTGCAGATTTCCGTCGGGTCGGTCGACCGAGACCTTTGATAGGTCGACCGAACACACTGAGTTCGGTCGACCAAATCCTCTGGTTGGTTGACCGAAAACACTGACACAGCAGATCGCAGTTTTTGTTTTTGTTTCGGGGGCGCTGCCCCCGAGCCTCCTGGGCCCCCGCGAGCTGACCGGGTAGCTCGACCCCCGCCGGGGGACACCCCCGGACCCCCCATGCGTAGGGCATGAATCATAGTAGTGGCAATCTTTGGCATCGTGTCTTTCCATTGTTGTTTGGTAATTAACCTGGTTTTGTGAATTGCTTTGCTAGTATGAGATCCTAACATGCAGGTTATCGTGTTCTCTCCATATGGCCCACAAGTCTTTTATTTTCTTTACGGATGAATATTTATTTTTGGCAAGTTGTAAAGGGCATCATGGTTTCCTTGGTTTCCCAGTTTAGGGCAAGGCATGGTGAAATTCTCTATGAGCCTTTTATTTTCATTAATAGATTATCATGTAAGTCTCATCGTTGAGACATAGGAATTTATGTAATTTTCTAAATTTGTAAATTATGGCGATGTCTGAGACGAAGAAGGAAAGTGAAGCTGGACTCTTAATCAAAGAGTTTGAAAATTACCAAAGGTGTTTTGGAGTTTCCCAAAGAGTTTGAGGAATTCTAAGTTTTTGGAAAGTCTAGAAGTCCAAGAAGTCTATTCTACTTGGGCCATGTGGAGGAGAGGACTAGTTTCTAATTTTTGCGTTTTCTATTTATAGTTGAATGCTTTATTTAGAATGTTTCCAAATCTGATCCAAACATAGCAAGTTACTAATATTGGTCAAATCAAATTAATTTTTGGAAAGAGTTCTAATTAGTGTTGATGACCCATGAGATGGACACATTGGTAACACTAATTTAAGAAACCGGACTTTCTTTAAAATAACTTGACTTGGAACCAATCTTAGATCATATCATGAGATGATTTGATGATTCATATATTTATATATGTGGGTCCTAATACCTTAAAAAGGAAATCCTCAATTCAAAATATTAAGTGGGAGCGGGGCATTTAAATTGAGAAATCGCCATGGTTTTTCACCATAGGTCCATTGTAAGGAAAGTATGAGCCTCGCGCCATCAAGAGTGTGGCCGTTCCTTCGGAGGGCTTTTACTTGTCTGGTTACTAGATATGGATCTCCTATGGATAGTGTTGGTGAGATGGGGTGGGGGCTTACTCCCCTAGGAGGAGCTGCTCACAATGGTTGTCATGCAATGCTAGTTGGTGGGTCACACTTAACTAAAATAATGATGTAGTATCCCCCTAGGATTTGCCTCATGTATTTTAGAAACCAAAGCTAATCGGGAGTCATACATTATTTGGTATGAAATACCTAGATGATAATGAATGATGGGGATCATGGATAGTTAGTCTTAATTCCAATTTTTTCGAACTTTGATCCGCACCGATCGAAGGACATTCGCACTCCCCTAGGAGGCATGCCCTAAGGGATTGAGATTCCGATGTATTCTAAATTCAGTGCTTATGAGGATTCCCACATGAATTTGGTAGAATACTAAACCCTAATGTCATTTATATTCTTTTATTGAATGTATGGTTATGTGCTTTAATTTATACAGCATGAATTCGAATACTTTCAATCCACTTGCGACCATCCTCAACCAGAACAAGTTGATGGGATCCAATTATGTAGACTGGAAAAGGAACCTGGATATTATCTTGACAGCTTCAAGTTGCAAATATGTCCTTACTATACCCTCCCTTCTTGAGCCTGAGCCTGAGCCTGATGCACCACAGATTGTGAAAAACTTTTACACCAAGTGGACCAATGACAATGAGAAGGCTAGATGTTTTATTCAGGCATCCATGTCTACTGTTTTTCAAGAACAACATCAATCCTATAAGTCAGCATACGATATTATATCGAACTTAAAGGAGATGTTTGCAGACCAGGTTAGGCCTACTAGGCAGGCTGCTATAAAAGTGCTGATGGAGACAAAGATGGCTGAGGGAACCCCAGTACAAAAACATTTGTTATAAATGAAGTTGGCATTGAATGAGTTAGATGTACTGGGGATTATGTTTGATACAAAATCGCAGATCGACATGATCATTCAATCACTACCGGACTCATTCAAACATTTCAAGATCAATTATAATAAATTGGAAATGACCATAGCTGAGCTGTCTCGCCAGCTGGTAGTGTTTGAGGAAATCATGAAGAAAAGACCAATTGCCCTGATGACAGAAAAGTCATTTGCTAAGTCTAAGCCGAAAGACAAAGACCGGGATAGCAAGAAGAAATCAGTCATCAAAGGTCCTAAGGTGGAGTATGGTTCCACTAGTGGTGTGGCAAAGGTCAAGGATACGGGAGCAAAGGGAAAGTGTTTCCATTGTGGTATGACAGGACATTGGAAGAGGAATTGTCCACGATTTCTGTCAAAGGAAAAGACCTCAGGTATGATTGAGTCATTTGTTTCTGAAGATAGTTTTTCAACTAGTACTTCAGAATCTTGGTTTGTAGACTTTGGTGCAACTAATTACATTAGTAATATGTTATAGGAGTTACAGGTAACCAGGAGGATTAATGACGGGGAAATCAGTATTAACCTGGGATCGGAAGCCAAGGCAGAAGCAGTGTCAGTAGGAGTAGTAACTTAGTTGCTTTCAAATATTAAGGTGATTTTGTCAGATACATTATATGTACCGTTTTAAGACGGAGTTTTAATTTCTAGTATGATGAATAAGAGTTATTCTGTTACTTTTTGTAATTAAATTGTCTTAAAGAGGAACGGTACTCTTATATATTCTGACAAGGTAATCAATGAATTTTATTTGTTTACTCCCACAATGTATGAGATACATGACATTGACCATCATTAAAGAGGTAGTTACCTTCATCTAATTCAACAAACCTTTGGCACCCAAAAGGCTAGGTCATATAAACCTAAACAGGATTGACAAGCTAGTGAAAGATGGTATCTTGCCTTCATTGGTGGTAGAATCAATGCCTGTCTGCAAGTCCTGTTTGGAAGGCAAAATGACCGAAAGACCCTTATTCATCTAAGGGCAGTAGGGCCAAAGATTTATTGGAGATAGTATATACTGATGTGTATGGACCCATAATATTAGAGTGAGAGATTGATACGGGTATTTCATCACTTTCACCGATGATTACTCAAGATATGGATACATATACCTTATGCACCGCAAGTCCGAGATTTTTGAATAGTTCAAAGATTTTCGAGCGGAAGCAGAAAAATAATTAGGTAAAAGTATAAATACTCTTCGATAAGATCGATAAGGCAAATATCTCTCCGCTAACTTTATGGGATACTTATAAAAAAAAAGGGATTTGATCCCAGTAGTATGCTCCTGGTTTGCCTCAACAGAACGGAGTAGTAGAAAGAAGGAACACGACTCTTTTAGATATGATCAAGTCTATGATTGAGTTTCTACGGATTACCTATATTTTGGGATATGGAAACTGAAATATATATACTAAACCTCATTCCATCTAAGTTTATACTTGAGACTCCCAGGGAGTTATGGACAGGGCGAAAGCCTAGTCTACAACATTTTCAGGGTTGTCCGACACACGTGCTGAAGGATAAGACAGATTAGTTGGAATCGAAGTCGGAAGTATATATGTTTATATTCTATCCCAAAAGGAACTAAAGGTTGGTTGTTCTATAATCCCAGAGAGCAAAAAGTGTTTCGCAGCACCAATGCGGTTTTCTGGAGGGAGATTATAAGACTAACTGGAAATCTTTAGAAATGGTTATCTTAGAAGAAATTCAAGAGAAATCAATTCCAAATCCAAGAATAACCAAACCTTAAGAAAATCCGCTCATACCAGACCCAGTAGTTACACCAGTGCCTTGTCATAATGGGAGTATTGTCAGGACCCTTGACAAGTTCTCGGTCTAGGGAGAGTCTTACGAGGCAATCCCGGAAGAACCAGAACAAGATCCCTATAACTATGATAAAGTAGTTAATGACATAGTTTTGGGACGTTGGTTAGATGCTATAAAAGCTGAGGTGGAGTCTTTGTACTCTAATCAGGTCTGGATACTTGTGGACTTGCCTGCCAATAGCAAACCTATTTGGTGCAAGTGAGTCTACAAAAGAAAAGGAGAGCCAGATGGAAGAGTTCCATCCGGATACTCTTATCCATTGCGGTTCATCTCGGTGACGAGATTTGGTAAATGGATGTCAAGACAGCGTCTCACGACGGCAATCTTAAGGAAGACATCTATATGATGCAGCCAGACGGTTTTATAGCTAATAACTAATTACAAAGAGTTTGCAGGCTACATAAGTCCATTTATGGATTAAAGCAGGTATCCCAAAACAGGAACATCCGTCTTGACAAGGAAATCAAGTCACTTGTTTTTTGTCAGTATCCGAATAAGTCATGTGTGTACATGAAAAGTCAAAAAGGCAGGGTAGTTTTTTCTGGTATTATATGTCGACGACATCATTCTCCCATGGAGTGACATAGGGATATCGTCAACAGTAAAAGTTTTGGTTGGCTAAGACTTTTGATAATAAAGGACTTTGGAGAAGCCAGGAATATCCTAAGGATAAATTTCCATTAAGACTGGAAAAATAGGATGATAGGCTTATCCCAATGATGTGTACATAGATAATGTTCTGGTACGGTAAGCTATGCTTTGTACTAGACCGGATATCTATTATGCAGTATGCCTAGTCAGCTGATATAAGTCAAGCCCAGGTCTTTATCATTGACTGTTGTAAGATGTGTTCTCGAATACTTGAGAAGGACTAGAGATCACATGTTGAGTTATAGCAGTGATGAGTTGATTCCAGTCGGTTACATAAATACTGACTTCTAGTCAGATCAGGATTCCAGGAAATCAACTTCTGGGTATGTGCTTATGTTGTAGCAACTTGAGAAGCAACTACGGAAGCAGATTGGCTAAAAAGATTCCTTATGGAACTTGGAGTGGTACTTTTGGCAGGACAGCCGCTCACAGTTAATTGTGATAACAGTAGGGCAGTCGCTAAGTCCAAGGAACCCAAGAGCCAAAAAGCATGTATAGAGGAAGTTATACATGGTCAGATAGATTGTGCAGAGAGGTGATGTACAATCACCAAGATAGCCTCTGCAGACAATCTAGGAGATTCCTTTACTAAGCCTTTGACTACCAAAGTCTTTGAGCTATAAGTAGACGGAATGTGCATGAGATGCAACTCTAACTGGCATTGAGCCCAAGTGGGAGATTGTTAGTTTTATGGACTCAATCCAGTAGATGATATAATAAATTGATTAATTTCTTTATTTATCAGTATATTCATGTTTTCCTTTCATGAGATGAATGGTGATTTATTATATACTTGCACATAACCAATACGAATGACATGATGGTTCATGAGATGAACCGGAATCCACAAGTATATTAGATGTAACACATGTGTATGGATGAGATCCACATACGGGAGACATGTGTGGCAAATCTTATACTTAAATATTATCACAAACAATGATGAGACTGGACATCTCATACTGACAAGGTTGCAGTACTTTGATCATTATGAGATATTGTGATTTGTCTTGATCATCAGAATGGAAGATTCTGGATCATAGTGCTGGTACATTGGATGTATTGAAAGACCATGAGAAGCACCTTATAAACACTGTATTTACTTTAAGGTCTGCTCTCATAATTCCCTAGCAATAGGCTCTCAATCCTGAGACATTAATGAACTCAAGTTTCTATCTATTCATTTGCTTTGAGTCACCAATGAGTGAGGCCAACTGTAGGTCAACACCTCGGTAATTTGGGTACATGGTAGTAGAGCTGTGGGAACATTCAATAGTCAAGACGAAATCTATCTCTAAATATCCCCTTGTGCCAATTAATGGATTTATCATTGGTAAGTGCGCACCCATTCCGATTAAGAGTTAATTGGAAAGGTACCTATGATCATTATAATTAATTGGGGCTCAAGGATAATAAGATATGGATCTAGTTTGGAAGACAGGTCCAATTGATCCATGGATATTGATAGAATGGTCTACTTGTGGTAATTTGGAAGTTTAGGGTCTTCTATGTAATATTCCTAAGACTGGAGTTCAATTGCATTTATATAGTGGAGCTATTTGCAATTAACTGTGGGCCCGGATTACAGATGAGATGTGGGGTCCCGTGTTCCAGTTGGAGCCAGCTTTCTAAGGAATCTCTAGTGGTCCCTACGCTAGCCCAATTATTAGAAAGTATCTAATTCTAGTTGAACGAGGAGGCCTGGACGTCCAAGCATCTATCCTAGCCTAGGGATTCACGCCCAAGGCCTTCTTGTGCAAGAGTTGCACATGCTCTTCCTCCTCTCCCTCTTCAGTTCTCTTTCTAGTTCCTCCCTAGAGTTCCTAGTAGTTTTCTCTTGGAGATCCCACCATCTTCTTGAGTAAAAGGAGAATCTGATACGGGTCATAGCATGGAAGATCAAGAGGTCTTGGAGATTCCTATTTGAATAGTGAAAGCGTTTCATCATCAAAGAAAGACGCAACTTCTCCATTAGAGCACAACCGAGCTTCAAAGGTATAATCCACTTCCTTGCATGTTGTAGATTATTATGGATGCTTGTTAGTTGTTGTTTCTATCTTCTAGATATATTGTATTTACTGATCATGATGGCCGAGATTGAGGACATGGATTTTGGATTGAGTTTTATAGCCTTCTGGATAGTTGATCCCTGCATCAAGTGGGTCAAAAGTTTTTGAAATCTATCCTAGAGGCCCACCCTATTTTCCAACATATCCTTGTGCATTTCGAGATTGTAGTCATTGCAAACAACTTACAAATTTTATGGATCTCAGGATATTCGAACTAGAATCTCTCTGTACCTCTTGCTTAAAATAGAGGTTACTCCCCCACAAACTTGATCTATCTGCATATGAGTTACTCTCATGTCTCTATCAAGAGTTGGAGATAATCTCCTAGTAATTAATCAATTGCTTAATCTTATGTGAGCTATGTGGAAACCGGGCCATAGAATTTCTATTAGAAGTTTTACTGAAAATAGGGTAGAAAATAAAAGATCCATGTTTAGGGCGTATTTGTGTAGTGTCACCAAAGAGAAAATCTGCGTTTTATCTTCCGTGATACTTGCTTTTTGATGGGAGAGATGGGAAAGCCCGATGAAATAAAGCACCGAAAATTATGGAAGGCTGGGATCATCACTGTTGCACCAAATAGGTAGAGGATAGTTTCGGAAAATCCAGTGCCTTGTCTCATGTCTCAACCCTTTTCCGCGTTGTTCAGAAAGGCCAATGTGCAAGTCGAACCCACTTTTTATGGTCCAAATAACCTAAAAGACACACCAAGGTTCCAACTTGCCATCCGTTTCAATTTTCTACATCAGAAAATAGGCACACCCTTCCACGAGAAGACAAGAAGAGTGCACACTTTTTTCTCCCCCACCCATGAATTGTGGCTAGTCCCACCACGAGACCCCCAAACTCTCTCTCCCTCCAATCGTAAGTCCAAAGAACTAGACCACCCTATAAATAAAATATAAAAGCCCCAAAAGTACACGTCTCGGCCCTTCCTCCCTCCCCTTCCAAATCAGCCTAAAACCCCATCGTCACATTTCAATTTTCAACAGAACCCATTCAACAAGATTTAAGATTCAAAGGGGTGGCTTTCTTCTCTTGTGTAAGTCTTCCTTTCTTTTCTACATTTTCTCTTTTTCAACCACTCGTCCCACATGGAATCAATGTAAATATGTTCATACATGTAACACATTCCACACAATTTAAGGGCCATTTTCCATCTTTCCAGGGAGATTTTTTTTATATACACTACAATCCCTTTTCTTAGAGTATGTGATTATAACCCATTTCGATTCTTGCAAATCAAAGGCCGGGTCATTTTATAATACACTGCAATCCCATTTTTTAGGGTATGTGATTGTCACCCATTTCATTTCATTTCATGCAAATCAAAGGCCTGCTTTTCCTTGTAACAATTCTTGGGTCATTTTATAATATATATAGGGTTTATTATTGTCACCCATTTCATTTTGATGCGGAGCAAAGGGCTTCTATCATTGTAACAATCCTTGTGTTGTTTTTCTTCTTGTTGTTATATATAGGAAGATAGAAGGGATGGTTTGCTCAAGGCCTACCGTTCCTTCATGGTTGAGTGCTGCATCAAGGGTCGATTTCGACGGTGGGGCCTCTGCGGCAATGCCGGAGGCTGTGTTCTTGGACGGAAGGGACCAATCCAACTCCCTCTCCGACTTTGACATGGGTTTCTCTGAACGGGTCCTTTCTGCCACTGGTGCTGCCTTTCTCTCTGCAATCATCGTTAATCCGCTTGATGTTGCTAAGGTGTCTTTATCTGTTCATTTTTTTGGGTTCTTTTTTTTTTTCCTCTCATTTGTTTGGTTGATTGCAGTTATTTTTATTTTCTAATGCAGTTTTCAGATTGTTAGTTTAGATGATGAAATCTGCAAGAAACCCATTTTTTTTTTTCAACTTATAATTTTGGTTTTGTATTAGAATGTTTTATGTGTCATATTTTTGATTGATTGTAATTTTTTTTGAAATGCAATCTTTGGCTAGAAATCTAGTTTATTCTTTTTATCATTTTGATTTGCATTGACATGTTTTTATTTGTAATCTTGGAGAAGACGTCCTGTCTGTATTCCATTTTATATTTCTCTCTATTTGCATTCATTTGTTATTGATTGCAATGTGAGTTTGGCTGATCATTTTGTTGGTAGCGATGCTGGATTCTGTGAGAAACATGGTTGGTATTGTTCATGTCTGATATGGGATTTTGGAGAAAACTCAGTTGTTTTGTTTTTTTTTTTTGTTGTTGTCTCCATTTGTTGTTGATTGATAGTATTGTGACTTCGAATTGTCTGGTTGTGAGTTGTTATGATGCGTTTCATGAGAAGCTCAATTGTACTTCTCATTTTTTATGTGGGATATCACTATACCAGAGAAACCTGCCTTTTGGTATTGTTATCTTTCATTCCTTTTGTTTATATTGAATGTAATTTAACTTGGGACTGATTTGGTTTGCCTTTTGGATTCTGTAGCCAAAATATTTTTGTATTCTGCATTAATTTTAGAGATCTTGTTGAAGTGTTGTGGTGAGCTTAGGCATTTGTTATTCCTCTTCAGACAAGGCTGCAAGCACAGGCAGCAGGAGTTCCTTATTCACATCCACAGCATCACATTAGTAGGTGTATGGCATCTCTTGGGCCAAACATGGTATGATAGAATTGTTTTATTTATTTATTTATTTTTGTTTTTGGGAAAACCCTAGCTAATTGTCCCTTTCTGCTTGTGGTTTGAATATCTCTCATAAGTTGAATCATATCTCATAAGATTGATTTCATATCTTATCATAGACATATTGATGACAATGACTGACATTTGTTATCATCATCAAATCCTTATCCCATCTACGTAGAGTCTTTTTGAGAGTTCTACTTTTCAACTCACCCCTATTTTGGGCCATGCTATATATAAGCCATCCCCATTTATTGACATACTTTTGATCAATTAAGGGGAACCTTATAAAAAATGAGTGCAGAAGTTGCACCTCACTATGCGATGAAGATGCCTCTTCATTTGCAATTAGCATCTTTGTCGATTTTAGGCTTTAGCATCCCCAGAAGTGAGTTAAAAGGAAGAAACTACAACCTCATGCATTGTGAAGAAGCAGAAACCTTCTTGAGGGGGCTACCCAGATGCACCAATATATAAGATCCTCTTCTGGCAGGCACCTCAGGAAAAATCAAGTTTCATCTTTTTGACTGAGCATGCAATGACTCTAGTTTTTAGCTGTGAAAATATAAGTGTCGTTGAAATAGACCAGAAAAAGTGTCCTATAGTTCTTTAGGCAAATAGTTATTCATTAAGGTTTTTAGAACAATGCGAGTGCATGCCTTAAATTTGTTAGTGTTTAGAAGTACTGATATTTGCAGTTGCTGAGTGCCTTTATACGTTTATAGAGTGATGAGATGCTTACAATCATCTTTCTGTCCTTTCCATAGTAGGTCCAGTTTCTGCAATTTAACCATTAGATTTACTGAATTCCTTTATCTCTTTTATGTGGGATATTGGGAAGTTAGTTACTTTTATTGTGTGATTTATGTACTTAGGAGTCATTGACTGAAAATTTTGCTGTTCAGATATTTCCAGATGTGAGATGTTCTCCATCGTGTACCCATGGTGGACTTCTTGGAACTGGTTCATTTTGTCCTCCTGAATGTTCTCAGTACAAGGGAACAATGGATGTCTTCTACAAAATCATCCGACAGGTACATTGCTAATGTTAATTGAAAAAAAAAGTTCATAGGGTTATTAATGCCTGTGCATGTTTATAATCATAATCAGTATGGGCAACATTTATGGATCTGACTTTTTCAGGAAGGATTTGCCAGGCTTTGGAGAGGGACAAATGCAGGTTTAGCATTGGCCATACCAACTGTAAGCTTCTTTACTCTTCCATGTTTGGAAGTCCGAGCTTTATCCTTTAGGGTGCTTTTTTACGACGAGAGGAATCTGCAGTAGAGAAGAAAATTATTCTGGATTTCTGTGCAACTCCTTTTTTGATTGTTTGGTGCGACACATTTTCCTTGTGGAAAAGGAAAAAAAAAAATGGACTAAATTTCTTTGACATAGATGATTTCAATTTCCAATGTTGGGTGGAAATGCAGGATTCCCCTCTATTGCAGAAATGGAAATTGAGGGAGAGCGGAATCTTTTCGCATTACAAATGCACCCGAGCTTTTACAAAATGATATGATATTCAATATCGCCACAATTTTTTATTTTTATTTTTTTTGAATGGTTTAATTTTATTAGGGAACCTTAGAGTACAAAAGAGCTATACTGATAAGTCCATAGAATGACTGGTAAGACTCCCAAGGGGTTGCACCTGCCAGAAAGCCCATTGACTTACACATTAATCACCCTCCACAATAAGTGAGAGGCTTCCTGCAATCCCTCCCTTAAAGCCAGCAACTCTGCTTTATTAATAGAGCAATAACCATAAGGCTTGAAAAAAGAGAGCACATGCAAAGAATGACAATCTCGAATGATTCCCTCAATACCAGCGTGCCATGGATTTCCATCTGCGCTACCGTCAAAATTCAACTTGAGACAACTTGCCCAAGGAGGGGACCAAGGAGGGCAACTTTGGGCGGCGGCATGATAAGAATGAGCGGACCTCCTTCCAATGAACATCACATTATTTGCGGAGAGGTCTTGAAAGAGAGGAAAATGAGATACCCATAAAGCCACAAATTTTAGCCAATCAGTAAGAGACTCCATTGACAAAATTTTGCATTCAAAGCATCTTTGGCTTATTTTCTTCCAAATGATCCACAATATGGCGAGAAAGGACAATTTCCACTTAATTTTACCCCAGATGAACTAACAACCATCTTCCATGATTCAAACAACTTGAAGAAAGATCTAACGAAAACCCAGTAGCACTCAAACGGTCAAACCAATTGATCACTGTTCTCCAAATAAACTGCGTGCTACCTTGCAATTGAACTAGGAAATAGGAAGAACTAACTAATGAATTAATGTGGGACACAAATTCTCTTAGGAGGTTGCAATGCTAGAAACCAAGGCCTCCTAGTGTAGAGCGGGGTCCAGGTGGGCCTTCGGCCCACTTAGATGGGCTCGGCCATTGACTCAAAGTATTCCAGTTCTTCCTTGCTTGGAGAGAACTCGCCCTCAAAGTTCCTTGACGAGCACTGAGGTAATTAAATCCACCTTGACAAATTAATAACTTGATGGTTGATCTTCCTTCTCACGCAATGTAGATTCTTGGCTAGATCGTTTCCTTGAACTGGAAGTATAGTGGAGGTGTTGCTTCTTTTGATGGTTGGACTTTGCTTTGATGCCTTTGGGCCTATTGATGACCCAGTTGCTGAATTTGGACCATCAGATTGCAATCTTCATCCATTCATCGTTGATCCCTGGAGATAAAGTCAATATGGGGGACTTTAACAGTTGGTATTCTTGTGGAACGAGTAGGACAATATAATTTTCATCCAATGATTCAACCATTTCTTTTAGAACCTTTAGTTTAATCAAATTCGTTGAAGGGTGTAGCGTTTCAATCTTTAGGTTTAACTTATCCTCTACCTCTCCTATTGTTTATCCTCCCTTTCGGTGACATGGCTTTTTGACGTTTTCTTTGATCTTGATCTCGATGTCGCTTCATCAACTCCTTGACCCTCATTTTGTTTTAGAAGAATTTAGTGGCAAATTTTTCTCTGTAGCAGCGAAGAAATTCTGGTGTCTCATCATTTTTTCTTGCTTCTTTATTATCAGTTGGACTTGGAAGCTTATGACATTGCAATGGTGATGAGGACATCAGAGCTCCTCCAAAAAAGTTCTACAAGAGGAAGAAGGAGACCAAGAAGACTCACATATAGGCCTCTTTGTGGTTAGATGATCACTGCCAAGTGTTGGATCTCGATTTTGGCAAAGATCCACCTTTGGATCTTAATTCTGAGAAAGATCAATGGTTAGATATAGTTCGATCTAACACTTGATCAAGATGAACACCCTGAGTGGAAAAATCAGGAAGACCTCACATTGGGATGTGCAATATGGGAGGGACGGGCAAAGAGATAAGAGGATTGAAGATCAAGAAAGTGACCGTATGACCCAATTCGCCCAAGCCATCTGCAGATTTTTCTATTCTTTGTTATCTTTTTTTTACAAGATTTTAAGAGAAAAAAATCCCTTAGATGGCCCGTGCACAAAAAAAGAGCTCAATAGTTTCTAATGCACAAAAAAAAGCCCTCCCGCTGATTTTAACCTCTTTTTTCACCTTTTACATTGAGCGATGATATCGTCGCTCGTTTCAATTGAGCAATGATATCGTCATTCGGGTCATCTTCTCCTTCCTCTTTTTCCATCTCCCCACTCAATTTCTCGCCCAACCCACTACCCACAACACCTCCATCATCCTCAACACGTCTGTCCTAGCCAACTCATTCCTACTCTTACCTTCTCACACCATCTATCTTCTTCTTAACCTTGCATAGAACCCATCCAAATCAAATGGGCTAAAATTGAAGACAAAATTGAAACCCATACTCTCCCTCATTGTTGCGACCTCCTCCGGGGTCCCATTTATCACAACAATATAAATCAAATGGTGTGCTTCCAAGATGGCAAGGCAGATATTCTCCTAACACTTCTCATGCTGGAAAACCCTCCCATTCTCCAATTCAGTCTCCGACAGTGTCCCCTCCAGCACATGTGCGTCCTGGTACAGGGTAACCATTTTGCCCGCCCTTACTGGAAAATATGTGCCCTGGACCCCCTTTTTTTCAGGATCCGCTACAATGCTTCGTCGACTGGTGTGAACTTGGTGGACACATGAAGGGCAGAATCCAGGGCATTTGATTCTAGGAAGGCTAGCCATTAAGAATGGCAGATGATGAAAATGAGGGTGAGGAAATACCTGTGGAAATGAATGGGAAGTTGTCACTTACTGCATCAACATGTGCTGCTGCACCTGGTCCCAAACCAAACCAAACCAAACCAAGCCTTTTCCCACTAGGTGGGGTCGGCTATATGGATTTGACGACGCCAATCAAATCTGTTTAGGGCCATGTCCTCCGTTAGATCCATGTAGGCAAGGTCATGTTTAATAGTTTCTTTCCAACTTCTCTTGGGTCTCCCTCTCCCTCTCCTACTCTTGGCAAACTCCATGCTTTCACACCTTTTAACAGGTGCTGCTGCACCTGGTCCCAAAGAAATTAAATCAACTGATGATGATAATGACCTTACTGGAACTGGTGAAGAATCCTCTCAAGCTTTGTTCATGTCTCATCATTTTGTATTTTCAGCATGCTAGCTCGAGAATCTGACATTGGAGCCTGATATCAGTAAAATCTGTAGTGCACTTGGGGTTGAAACCGACAGTGCAGATTTCACCCAAAAATGTGGAATAGAATCAGAAAAAAGGGGATATGCTGGACAAATTTACTGATGAAAATCTGAAGGTCAAGGAGTTATAGGATGTGGATGACCATAATGTGATGCAATTTTTTGATGAAAAGAGTAACAGGCTCTCTCCTGCCAATATGAATTTCGAGGAAGGGAAGGAGTTGTGATGGCTTGATTTTCTAGAAGAGCATCATTTGTATGGAGCTTCTAAATCTAGTTCTTTCCATACTAAAGCAGATATAAGCGGATCAACTTCATTTGATGAGAGCACTATCAATCCTGAGGAGTGTGATCCTCCTCAGAAGAATTTAGATGCTTCATTAGATTCGCTGAAGGAGGTGTTGAGGATGATGGGAAGTGCTGTGGGTAGTGCGTAGGGTAGAAATGGAGTGGGGGAGATGGAGAAAGAGGAAGAAGAAGACTTGAGCGACAATATCGTAGCTCAGTGTATAAGGTAAAGAAGAGGTTAAAATTGGCGGGAGGTCCTTTTTTGTGCACTCGAAACTATGAGGTCCTTTTTCGTGCATCGCCCATCCAAGGGGCTTTTTCTCGTAAAATCCTTTTCTTTTTATTAGTTGGAGTGTAAGGCCTATTTGGATGCAAAACACAAGAATATAATATTTTAGAGCATATAATCTTTCATTTTTTAAAGAAAAAACCTTGTATGTTTGCCAACCCAAGAAAAATAAGAAAAAAAGATCATTTTCTTTCAAAAAGCTCACTCAATATTTTCCCTACATAAAACTTTCTACAATATAAAAATCTTTCAAAATGCAGTTTACAAAATGGTGAAGTAAAGTCTTTATTTCAACAAATCTACTGTGATGTATTTTTTTGCATGTGTAGTAAAGGTAGATCTCACATCACAGTAAAGATGAGGTAAAGTAAAGGTGAGATAAAGTATGTGGCGAAGTCAAGTGGGAGAGTGGTAAAATTGTTATTTTTTGTTTTGACTTTACTTTATTAAAACTTTACATGGTTTTATGCGGTAAAGAAAAAGTGGGGGTTAGACTTTTCTTTACCACACTACCTTTTCATCTAAACTTGGTAAAGTGAGAATAGGTCACATGATAGCAAAGGCGAGGTAAACTAAAGGCGAGATAAAGTATGTGGTGAAGTAAAGTGGGAGAGGGTCATAAAATTGTTACCTTTTGCTTTGACTTTATTTTGTTACAATACTTTACCATGGCTTGTGATAAAGAAAAAGTGGCTCGTGGTAAAGTTTGCGGTAAAAAAATGGTGGCCAGTCTTGACTTTACTACTATACTTTTTCATCTAAACTTGGTAAAGAAAGGGTGGGTCACATTTGGGTCAAGGCATGTAAGGCATTTCTTTACCACACTTTTGGTAAAGGCATTTACATAGTTGGTAAAGTGAAGTAAAGGTAAATGTCACATTATGGTAAAAGGTGAGGTAATGCAAAGTGAGATAAAGTATGCGATGAAGTAGAGTAGGGGGAGAGAAAGAAAAAGAGTGGTAAAATAGTTGCCTTTTATATTGACTTTTCTTTACCACACTTTACCAAACAACTATTATAATTTGTAACACTTGTCAAACAACTCAATTTAAAATGCGTTACATTCTTCAAAGAGTGCCAAACAACAAAAATACTACAATATTCAAATATTACACTATTCTATTATGTATTATTTTTATTCTTGCAATATATAAATCTGTAAATATTTTATTCTGTAAGCATCCAAATGGGCTCTTAATGTGCAGGGGCCAGTAGTCTTATATTAATGTTTTAATCTCAGCCCTTTAACTGTTTTAATGGTTGAGATCAAGTCTGGGATTAGGTTTCCTCTATTTAAAGTAGTGTAAAGAGTCTTTTACAATGAATGAAAAGATATGGAACTTTTGGATTTATCTCCTGTGATAAGATCTGGTGTGAGACCATCAGGTATGAATCCTTCTGCGTGAGGCAACGAATCTAGGTAATTTTCTACTTCTCCCGTTTCCATTATTGAGTTTTGTTGGTTTTTTTTTTTTTTTTCTAATCCCAAGTTCTGCCATTTTCATCAACCCAAACCATAACCAAAGAATCCTAAAACCATCACATTCCAAGCCATATCTTTCACATCCCATCTAGAAGCATTTAATTATTCAACCATTGACCAACCAAAAACAATCCACATACCTATATCAACCTTACCTCAAACATCCCTAAATGTTGATTTGGAGGAGCAAAAGTGGGTGAACGGGACTAGGAGTAGGGTTGTCTTAGGGTTTTGATTTGGATCCAATTAGGATGGATAAGTCGGAAAACATGGAGCAGCAGGCCCGTGCAGGGCATAGTCACCTAGTTTATGGTTAAATTAGTTCGCATCTGAATTCTTAGTTTGCAGTTCAATGGGGTGGGTTCATTTTGTTTGCTAATTTGGTTAATTCGTAGTTTGAATTCGACAAGTTCGATGTGATAGTTCAAATAAATGATTTGATAGGTGTGTGATGAATTGAGTTGAGCATGGGTGGGCTGCTTTAAGAAAGAAAGGTGAAATAAAGTTGTTTTTTTTTTTTTTTTTTTTGAAGGCATTATTTTAAAAGTCTTCTTTCGATGTTGTTTCCCTTCTCTGAACATATTTTTTTGTTCGAGTCAAATTCAATATACCCTCATTGAACCATTGAGAGTTAACCGTGCCCCGAGAATTGGTCCCATAAAAAATTACTTTAATCAAGTTAGGCCCTCATTCAAATTTATTGCATCTAAAATAGTAGGATTTCATTCCTTTGGATTGTTACTTTATAATGCATTTGACAAATCTGACTGTTGATCTGACTCAGATTGGGGTATAGTTTTTTCCAACATCCATGAATGTTGAAATATATTTTCATCGGTGTGGATTGAAAACGAAGTCCCACAGTTATGTATATATATAGGAGCCCCTCTCCTCAGCTAATGCTGAGGAGAGCATCCGCTCACCACGTGCGTAACCCACAAGATTTCAAGTGTTTCATGTGTGGAGCCCGTCTATCCCATTTTCGTTTCCCCGCTCTCCATCATAGGCCAAAATCAAATCCCACATTCGAAAAGAGCAGTAGAACCCATTTCCATCGCTGGAGCACTGGCTCTCCTCTCTCTCTCTCTCTCTCTCTCTCTCTCTCCATTTCGCCCAGTAACCCATTTCCTTCGCTTAAGGCACAGATCCTCTTCCTCGCGCGATCGATTCTCTCCGGCGAGACTGTCCTCTCTCCGGCGAGGCTCCTCTCCTCAGGCTGCCTGAGCTTTTCTCTCCATTTCCCTTTCCCCATTTCCATCTCTCTCTCCATTCCTTCTGCCAAACACGGACGCGATCGATTCTCTCCATCAACCCATTTCTTTCGCTGGCTCTCTTCTCTTTCCATTTCGCACGGACGCCCCTTTCGCCCGTCTCATTTCCAAATAACGAAAGAAAAAAACAGGAGGCGGGCAAATGAAAAGGAACGAGATTTCCTTTCTTTCGTTGGTCCCCCAAAAAATCTCGCCTTAGCATTTGCATATGAAAGGCAGAGAAAAAGGAGGAGAAGGAGAAGAGAGAGAGGACGAGGAAGGTGCCGGCCCCTACAGTACTGTCTCACACGATTTCAACCTACAGGTTTGGGGCTTTTCAGTTCTATTTGAAATGGAGGTTAAAGAGTTGGTGATCTTGATGGTGTGGGTTGAAATGGAGGGTAAGGTATTGAGGATTTTGAAGTTTTGAGCCTCTCTCTAATCCACTCTCTGTCTTTCTCTCCTTCCATATCTCCTGCCCTCTTATCTCTCTCGGCCCTTTTATTTATTTATTTTTGTGAAGATTTTTTTTTCTGGGCAGGAAAAAAAAAATTGTTTTTGGAGAAAAATCTGTGTGGCCGTGGCCACTGGTAGAACATTGGTTTTTCTAATCTTCTTCTTCTTCTTTTTTTTTTTTTTTTTTTTTCTGAATGACACCCGTGATTGTTCGTTCATCTATAATCTGTTTTGTATATATATATATATATTTTGTGTGGGCAGATTAATCGATAATATTCGGTGTTGAAATGGCATGCTTTGAGCGATTGTTGGAGGAGGGAAATGTTCTTAAAATGACGTTATTTGAGTGACTGAGTCATCGTATGGTTGGATGTTGGGAAAAGGCATGTTTGAGTCATTGTATCTTGGGCTTTAAAGAGGCCTCAATCCTGGAAAATTTTAAATCGCCATCGAGTGTGAAAATCCTAATGTGGATATTATTTTTGGATTGATCATAATGTAATGGGAACCACAAAGTTTGTATGTGCTAGTAGCAGACCATTGTATTGTGATCTGGCAACAATGGATTGTTTTCAGTTTCTTTGATGAGATGTTATTAGTTTGATGGATTGTTACCAATTTGTAGTTAGACATTGCTGAAATGTTGAAATCGATTCATATGTTTAATGATAAGATGAAGTCAAGTGTAGAACAGTCTAAGTCATTGCTGAAACATTGAGTGGTCTGAAACTAGCATAGAATAGTCTAAAACTAGCAATGGTTAACAGTCTGAGATATTGATTGCTCAAATGTTGAATGGGTATGTGAATGTTTATATCGTGTTGTGTCATTGATGTATCCAACAACAGGTTGAAACTATTTGAAATGGTGTTTTGAATGTTGTAAGAAATAAAATGCACGCCCAAAATATGAATGTTGTATCCAATCTTTGGGGATGATGCAGCCATTTGAGAATTAAAATTCACTAACAGGTTATTTGGGATGATCCATACATGATGTTATCTGAGAAATAAAATTCAATTTCTTCCAAAGACTTTGAAGGAAGTCATTCTGGTAACAGTTGTGCACTCAGGTGCAATAGTCTCTATGTTTTTGAACAATTTCTGCATGTGCATTCAGAATGGTTATGCAATTGGACAAGTTTGGATGTGGATTCATCTATACAATTTGTTGACCATCCTGGTAATTGCATGACCTCTCACAAAGCCCACTTTTCCACTTATGGACAGAAAATCATTACGTCTCAGTTTTTTTCTAGACTATGAACTATAACCTCCATTTTTGTTTAATCATCTGGGCACAGGTGATGTATACTGTGCTGAACGTTGATAGCTGCGTGGAGTAGTTTGATTAATTTATGAATTATTAATATTTGAGAGTATAACATGGCCATGAAACTGGTTTCAGCTCTTCTTTCAGTTGGGCATATACAAGTTTTCTCTTAGACTTTAATGAGTATGAAAACCATTGTGCTTCACCTAAATCTCTTTCATCATTTCAAGGTTTCATTCATGTCTCAGACCTTTCAACATTCAAATATTCAACACGACATTCAACACATTCACATGTTCAAGACTTAAATCAACTTTAATGCATTCAACCTGTCCACTTAAATACCCAAACACCTCTGTTCCAAATGCATCATATTAATTTCAAAATGAAATGATTTCATTTCAACTGGAATGTTTAATAACATCTTAGAAACGTATGCTGTGACTCAAAACGCCTAAAATATAGTCACCAGTCACCACTTCGATAGCACTGGATCTGTTACACCATAAGAAAAAGGCATCAAACTCTTCTCCCTATCCATGTGAAAGTAGCAACAACACCTTTTTGAAAAAAAAAAAAAAGGCAACCGAGTTTCTTCTAGTCTAACCAGGGCTCCAACCTAGCTAGTTACCCTGCCTCCCCTGTATAATTTGATGTTCTATTGTTAGCGACAGCTGACTGCTTAGGCCTTTTTTAAATCTTTCGATCAAACAATACTAAACTCACAAACAGATCAATTTGTCTTTTTTTTTTTAATATAGAAAATCGGTCTTATTAATTTGATCTGATAAACACTATGGCCATAAGTCAATATTCTTCTTCTGGAACATCCTAAAAAGTTTCGTTCAACTAAACGGAAATGTGGGTAACCATAAAAGTGAACAGTCAAACATAAATAGAAAATGATCGATTTTTTGAATGGTTTAGATTCAAGTAGGAAAAAAGAATAACAAAATCGCTAATGGTGTCCAGCAAATGTAAACACTCATGAGAGAGATATGAGAGGTGAGAAACATAGAAAGGGATCCCCAAAAACTTCAAAATCCCCAACACCATAACCTCCATTTCAATCCAAAAAAATTCAAAACCCCCAACTCCTTACCCTTCATTGAAATCCCGAAACCCTAGAAAAATCTAGAGAGAGATTACTAGTAGTAGGTGTCGCCCGGACGCATACAGAGAGAATCGACTGTGGAGGAGAGCAGATTGCAGAGATAGAGAAAGAGAGAAAAAAGAAGGAAAAAAAAAGATATAGATAGATTGGGGAGGGGCAGGTTGGAGAGAGAGGGAGACAGAACTACCCATAGAAGTCGAGCGGTTGGGTTTCTTCTCCTCTTTCGTCTTTTCTGTTCCTCTTTTTTCTTTCATTATTTGGAAATGAGACGGGCAAAGGGGTGCAATGGACGAAAATTTCTTTTTAATTTTTGGGCCCAAACTTCTTTTCGTTTTGTCGATTCGATCGCGTCCTTTGCGAAATGGAGAGAGAGGAGAGCCAGCGAAGGAAATGGGTTGCCGGAGAGAATTGATCGCGTCCGTGTCTGGCAGAAGGAATGGAGAGAGAGATGGAAATGTGGAAAGGGCAATGGAGAGAAAAGCTCAGGCCTGAGGAGAGGAGCGTCGCCGGAGAGAGGACAGTCTCGCCGGAGAGAATCGATCGCGCGAGGGAGATGAGGGAGATGATCCGTGCCTCAAGCGAAGGAAATGGGTTACTGGGCGAAATGGAGAGAGAGAGGAGAGCCAATGCTCCAGCGAAGGAAATGGATTCTACTGCTCTTTTCGAAGGTGGGATTTGATTTTGGCCTCTGATGGAGAGCGGGGAAACGAAAATGGGATGGGTGGGCTCCATGCATGAAACACTTGAAATCTGTTAATATAGCTGGGTTATTCACGTGGTGAGCGGATGAGAGGGGCTCACATATATATATATATATATATATGGAAAACGGTCTAGTGAGGACCGTCCTTACCATCACATGTAAGGACCACTCTCATCCGTCCGATTAGGTCACTGATCCAACGATTGTCAAAACCCATATATAACTTAAGGGGGAAACGAAAATAAAGGAAAAGAGTCGCCCGCCCAAATTCCAGAGAAAGCCCCAAATCACAAACGGAAGTCGTCTTCCTCCTTCCTGGCACGGTATGCACTTCATCGAAGCAGGATTAGGACGATCGATCTCTCTCTCCCGGCCTTCCCTCTTCTCTCCGTCGCAGCCCTCCCGGCGTCGAAGTCTCTCTCGTCTCCATCCCTTCCATCGCGCAGTCATCCCGGACCTAGGGCTCGATTCGATTCGCACCAAAGCAGAACATCCCCCTTGTCATCTCCGTCGCAGCCCTCCCGGCCTGAACAGGTCATGCCCTCTCGCCACTCTCATCACGCCACTTGAGTTTTTTTATTTTTTATTTTTTTATGAATGTCATCAGCCATTAAAATCCTTCCAATCTGCCTATTGTGTATTGATCCAATAATGCATGATCAAATCATGAGTAGGGTGAGATCTGATAAACTTCCATGAATGGGTCTTCAAAGTGGTGCATCTTAATGTGCCCATCTTCCTTGAATGAAAGATCTGGGTATTGCTTCAAGCTCTTATTGTTTGACGCTTGATCACTGTAGGAAGACAGACAGTGACTTGGGTTTTTTTATTTTTTTTATTTTTTTGATGAATGTCATCAGCCATTAAAATCCTTCTCATGTAATTGGACAAGCCAGTAAGCCTTCTCATATATATATTTTTTTTCATGAAGTTCATGCCCTCTCGCCTGTGTTTCAATATCCCCTGTTTTTTTGTTTTATTTCCAAGTTGGGACATCGATGGTATGAAACATTAAAAAATGGGTGGATGTGAATGATCGCTTCTTATACATCTGTAAAAATGGGTGGCATGACAACTACTGTAAATTCTAAGAACTACTTTCATATACATCTGAATGATCGCTTCATTCCTTGCTAAAATCAGGGGAACCTCGAGCATTTTAAAAATGAAAAAAAAAAAAAAAAAAAAAAACAAGGGAAGAAGACCTCATACCAATCTTTTCTATCTATTATGCAGAGGATTAGGACCTGTATAGATCTTCCTATTTTCAACACCAAAAACTCCATCTCCATCTTCATTTCCTCCAAATCCACATTTAGATTCAATAGGGCTTAAATTAGAATAAGACCCATTTTTTCAGTCTATTTGCCGGATGCCAATTGCAATGTTACTTTTGGTTGTTGTTATTGCCCATTATATTTGCTGCTTGTATTGTTTTACCTGACCGCTCATGAATCTAGAGGAAACCATATATTTTCTTTGCTGCGACATTGTGTTATCCTTGTTTTCTCATTCTCTATAAACAGTTGCTGGTATTTACTTATGGTTTATAACAATGATTGCCAATCAACATGTTGGCAAAACAAGGCTTCTTGTCTCGTTAGTTTTGTATGCCCATCAAAAGAATGAGACAGCTATCATCACTTGGGCTCAGACATTCAATGGCCAAAGCTTTTATGGCCTATGTACTACTGGTTTGCTTGTCAATGGGTTAAGGGCTGTTTTGGCTAGACAAATCATCCAAAGTCTTCTAATGTGGATCAACTTTGATGGTTGTTCGTTTAGGGTTAATGATAGATGCAATGAGAGAGGACATTGCACACAACCAGAGTTCTAACCTTCATTTCAGGGTTCCTTAGTGACATTTCTAGGTGATTGAGCTGACTTTTATTGATGTATAGGCAGAGTAAAACCTGTGCCATTGTGTTTTTTTTTTTTTTTTTCTTTTTTCTTTTTCTTTTTTGGTTCGAACAATAACCTCATCCAATGCATATGATGAATCTATGCATGCTGAATTTCCGATTCATGTATATTCAGTTGTGGCCTGTGGGCACCTTGTGCATATACTATATCTACCAAAAGCTTGAGAAACGAAAGAAAAAAAGACTTTCAAACACTCTTCCTTTCTTTCAGCTCTTCCTTTATTAGACCTCTGCAGAACCCAACATCAGAAAACACAAAAAGCTCTTTCTTTTTGGGTTTTGAGCAAGAAAGAGCTGCTCATGCTATGATTTGGGTTTTGAGCAGAAAGAGAGATATGGGTTTCAGAAAGGAGGTTGCATGTTGGGGATATAGTGTATGCACAAGGTGCCCACAGGCCACAACTGAATATAGATGAATCAGAAATTCAGCATGTATAGATTCATCCTGTGCATTGGATGAGGTTATTGTTCAAACCAAAAAAGAAAAAGAAAAAAGAAAAAAAAACCACAATGGCACAGGTTTTACTCTGCCTATACATCAATAAAAGTCAGCTCAATCACCTAGAAATGTCACTAAGGAACCCTGAAATGAAGGTTAGAACTCTGGTTGTGTGCAATGTCCTCTCTCATTGCATCTATCATTAACCCTAAACGAACAACCATCAAAGTTGATCCACATTAGAAGACTTGGGATGATTTGTCTAGCCAAAACAGCCCTTAACCCATTGACAAGCAAACCTGCAGTACATAGGCCATAAAAGCTTTGGCCATTGAATGTTTGAGCCCAAGTGATGATAGCTGTCTCATTCTTTTGATGGGCATACAAAACTAACGAGACAAGAAGCCTTGTTTTGCCAACATGTTGATTGGCAATCATTGTTATAAACCATAAGTAAATACCAGCAACTGTTTATAGAGAATGAAAAAACAAGGATAACACAATGTCGCAGCAAAGAAAATATATGGTTTCCTCTAGATTCATGAGCGGCCAGGTAAAACAATACAAGCATGCAAATATAATGGGCAATAACAACAACCAAAAGTAACATTGCAATTGGCATCCGGCAAATAGACTGTGAAAAAATGGGTCTTATTCTAATTTAAGCCCTGTTGAATCTAAATGTGGATTTGGAGGAAATGAAGATGGAGATGGAGTTTTTGGTGTTGAAAAGAGGAAGATCTATACAATTCCTAATCCTCTGCATAACAGATAGAAAAGATTGGTATGAGGTCTTCTTCCCTTGTTTTTTTTTATTTTTTTTCCATTTTTTAAAATGCTTGAGGTTCCCCTGATTCTAGCAAGGAATGAAACGATCATTCAGATGTATATGAAAGTAGTTCTGAGAATTTACAGTATTTGTCATACCACCCATTTTTACAGATGTATATGAAGCGATCATTCACATCCACCCATTTTTTAATGTTTCATACCATCGATGTCCCAACTTGGAAAAAAAACAAAAAAACGGGGGATATTGAAACACAGGCGAGAGGGCATGACCTTCATGAAAAAAAAAATATATATGAGAAGGCTTACTGGCTTGTCCAATTACATGAGAAGGATTTTAATGGCTGATGACATTCATCAAAAAAATAAAAAAAATAAAAAAACCCAAGTCACTGTCTGTCTTCCTACAGTGATCAAGCGTCAAACAATAAGAGTTTGAAGCAATACCCAGATCTTTCATTCAAGGAAGATGGGCACATTAAGATGCACCACTTTGAAGACCCATTCATGGAAGTCTATGCAAGCAGATCTCACCCTACTCATGATTTGATCATGCATTATTGTATCAATACACACTAGGCAGATTGGAAGGATTTTAATGGCTGATGACATTCATAAAAAAAATAAAAAATAAAAAAACTCAAGTGGCGTGATGAGAGTGACGAGAGGGCATGACCTATTCAGGCCGGGAGGGCTGCGACGGAGATGACAAGGGGGATGTTCTGCTTTGGTGCGAATCGAATCGAGCCCTAGGTCCGGGATGACTGCGCGATGGAAGGGATGGAGACGAGAAAGACTTCGACACCGGGAGGGCTGCGACGGAGAGAAGAGGGAATACCGGGAGAGAGAGATCGATCGTCCTAATCCTGCTTCGATGAAGTGCAGACCGTGCCGGGAAGGAGGAAGCCCGACTTCCGTTTGTGATTTGGGGCTTTCTCTGTAGTTTGGGCGAGCGACCTCTTTTCCTCTATTTTCGTTTCCCCCTTAAGTTATATATGGGTTTTGACAATCGTTGGATCAGTGACCTAATCGGACGGATGAGAGTGGTCCTTACATGTGATGGTAAGGACGGTCCTCACTAGACCGTTTCCCTATATATATATTATATAGGGAGATGCTCCTATGAGAGATATCTCTCACCTTATATGAGAGATAGGGGTGGGGACCCTCACATTTAAGTTGTTGGCATTGAATATGGATGTGAGGGCCCCCACCTTATCTCTCATAGTAAGGTGAGAGCATCTCTCATAGGAGCATCTCTCATATATATATAGCATAGACTACTTTTTTAGGTCATAATTGAGGATCCAGACTCTAGCCTTTGCAAGATATCTGTTGTGCATATGGATGATAGCTAAGAGAGAGAAGAGGGTAAGGAGAAACTTCCCCTTTTTCCCAGCTGTATGCTGAGAGAGAGGGAGGGGTGAAAAATTAGAAACTTTCCTCTTGTTTATCTTCTTTGAACGGTGTAAAAACAATGAAAGATCATCTTCCTCGGTGAGATTCCTGCAATTGAAAATATCTGCTCGAACATGGAAAAGGTGAGAAAGAGTCTAGAGCAATGGGTAAACCTTTATCTTTTCACTTTCTCCCTCTAACAAACCTTCGATTTTTCAATTTTCTGCTACACCGAACTACTTCAATCTGGGCATTTTTTTTATCGAAAAACTATGGCAAATTGAACTACGAATTATACGATCTGAACCATTCTCAGTTCGAGGCCAGAACCATCGAATTAGTTAACTATGGTGCAGGGTTAGTGATGAAACTAGAATTTCAAATTGATGTGGAAATTGGAAGTGGTCAAGGTAGGGATTAGCGTATGGAGGGATGGATGAACTAAGGTTAAATTTTGGGGACGGAATTTGAGGATTTTGGTACTGTAGGAATCTAGTTGGTTGCTGCTGCAAATTCGGTTAGCAACTTGGCTACTGGTTTGGGGGGATTAGGGTGACTGAGTGGTGCTAAATATTTAGGGTTTAGGTGAGGCTAGGTTTGGGACAGTGACTGGGATGATTAGAGGAAGGGTTTAGGATCATTCGGCTTAAACAGGGCCTGTTTGGGACTGCTACAGGAACTACAGTGACTTCTGTCATTGTGGTGGGAGCTTAATTCATTATGGGCTTAGGTCTCAATTGTGTAGGGTATAGAGGAGAAATTTTGTCTAGGGTCGGCAGTGGCAGACCCAGGATTTTCGTTTGGGGTGGGGGTTGACCCAAACAGTTAGTTGGGTTTGGGGGGAAACCTGGATTTTCATGTGCGATTTGGCGGCGGACTGAGAATTTTCATGTGAGTTTTAGATGCAGACCCAAAAACTTAATATGGGTTTTGGAAGTGGACCCGGGTCCAATGCGGGCGAACGCCCCCAAATGCTTGCATGTAGGTCCGTCCATGAGGGTCAGGATTTCAATTTGAGGAGAATCCACTTGAATTGGGGACGTTCTGGGAGAGATGGGAACAGACAGATACAGAAACTGATATATATATATATATATAGTTTTCTGCTATACAGATACAGAAAGTGGGGCCGAGTAGGGTGCAATTTATTTTTCTTTGGAGGGGGGTGGGGTTAAGACGGATCAGATTGGGGGTTTCTAGGGTTCCAGAATTCTGGGGGAAAATCAGGTGTCAACGGGGTGCAGTTAGTGGTTAATATGAGCCTTTACAATAACAGCAATTGTGCAGTTCCTTTTATGTGCAGATACTTGGGGAATTTTGGGTGATTTGGCAAAAATTAGAGATTCTCGAACTTGGTATTTTGGCCTGGGTTTGTTGGGCTTGATCTTCATGGGTTTGCCCCTGGTCCATAGGCTTGAGGTCACTTGGATGGGCTCGATCATGGACCTGACCTACATCAGTTTTGCTGAAACTGGCTTGCATCAAATGATTTTAACTTCAATTTAACGGTCTTGAAGTTACCCCAATCAAGGCCAAATTTGGAGATGTGCTGATGATGAATGTCACTTCAATCAAGAAAAAATCAAGAATTTAATTGAATTTCCAATGGTGAATATTACTCCAATCATGATCAAAATTGGGGCAGTGCCATTAGGAAGAGTGGTTGAAATGGGGATGGATTTGATCAATGTTGGCCACATAAGAAGGTCCTATCATGGTGCTGGCTCTCTAAAAGTTTGCAATATGTATTGTTGGATATAGGAGTCTTATCTTTTTTTTTTTTGATAAAGTGCATCTTGGGACTCATGAGCGGGTTTGGTAAACTGTGGACATTGGCAAGAAATGTGGACATAGTGCATACTTTAATGGGATAGTCATACAAGATACATGCCATATGCTTTTATAAATGCTTCATATTAATGCATAATTCAGTATCAATACTGGCATGTGGGATTTATTTGGCTACCCTGCTGGACCCCTGTATTTATATCTAGGGGAGTATTCTTATGCATACTTCCCTCACCAGCTGGTGAGGGACAATGACGTGGAATCCTCTTGGCCATTGGATGCTTATTGAGATCGGACGGTACTAATAGACCTCTTATATGCCCAAACATTAGGGCACATGAGACAAACCAAAAAAAAAAAAAGCATTCGTTTCTCTGAATGAGGGATCTCCGTTTGGTGATTTCTCTGAATGAGGGATCTCCGTTTGGTGATTTCTCCGACCTCCTCTTCCTCCTTGCGAGTCCTGCTGCACCTCTTCTTCGATCCCACTCCTCTTCCGGTTCCCGCTCCCCGTCTTCTTTGATATCGAGCCCGTCCCATCTCTTTCAAGTTTTTGGTTGCAGCCCCTCTTCTCCAATCCCACTCCCCCTCTTCCTCTTCCACCTTTTCTCTTTAAAAGCTCCCCGACAGCCATCGAAAAATCTTTGCATGCTCACAGAAGGCTGTCGAAGGAGTCCCTCTGCTCATGCTCCCAAGCGGTCAATCGACATCTTTTTGAGTTCTATTTGTCAAAGAAAGGGTTCCTCATCATCCCAGATTTTCCTCGAAAGAGAGGGCTTCTTCTCCCAGACCAGTGATCGGATGATTTGGGCTCCCTCTACCCGTGGGGATGAATGCAATTTTTTATCTTCATGAATTTTGGAGTATTATCGTGATGGAGGATGTTTCATTTTTTTTATACCTCAAGTGGTTTTTGTGATGTAGAAGTCGGAGAAAATTGTTGTATTCCAACTTATCAAAGTATAAATGGGTCCATTTAAGTTGCATCTGAACTTTGTGATCTTTCTGTGTATGGATGTAACAACTAATGGTGATGGTTGAAGATTTGTTGCAGCTTCTTAGATGGAAAGTAACTTCTGTTACAACTTTGTGATCTTTATTAGATTTGTTGTGATCTTTCTGAACATAGGTGAGTACTATAGATGGAAAGTAACTTCTGTATACTGTGAAGATTTGTTGTAGCTTCTTATTTCAATTCTTGTTGATGATGGTTATTATGAAGATGTTCTAACAACTTATAGTTCCAATGTCTTTAGAGGTCATGTTGAAATAGAAGCAAATCCACTTGCTCCCAGCAGCAGTATAGAAACAGAATTGGAATTACATTATGAAAAATGTTTTGCCTTGAAGGGTATTAAGTAGATCATTGGCCTCTCTATTCGCACCTCTGAGGGTAGGGAAAAATGAGGTGCTTAAATGCATGTATAGGTTGTAATTCTCTTCAGCCATATTAGGGTGCACAGGTGCCTTTTTTCCTAACAAATTGCATTCCACTGTAAATGGGATAAATTGCAATAGGTCACTTCCGAAATGCTAATTAGTATTGCAAGAACTTGCATCATTTACGCAATTAACCTTGACGAGGCCTGAGATACACAGCAATGTGTTAAGAGTCGCAACTAACACCACCTATGTCCGCGCTAAACCAATATTTCCAAATGAAATGGCATAAAGATTGATGCAAGTGGGTGTTGCAATATTCCTTAACTTTATCTCCACCAGCCGATCCAACCAACCATCAACTAAAATCACTAAGGCCAAATACTTCTTCAAGACATCTCAGTGTTGTGCCAAGTATTAGACACCTACACTATTAATGATGAAAGCAACATAGAGCATGTCCATGTAGAAGCTCGTGTGGAAGATGAGGGGGAGAGGAGGGAAGAGAGAGAGAGGAGGAGGAGGAGGAGAGAGAGAGGAAGGAAGAGAGAGAAACAGAAAATAGAGGAGGGGAATCAGGACTGTAAGTTCTATGGAGCATAGAGGATATGGGCGGGCTTCATGAAAAGACCCATTTTGGGCTTCAAACCCATGGAGGGCGGGCTTCTTAAAAATTCAATTGGGCGGGCTTCCTGAAAATTTGGGCATCTCTTTCTCCTTTTGGCCTTGCTGACGTCATTGTCCCTCACCAGCTGGTGAGGGAAGTATGCATAGGAATACTCCCCTTATATCTATGCCACATATATCTTTTATCTTCAATATAGTGGAAATATTTAAACATCACTTATATTAAGACAAAAGTTGCAACTTCTATTCATTTTTTTTATGGTGAAGGAATTTTCATTCTTGTTTTCCAGTTGAATTCTCTGATTTGTTACTTGGTGTAATTGTCAACTAGGTGGGAATTTATTTACCCTGCTATGACATTTTCCGCAACTGGATTGAAGAATTCACAACCAAGAATTCTCCTAAGCTGACACCATATGCCCCTCTAGTTGCAGGCTCAGTTGCACGCTCATTAGCATGCATTGCTTGTTCTCCTATTGAACTAGCAAGAACTCGCATGCAGGTATACAAATTTTGCCATTTTTTCCTTTTATTTTCATCGTTTGGTAGTAGAAACTTAAGCAATGGATTAAGATGTGTGCTTGTTATTGACCATGAGTATTCATTTGCTTGGACTGATTTCATGCATTGAACTTATGATATTTTCTTAGTTCAATTGTTCGACTACAAGCCTCTTGTATTTATCAGCTCTCAAGGTTAGATTTTTTGGCTGTATGAGCTACTTTTCAAAAATTTATGGGTGCATTAGTGCATATTAGCAGTTACTTTCTGATACATTTCGACAAGGCAATACAGCTGAACCATTGTTTTCTCCAGTACAGATTTCACTCAGTATCAGCTGATGCATAACATTTGGTTGTTGATAAGGGTTATAATATTAACTACTTGGTTATAATCTAAAATTAAGTAGCCTAGAATTATATTACCATACTGAATGGAAGAAGGGATGGAGACAATATCTTCATAGACATCCAATAAAATTGGAATGATACAGAGAAGGTACGATGACAGGTTGGATCATAAATATACCCAACTCATTTTGGCTTCTAGGGGCCTGGACCTGACTCTGTACTAGAACCCGTTTCATTATGATAATATCTGGACATGGCTGCATATTACATTCATGGCTGCACATCTGCAGGTACACCTCTACACTTTTGGGCCTGTGCCATGGACATGATCAATTCAGTCAAGCTGTTACCATGAGATTTCTAAAGTGACAAGTGATGCTCTAATGGAGCTCCCTGAGTTCAATTTTTTCATCTTCAAGGTTCTTTGTAAATGATAATGTCATCATTTTCAAAATAAAATTTACTGCTGCTTATGATTCAAATCAATGTTGCGAATTTCGTTTCGGTTCGTCCGAAATTTCCGAAATTATTCGGTTCCGAGAGTAAACCGAACTGAAACACCCACCCAAAGAAATTCGTTTCAAAATTCAGTCTGATTCGGCCGAAACCAGTGATTTCGGTCCAAAATCACTAATTTCGGCCAAATCTAACTGAAGTTGTCCAGTTCCGTAGATTTTTTTTTTTTGGGGGAAAGAAGTGGTACCAGTTGGTTCCGACTGAAAAAAAAAAAAAAAAAAAAAAAAAAAAAAAAAAAAAAAAGAGGAGGGAGGAGGGGTACCTACCTGGACTTACTGGACCTCCTCGCTTAAGCTGCTGCTGGCTGCCGAACCTCACATCTTCTTCGTTGAGGCTGCTGCCGACTGCTGAACCCCGTCTACCTTCTTGTTGAATCAACTGTGAGCTACAGAGCTGCCAAGTTGCCCCTCTTAAAATCTCGATCAGCAACTGCAAAAGGGGCAAATGCCCTTTCGAGAGAAGCTTTGCCCTTTTAACGGGCTTTCCTGTCCTTTTTTATTTTATTTTATTTTTATCGTAGAAGGACCATTTGAACCTTATAAAGGGCCCATTTAATTGAGATTTATGGGTCCACAATATGGCTCCCCTGTTAAAATTTAAGGCAGAGGGCCCATTTTGACCTTGCAGAAGACCCATTGTAATAAGATTCCTGGGTCCACAATACGGTCCATCTATTAAATATTTAAACAGTCTATTAGAAATCAGGTCTTTGGTTAAGTTTCATTTTAACAGAAATCAGGTCTTTTGCCAAATTTTAAATGGGCTCAAGCCAAAGTTCACTCTAATTAGAAATGGGCTCTAACCAAATTTTTTGAATTTTAAATGTAAATATATATAGGGATATGCTCCTATTAGAGATATCTCTCTCTTAAATGAGATTGGGTGGGAGCCAATGTGAGGGCCCCCACCCCTATCTCTCATATAAGGCGAGAGATATCTCTCATAGGAGCATCTCCCCTATATATATATATATTTAATTTTTATATTATTTTAAAATAGAAATTATGAAATATTTCACCGAAATACCGAGTCAACTGAAACATTTCAGTTTGGAGGCCCAACTGAAACAGGGTCTGAAACGAATTTCACAACACTGAATTTCAAATCCAGAAACCTACTCTGCATAGTATGTGCCTTAACCAAATTGCCACTTCCATTGTTGACTTCTAAAAGCTTTTCCTAGTCCTATGGATGGACTTTGTCATGTAGCATTCCTTGCGATGTTGCCTAGTACAGGGATACATGTAATTGTGTGAGCCGGTGATTTGGGCAGCATCAGGTGCCCATGCTTATGCCCCTTGTCAGTTGATCTGCTGTGGTGAAAGAGCTTGGGCCAAATTGATGCCTCCTCAACGGGCCTGAAAGTAGTCTAAGATCTGGAATGAACCACTATCCATGTGGGCACTAAAAGCCATCACCATTTGCAAGTTGTGCACTTTCCCTGCGAGGGTGGTTTTCCCTTCTAATTAGGTTTTTCCCCCTCCATTTGGTAGGTTTGGAACTTAGGATTCCTTGTTTAGAAAGGCCTTTAATATTGATAGCTAGGATTTAGTTTCCTATTGATAATTGATGACTCTCTTAATGCAATCACAAGTTTGCCATATATAGAAATCTTATTGAGCAGCATGACACTGGGTGAGAGCTAAACCCAATCAATGATGGTGATTATGCTCCTGCTTTGATTCATTGATCAAACCCACAACTGAAAATAATTTTAGGTTGGACATAATCGGATCATGGTTTCCATGTTTCTTTCTTTGGGCTTATATCTACCTATTGCAGTAGTAAGCCAGCCCTGAACACAGATTCCATGTTTCCTGCTTAATTTGATCAAGTTATTTGTTTAACCATTGGGCCTTTTGTAGGTGTGATCCCTCAGTGGCAGGAAAGCACATCTACCATTCTATTTGAGACGATTCTCTATCCTTTGATTCTTAAAGGAACCTTGGACTGGGCCTGGACAAGATAATAGTGATGTGGGGTGGAAACATTGTTATTTGTTAAAGAACAGTTTTGTTTATTTCTCAGAAACATTTTGTTGGAACTTTGGTTACATACACTGAAGTTTGCTTGGAGTGCATAAAATTCAAATTAGAGGATATTTGATGGGTCCATACTAAATTTGAGTTTGTGGCAGGAATAGCCCTTGGCCTGCAACACCACTTGAGTCTTGACATAGTTTAAAACTCTGATCAACTAGGGATCGACCTTTGCAAGATGGTCTTCATCTATAAGCTTTGTTTGGTCATAATTAATTTCTAACTAGGCCATATTTCTAGGCTTGAAATCAGGCTTGAGCCTAGCATAGCCTATGGGGGAAGGATAAGAGGAACAAGGAAAGAGCAAAGAATAAAGAGGAACGAAAAGAAGAAGAAAGAGGGAGGAGTAGGCGGAGAATGAGGATGAAAAGAATGGAGGAGAAACATATCTTTACGCCAATGTTGTGGTAGGGTAGGTTTTGCTGATGGTGTGTCGTGATGGTTCAAGTGAGGAAAGGGGACTAATGATTGTGAGAGGAGGGTATTGCATGTTTACTCTTGCAAATGAGAATACTTTAGGGCTTTTGAGGAGTGATCCTTGCATTTGAGAATACTTTAGGGCCATTGAGGAGTTATGGAATCACTTCTGTTAATTGGTTCTGATTATCCAAATTTGGAACCACATGGACCTAGGCCCAGCCTGAAATCTTTTTGGCCCAATGCTGCAAACCTGAACTTGGACCCAAAATAATACAAACAGGTCCAAGTTTAAGACCTATAGAGTTTTTTACGGTCTGGTTCCGTCGGATAATCGGGTATTCATTGCCATCTCTTACTGGAAGTATCCTTTCTATATATGGAGAAAAGAGTTTTGGAATTGGCAACATTAGAAGGTTTTACTTGGAGGTTTGTTGTAGTGGCCGTATGGTCTGCTCTGGGTGGGGTGGGGTTGGACTTTGGGTCGATAATAAAGTTGCCTGAGTTCGTTTTAATCTTGTTTTCAATGGAGGAGTTCTTACATCATTTTATGTCGGCCCTTTTTCTGTGTAATGGGAATTCAAGGATGAGCTTATAGAACTGATGGCAGAGCAGCTTTAAAGAAACCTATCCCCTTGGAAAAATAAGCCTTTGCTTTTGTTGGTAGATGACAATAGCATAAAATGTACCACTTTCTCCCTGGTGTTTGCATCCGCTATCACATTTATAATGTATTATTTTCAAGTATCTAAAGGAGTGGTATACTCTCTAGAAAGGTTGCGTGCCATTGCGCCATTTGGCAATGCCAAGTGGAGAAATCACAAGTTTTATCTCTTCCATTAGGGAGTTGGAAAGTTAAAGAAGTTGGGATTTTTTTAGAGATCAAAAGTTTAGAGCATATGAAGATGGCTTTTATTTTTAAAGGAAACAAATATTATTTTAATAAGAAAAGAAGCACCTACAAAGAGCAAAGCACAAACAAAAAGCAAATGAGGGAAAATTCCTAGGAATGCCAATCGCAAGATAGAAAGAGAGAATAAAGTCACAAACAGCACATTACAAGTCAAGCATCAACACATCATTCAAAACCACCGCCATTCGCTAGTGAATCTGTGTCAAAGTTGAGCCTCTCTTAGCACATGGGATGTGGTGTCATCGTGATCAATGGAGAGATCCCTCAATTCATCTAGGCAGATATTTTGGTGTCCTTTCATATTCATTTGATGACTCAGGAACCCTGTGATAGTTTGATATCAAATGCCTTGTTTAAGATGAAAGCAGTTTGAATTCAATTAATCTAGCCAGATATCTTGGTGTCCTTTTTGTCCTTTCATATTCATTTCATGACTCAAGAATCCTGTGATAGTTTGATATAGAATCCCTTGTTTAAGATGAAGAACATTTTGAATTGTGGGTCTTGCACTTAACATTTTTAAGGAGTATTAAAGAACCAACATTCTTGGTAAGTTTCCTGTTCTGGTAATGAATGCACTGCTTTCACATGCACATCAAGAAAAATGCACGTTTGTTGTCTCTTAAACTGATAATTTACTGTGAGATACGATTTATTTTTTCCCTACCATATTTGTTCAGCACCATAGTTGGGACAGGGCTTTGATGATGATGATATTTGTTCAGAAGCAAGGATAAAAATAAGCATGTAGCTGCCAAGACTGAACTGATAAAATGATTTATTATATATTAAAGCTGATGGTTTTTGGATTCAGTTTTGACCAATTTGTGTTAATTTTGACTTGACAATTGGTTGGAATTGAACTCACAACCTCTTACTTTTTTAACCCTTTCAGATGTAGCACCACAAAATCTTTGTATTGAAATTTGAAACTCATTAGAAAATATTTAATGAGAATGTCTAATTAACTTGAAATTCTATTTAATGTTTCATGTCTAGGTTACTATACATATTTTTAAATATAGTCGGCTTTGCATATTTGGGATGAACTTCTAGCCAAAAAAAAAAAAAAAAAAAAAACCCACAAAAGGATGAGCTGTAAAATGTGTTGTTTAGTAAAAACATTTTATCTCATCAGTTGCACAATTGGTCGCAATACAATTAGGCAATCCATCTGGGCCATTTAGATGATGAGTTTGATCATGGAAAAAAATCTATCTTTCCACCCACACACATGCTTACTTATTCTGTGTATAATGCAGACTTGATGATCCAGAAGTCAATGGTTTCCTGCCTGTGCCAGGCACCATTTGCTTACATCTATTATTTTCTAGTACAAAAAATGAAAATTAACTTTCAAAAGTAAACTTCTAATATTAGAGTTTTTTTTCAGATATTTTTTTACCTCAAGTAAAATTTACACTAATACCTGATATGTATCATTTTGGGATGCAGCGATACGCCCTCCATAAGTGCGTTTTTCATCCTTGTTTAGACCTTCATAGGCACGATGACACTTATCAGTTCTGGTTTCATTTCTGTTTTTATAATATATATGTCTATATAACTAGCAAGTGTTTTGTAGTTGCATTTTATATCACATAACCACCATAAGTTATCGTGTACTAAGGGTTTTCTGTTACGTGGATTCTGGTTTTGTTTACTTTCAATGAAAGTTAGATGCAATCCGTTTTTTTAAAAATAATTCTGTCTCCCATGTCTCCCATGGAATTTTATCTTTTCTTATTAAATTTTACCATTTGGTTTCAAAATCTTCAATTTTTAACAGCTGTCTTACCTGTGTTGTTGGCAACAGGCATATAAAGAGTTCCAAGTGGGAGGAAAGCCTCCAGGAATGTGGAAGACTTTACTTGACGTCCTTTCATCTGTCAGGAGTACTAATAACCACCAGAACAGTATGTTGTTTCCCACCTGTGTAATATAGTCCTATTGGGCTTTGTATAGAGCGTATTAGTTTATTTTCCCTCCACAGAGAAAGAAAATTAGCTTAGAGCCCATAGCACAGTTGGTGCTCACTGTCGCAGTCACATGGTGTAGGATTCAAGTCATATTACCATTCGAGGAAAAGGGAATTAGCTTGACTCTCCCATTATTTTCCTTTCTTGCATGTGCACATGTGCACAGCTACTTCCTTTTTTTCCTTGTCAGGAGTCAGTGCTGTAGATGCATTTACCTGAGTTGCACATATGCATGCATGAAATGGTTTCATATTTCTAGTAAAAAAAGAAAAAGAAATGGTGTCATATTATGTATTTACGTATTCTGTATTTTGAATGACATGAAGTGTGTTTTACCCATTCAATCCTGATGCACATGTGGATTTTTCTTTTTCCTATGGATATGTTTTACCATTTATTGTCAAATTGGCAAAATGGAAATTAAAAATTAGAAGGTTAAATTCTGACAGTTTTTTAGATTTTTTAGATTGATTCAACCCATGTCGGCTTCAATTGCATGAAGAATATAATCTGTTTCACTTTATTATTTCAGGCGGTCTTCCCTGTTTCACTAATAAATTATGATTATGCCCTTTAAACAGTGTATAGCTATAGAGTCTTATGGACTGGTGTTGGAGCACAACTTGCACGTGATGTTCCCTACTCTGCGATTTGCTGGTCAACTCTTGAGCCTGTAAGGTTTCTTCTCCAGCTTTCCATGTAAACCATTGTCACAAACCATGCTCCAAGAAATTTTTTGTATTGGGATTTTTTTGGCTAAATTCTCCAAATTTGGTTCTTTTATTCTGATATGTGAGAAATATCTTGCTAAAGATAAAATAATTACAGAATGGAAAGAATTTAGAACATATTAAAGACTGCTTTAAATAGATGTACTATAAATTTTAGATATGTACAGATTCTCATGAAGGATTTTGAAACTTCAAAAATAACCTGGCAATGCTAAGAGAATCTCATGATGTTCTTAGGATAAATTCTCTCTCTCTCTCTCTCTCTCTGTGTGTGTGTGTGTGTGTGTGTGTAAAAATTGTCTTTTTTTATAAAAAAATGCTGCAGTATTTGTGACAATGTTATAAATAACGTGTTTGCTGTTTTACTAATTTAATTTGCTATTTTGTAATCATATCTGCTATTGTCATACAGATTAGAAGAAGATTACTTAGGCTGGTTGGTGAGGATGCCAATGCAGCAAGTGTTGTTGGGGCAAACTTCACTGCAGGTTTTGTTGCAGGAAGCCTTGCTGCTGCAGCTACATGCCCACTAGATGTAGCCAAAACACGAAGACAAATACAGGTGGGTTCTTAAAGTAGAATACTTTGTTCTGAAAGATCATGTTGTTTTTTTTATTTGAAAATCCATTTTATTGAATTATTACTCAGCTTAAACTGTGGGACTAGATTTTAAAACTCTCTCTACACTTCTTTTGTTTATTTATTTATTTATTTTGTGGGAACTGGTTATTTTAATCAAAACTAATATATGCAAAAGGCTATCCAAAGAGGCAACATGCAGATTGCTATTATATACAAAATATATATATATTATATAAATAACATCTATCCGACACCAATTTTCCAACATTGTAGAATATTGGGTTCTTAAACTAGAATGCTTTGTTCTGCAAGTCAGATCATATATTGAATATTGGTCAGCTTGATCTGTGAGCCCTAGGATTTTCAGAACTTTCTCTATAATTTCCTTATTTTTTTTTATATTTTTCTGAAATGGGAACTGGTTACTGTCGGCAGAACTAAAATATACAAAAAGACTATCCAAGGAGGCAACACACAGATTACTATTATATATATATCATCATCGTCGTCGTCGTCGTCGTCAAAGCCTTGTCCCAACTATGGTATATAACACTCTCACCCTAACCAATAACATCTATCCCACACCAATTTTCCAACATTCTAGGGACAAACTCCAATAGTCTCTTTTTAGAAGTAGCCACCAAATCATCTTTGTTTGTGCCTAGCAACATCAATGGCAATATCCACCTTATTGTCGAAGTTAATCCGTTTTCTCAGTGGACTGATTAGACTAGGCCAGTTACCTGGTCAAGTTGCCAAGAAACTCAGCGGGTTTAATTTATTTATTTATACTAGAAATATGTACATTTATAATAATTAAAATAAATAAAGCATGAAGAAAAACCCATAAAACTAGATATATTCTCATAGAAAGATTAGATAAAATCCAAGTAATCTAATGCATATCCAGGTTTACATAATTTTGCAGATTATTGTTAGAATTTAACAAAAGCATTGATGAACAAATGGAAAACCAGATTTGCTGAAACTATTGCCAATTATAGAGCTACAAAATCTTGTTCAATTGACAGAACAAATTTTGAAATTGTATTTCAAAATGCTTTACCACATCCCTCTCAGTGCTTATAAATAATCGACAACATTTGAGAACAAATTGAAGGGAAACAAATCCTTAAGGACTATAGTTTGAAATCACATAGCTACAGAAGGCACAAAAAATTTATTTAACGATCACTCTCTTTTAATCTTTTAAATAATAAGAAAGAGAGGAAAAGGATTTCCTTTTTTTTATTTTTGTGTGTGGGTGTGGGTTTTGTGGGTGGTTGGTGGTCCTTTTGACCTACCTATGCACAAAAAAGAGTAACCATTTGATGAAAAGAGGTACGTTCTTAGAGAGGCCAATGTGATAGCTGATGGTTTTGCAAAGGAAGGACTTACTTGAGAAACTATCTTTTTTGATATCTAACGTTGTTTTTTGTTGTTTGTCTCTTATGTAGTTTGTCCTTTTTTCTTTTTAATTTGCATTTGCATTGAAATAAAATTTTATTGTTATAAAAAAAAGAGGTACGTTCTGAGGATCTCAAAGCCGTCCTGAGTATCAAATTTTGCATGATCAATTGGGTACCTGCTATATAAGGGCTAGATCGATCATAACGTGGGCCATTCCTATTAATTTCTCATAGTAGGTGTCTGGATTTGTATTTAAAGAAAGAGTGACAATCTGGAAGCTGGGTTTTGAAGACTTGGAACCTGGAACATGTCTCCGGAGCCAGTTCTGATTGGAGGACCAGGTTCTGTTTTCGGAACCGGTTCTGATTGGAGATCTGCAAAGCAAATAAAAAACACCAAAAATTGCATAAATCAAATATTTTAAACAGAGAAAATTGTCATGATCTGAAAAGAAAATTATCTGGGACTCAGATGTTAAAATAAAAAACTCGAACAGTGACACTATTGTATTAGAGAAGACAACACTGAGCAGACCCATCTGCATGTTTTCACTGTGTTGTGTGTGTGTGTGAGAGAGAGAGAGAGAGAGAGAGAGAGAGAGAGAGAGAGAGAGAGAGAGAGAGAGAGAGAGAGAGAGAGAGAGAGAGTCGTCGATTCTGTTGTGTGAATGGAAAAAGAGGGAAACGAATGCAAGTGGGGGTGGGGGCTGGAAAACTCTAGTCCTCAACTCTGTTGTGTGAATGGAAAGAGGGAAACAGTGGGGGCTGGAAACAATGTCTGGGATTTTAGTGGAAATGGGTGGGTCCACGGGTCGGAACCGGGTTGGTTCCTGAACTGAACCCGTTTAGGTCCTAACCAGACTCATTTAATTATCCGAACCAAAATAAGGACCCAAACATGGTTTTCCTCCGGTCGGAACCTCCGATCCCTTGCTAGAGGGCTCTTATTTTGGAATATATCTCAGTTTTTTTTTCTTCATTTCATGGTTCCAACCCCAATGGAAAAATATCTCTCCCTCAATCCTTTCCTATAATTTTACTTTTCTCCTTTACTCTTCCACCAGCACCTTTCTTTGGTCCCTTCCCTATCATCATCTCCTCACCTTCTCCCCCTCAAATGCAACCCCCTTGACGAAGCTGATTTGGCTCCTTTCCTGTCATTCTCTACTTCACTGAAAATGGCCAAGCAAATCCTCAAAACCCAAGACCTGACTCAAGACAATGGGCAGCTAGTGCACCACTTTGTTATGGTGAGAAGAGTGTGAGTAGGTAGCCTGGGTCTTTTCCTGTTGTTCTGTTTTTGAACACGCACGATCAAGCACACTCCTTTACATGCCATCTCCAATTTGACCCTCACGGGACTGACATTCACCATTGCATCGAGACACTCTCTGTTTTAACATTTTTTTCTGCAATTGACTTCGATACCTTATAGTCCACACTAAACCCAACACAATCAAACTTATTTTGGTGCATCCCTTATCCGTGCATATACCTTCATTGGATCTAGGTTTCAATTTCTAACATTTGAACTCTTTCCCCTACAATCAATGTAATTTGAACCCTTCTAGTATTTGGTTTAAAAATGTAAAGAGTTCATTAGGGATGCATAATCCTTTTGAATATACCCAATTTTTGGGTAATGAAAACCAATCTGTGAAGTAGCACGGAAAATGGGAATGTCTTGTGTGGTGCTGTCTTGAGTCTCTGCTAGAAATGCTTCCGATATCAATTTAGTTAGAAAGGAATCCATCAAAATAAACAGTTGTTACCTTCCAAATTCATCATAATCGAATTAGCAACTACAATGGCAGCGTATGATTTCTAAAGATTGATAGTGGTTTGGTGTGTTGTAACAAACTGTTAATCTTCCGTTCCATTCTGAAATAGGAGATTTTAAAATGCCGTGTGCTATGATACCAGATATTTGTACATGCCCAATGAATCTGTATTGGACTGTACGAGATGCTGCCCTGATACTTCTAGAGTACAGGTTTATCATATTGTACTTAACAAGTCCATTAATTCATAAGAATCTTTGTTTTCTTAATTTTTTACATAATAAAATGTTGGAAAGGAATGTAGACAATTATAATTTCATTAATTCAGAAATATTTTAAAGAAATAATTAAGACAGCCATATCAGTATCCAGTCCATGTCTGTGTCCGTATCTAGGCATCATAGCATGTGTGCATAACTGGAGCACTTGTCTTAGTTTGCTAATGTATGAAGGTGTCATTGGTTTTTTTTTTTTTCAGAAGGATCCAGCAAAAACATGGAGAATGACAACAAAGCAAACACTAATTGATGTATGGAGGTATGTATCACTTGTTTCTTCGATTCTTTCATACTGTTGTTTCCTAGAAATTGTCAATTTCACTTGGTAAAGAACTATTATATCTTCATTCTTAAAAATAAAATAAAAATACTACGTCTTTATTCTCATTCACCCAATGGACTGAATTGGGTTAGCTGTACGAATAACAAATCAATGGACTTTGTAGATCCCCATGTGCATGCATATATAGGGGCAAAAAAAAGGGCATAATAGTTATCCTTTCAAAAAAGCAAACTGCGTTCATGTTTTTTTTTTTTTTTTTACAATGGGGATAGTCATGATCAACCTCCTGACACACCCCTAACGCAATGAATGACACTCATCCTAGTGACATCCACCATTGGATTGAATTAAAATAAAAAGAAGTGCAGACAGAACTTTGAATCCCTAAGATCAAGGGTTACGATGATCTGATTAGAGTAGTAGTTAGCCACCCATAATCAACATTATCGCCCTCTGCCTTCAAACTTTGATTGGATGCATCCAGGTGCGCCCCATGCAAACAGGCCTAACTTTTGAAAAATGAATTTGGGTCCTCACATAAAATTAGTTGTCCCATCCTTTCTTTTACTCATTTAGTACAGTTTGGTCATTAGAATGTAGATGGGCAGGTATCTGATGCTAGGGGATGGCAGTGGGTCCAGTTGGGCACTCTGGATAACATGTAAAGGATCTAATCCAAGGCCAACCCATTTATTAATCGAGTTGAAAATATCAACTCAAGCCCAATACAAGGGTCAACCAAAACTCTTAATTGACGGGACGGGATTGAATTGCATTGGCAGGTCATAGTGCAATTAATTAGTTTGGGTGGGTTGAGTAGCAAAAAATGGGCTCGGCCTGAATCCAATCCATTTTTTAATCATGTCAGAAATGTAGAACATGAAATCCATCCTAAAAATGAAATGGGTCAACCCAAACCAGGAATTACTGTTGAGGTGGTTTATGTCAGGAATTGTCTTGTCTACTGATGCACAGGTACATATGCATGTAGAATTGCAGATCTAAAGCCAACTTTGTGAAAATTGTCCTCTGCTGCTGTCAGTATCATATTGAACAACTAATTATTGGACAATGTTCTCCTATGAGCGGATTGCAGTGCAGTCTAGCTCTATGGAGCCCACCTTTGATCTGTCTGCCCCGCCCCCCCCCCCCCCCCCCCCCCCCCCCCCCCCCTTTTTTTTTTGAGTTATTATGATATTTATTATTATTTCTTTACTTATTCCCCAAGCATCATTCCTTCTGTGTTGGCCCTTTGATACTCTGTCATCCCATAATCTGTCATCAGGACCAAATTTGCACTCATTGAACCTTTACTCAGCGGTGGATTGAATCTCATAAACTTCTACGGTTAAGAGGCCATTAAACTTGAAGGGTGTTAAATCAAGGACTAGGATAATCTGGTGGGCCTATTTTTTTGCATCCCCTTGTCCATAAGGAGACCTTTTCATCTTCCTGCCTCCCATTGATAGACATGTAACTTTGTTGGCCCCATTAGCTGTAGTGCATTTTAGCAATATGCAGTCTGCTCGCAGAACATTGTGCATAATTATTTGGTTTATCCTGCGCCCCACCTTTGCTTGTTGAAACCTGCTCATGTGACAACACCCCTCCGTATTTTTAAGTAAATGGCCAAATTTCACTCCAGAGTTATGTATGCCGTTGGACTGATCATTGTAGAAAACTATATATTAAACATTTGATCAATCTAAAATTGCATATCACTTCCGCTGGAACGGAATTTGTGTGCGTGCCTAACCTAGGGAGGCTTGTGATAGGAGCAGCTTGGATCATACATAGGTGGGCAATGCATAGGTTAAATCAGGTTTTAGCTGCTGTCAGCTCTTTCTGACATTGCAACATAATATCATTTCTCTTACAACAGACATGAGAGCCACATAGTGCCGAGTTGCCCCCACTCAGTTTCTAAGGATACATGAAAATTCAAATGGGCATTTTTTTGTCTTATCCCCCCCCCCCCCCCCCAACTTAATTTTTTTGACCCTCTTCGAACTTTTTTTTCCTTTTCCTAAATAACAGAACTTTTTAGAGCACTAAGGGCAGGGCAGTTATGTCTTTTAGTATTATCAAGAAGACAACTCATTAAATGACTTTAAGTAGTTTCTATTTTGCCCCTCTCCTTCCTTTCTTGTTCCTCCAATAATATGTGTGCAGTACTTCTCTTTCTTCCCTTTTATTTTCCTTTTCCTTTTCTTTTTATTGAGCCTATTATCCATATCCTCTCAAGTTTGGCATTCATAATTAGCACATTTTGAATACTTGTCCATTTAAGCTTTCATCAAATCTGAAGTTTTGAAAATTTGATTTAAAACCTCAATTAAATTAGATCTACTCTAATTCTTAAGTAAGAAATTTCATGTGGCTATAACTAGAGGTGCTTAAGGGTTCACTACACTAGTCACATGCCCAAAAGTTCCATCAACCGTAGCATTTTTGTCTAAGTAGTGTAGGATTTGAGCTCCAAACAAAGGGCCAAAGATCAACACTTTTTTTATGAACATCATCCCCCATAATATGACATTCAAGAAAATAAAGTACATTTTTTTGTTACTATAATCATGTGCTCACAAATAAATATGCTAAAATCAAACAATTTGTAAGTCTTCTCTAATCTCCTAGACCCATTATTAAATGTTGTTGGATGTGGGGGCAACACAAATTCTATCAGATTTTCAATATTATATTGAGATTTTTTTTTCTTTTTTCTTTTTTGAATTCATTGTTATGATGTACTGGATATCTTTTCATCGGGCAAATGTTTATTAGACCCACCATCATATACCATTTTGCAATTCACAAAAACTGTAGTGTTGTGATCGCTTCTCTGAATGGGTGGACCTGTTGACAAATTGGCAAGCTTAATTTATATTTATTCTGGACATATAAATCTTGTGACAGGGATGGAGGGATGAAGGGACTCTTTACAGGCATTGGCCCACGGGTAGCACGTGCGGGCCCATCAGTTGGAATCGTGGTTTCCTTTTATGAAGTAGTGAAATATGCCTTGCATCAAAGAGACACAAGTTCATGAGGACAGATTCTTGAACTATCAGTCCATCTCATTAATTTCTTTTTACAAGATATTGGGGTTGGTTGCCCATTCATTCTAAGGTGCACCATTCTGAGGTCTCAGCTTGCACAAAGTTGGCGGCAGAGAGAGCGCCATTCTAAGAGCAGTTCACCACGATGCAGTGACTGTAAAGCATCTGCAATTGGAAATAATTTTGCACTTCCGTCTAAAATCATGTTTAGCAACAGGATTTTAAGGTTCATTTATAGCAGGGAAGAGGATATATGTTATCTCCGATGTCAGATTTCATGTTCTATATGAGGGAGGTATATTCTTTTTTATTTTTCCTGTTTCTGCCCCTATTGGGTGGGTTTTTGTCTTGATATGAATACAGATCCAAATGAAACTCAATTAAGTTCTCATAAGGCTCAATAGGGTGCATCTATGATGCACGGATACTTCAATATGGGCAGCGTATCATGTCGTATCGTATCCGATACTTTACTTTTTGTGTAAAATCTACGTCCCTACCGTATCTATGGCGTGTCCTTACCATATCCATACCGTATCGGTGCATCATAGGGGTGCATTTTGGGGTTAAATTCTTCGTTATATTTGTAAGTCGTGATTTGAATTTTAGAAATGATCAGCATGGAAGTTCCTATGTAGTCAACCCCCCATTTCAACTTATGTGGTGGGGCCTTCTTTTGATCCAAGTCATTTACATTCACACATCACTTTTATGAAAACGAAACTCAACTAAACATTTAATTTCGTTTTTTTTTTTTCACACATCAATGAATTTAATGTTGTACATTACTCGAGTGAAATATGGGATGCTACCTATTCATTGGGAAGCTTGAAGAGTTAAAAGGCTTGGATCAATCTAAGGTGTGCCCCAAGAAAATTAAATAGAAGTCGTGATGGAAATGCCTATCCACGCATCAATATATGCTCAGCTCTCATTTGTTTTTCATTTTTATTACGGAGTTAATGGATTTCTTGACTCGTTAAATTTTTGCGGAATTCTTGTCTCCTTATGCGTTATCGATACGGGATTACAGTACTCATTTTGAAGTGAAATTTAAGGAGTGCATTTTTGTAGGAATGTGTTGATGTAAATGGCTTCGGAGGTGGTCGGAAGGTTGTATCCTGATTGAGGCTTTTATCAATTTCAAGTTAATTCGGCGAGCCCTCCCATTGGACCGCACCAAAAACCATGGGTGTTGGGCTTCACAGCAGCATCGTAGGTTAGAACATTTTATTATGTGTGTACTCGTGAGGGGATAGTTTCTCTATTGGGACGTATTTTTGATGGGGGCTTTTAATTCAGGAGTATTCTTATGTTAACGTCGGTGTTCTTAGAAGAGAAGGTTTTGCCTATTCGTAAAGACACTAATCATAGTGGGCTGATATGTGGGCCCAATAGGGCCTATCACTGATCAATGCTGCCCCTCTATAGTCCAAACCTAATACTAGCTATGATCTCTATTTGTAAAACAAACCATGCGTGAAACTCAATGCTCAGCGTTAATGCAGGTGGGACCCCTCTGCGTTAATGTCCGAGATTAAGTCTCAAGTAAGGTTATCCATGTAGATCTCCGCAGGAGAAAATTCGGTGCTAAGTTTGTATCAATTTAAAACTTGTAGGATTCAACTCGGGCTAGGTCATGGACAGTTTGACAAGATTTTGGGTGGAGTTAAATGTGAGATTTGTGCGAAAACTGTCCAATGCCCTTCTTCTGAAAGTGAGGTTTTGGATTTGAGTATCTTGAGGTAAGGTTTTGAGCTTCTTCGAGTAAGGTTTCAGGTGCCCATTTGTATAAAAAGTATAGGTCTCACATATAATGAGGCATGTTTTCCCTAAAGATATATATATATTTTTTCATATATATAGCTATAAAAGAAAATGATTTCTTCGTAATAAAATGCATTTTTTCCAAGAAATTTTGAATAAAGTGTCTTTTTATTTTTTTAATAACTTTTAAGGCTTCGAGATGAAAGAGTATCTACCACATTGATCTAAAAGAGGTGAAAACTCACTTGCACATTCTCTTGGATGCTTCCGGTAACCAAAATTGTAAGAAATACTTAAACATCAAAAGGTGAGAAACCATTTTTTATTGTTTAAGAAACCATTGTTTATTGTTTATCTTATTAGTTTTTTAAAAAGAAAACCACTTGTAACTATCCCAAATTTGGATGATCCACGTTTTCTCCATTGGACTCAATGTGTAGATAGAAAAAATAAAAATAAAAAAGAGAAAAAAATGGAGACTCTACTCGACAAGTTCAGCCCTACTTTAGATTCAACTTGACCATGGCTGAGTGTAGGACTAAGTCCAATTTTTCATTCCCCAAGTTGTAGCTTTGCTACCAGGGTATATGTGCGTGTGCGTGGGATCGCCTAAGTTTGAATCTCCAATGTAGAAGAAAAAAAAAAAAGTTCAATGTTTCAAACCCTGTTAAGTGTAAGGGGTACGTTGCATGTTTCAAGTGTCACGTTGATTGGCCAAGTTCAGTACTGTCCTCTTACAGGTTGAGAAATATAGATAACTTACAAGTTGAAGGACTTGGACGTGTGATAATGAAAATCAAGTTTCTAAGTAATTCTTGTTTAGCATGGAAACCTTTCATGTATTAGCTATATAGCTACTTTAACCAAATGGAGCATGCGCCCAATGAATATTGCAAGTGGACACTGCATCATCGATCAACGGTCATGATCGTGGTATTGTCACAGATATAGGTGATATATGAAAACACCTTGATATATTGAGGTGATTTAAAAAAAAATTGCTATATTTTAAAATACTGTAAGAAAGTTAAAATAATATCATAAAAATAAGAAACTGTGAAGATGTGTTCTAGCAGAAATTTGTAGAATAGAATCACATGATTTGTGTTGCCTTGGCCATACATGTTTTTCTTGCTGACTCAGCTGCCCTGTAAGCTTGTTGCTCTTTTGCATATTCAATGCCTGGAAAGACGTTTATGAAATGTGTTCATTGTCCTTACAAGTTACAATGTCTCCGGCTATGCCAGAGAAGGCCATGCTTAAAGATCTGCATTCTCGCGTTGGTTACTGTGATGGTCAAGGTCTCCACGGAACCGGATCCCGTGTTTGGTTCAAACAGGGAGACCCTGTTTGGACATCAGGTGCAGAGGCGGGGGGGATGAAAGAGAAAATTTGGACCAAATAGGAGATCCGTTTCCAGGTCTCCACTCACTGTAAGATTTTGAAATTTTAAATTATTTTATGTGGGCATTATATAAAAATATAAAGAATAGTTAATATAGGAATATATTATTAATGTATACAATGATATAAATGTAATATTCCTGCCTATATTAATATTTATACATATGGATTCTAAATGCCCTTAAAGAATACTAATGTCACAATATTATTAACATAATATTAGTACACACTAATATTAATATCAATATTTCATTGATATGATATTAATATACCATTACATAAATAAATGATACATGATAGGAGTCCATCCCCACATTAAAAAATTCCTAATCATTTAAACCTACATAATCTTTGACATCAATGATTGTTAGGTATAAGGTCATCTTCAGTTGATCAGATGGATGGATGTACTTACTTCACATTCTCATCTGGTTTTTTTTTTTCTTTTTTCTTTTTTCTTTTTGAAAATGGTGAATGAATTCATTTCCCAAGAAATATGTAGAAAATAAGCCAAGTTCCAGTTCTAAAACAATGACAAGGTTAGGTTAGGGAGAAAAAGGGGAGCAGAAATCTCAAGACAACATTCATTCCTTTATTTTGGGTGATTAATGAAAAACAGAAGAATGATGGGAAGACAAACCAAACCTTGGCTTTCAATTATTAGTAACTTCCGAGAACTTGAGAACCGAACCATTCTCAGAGGTTAAAATCTCATTTTTGAAGGAGGATTAAATATAACAAAATCACGAGAGATAGAAGTTACAAAGTTTAATAGCTACAGGAAGATAAGATTTTGAGCATGCACCAGCTGATAGTATATTTTATTTAATGCTAAACCGAATGAATGCTTACTAATTCAGTATGAAAATTGGTACACCAATCTCTGCATCCTATATATTCGATGATCAATTCAATTTCTTATTATATTATTTAAACTTGTCAAATTTTATATGCTATACTGAAGAAAGCATTGGGCACGAGTCAACAAGTCAACTTAGTTGAAAGCAAGGCGTCCAACCGACATTTTTTCCTTGCAGGCAAACATGTTATTAATTAGCTTGCCATATTCCCACTTGTGTGGGTGGTGGGTTGTTTATTTAATTTGCTTCTTGTTGCTGATACATCCGTCCCGAATTAATGAAGATTAAGGCTAATTAATTGAGATTGATGCTAATTAAGCATGATTAATTGAGTTAATGTTAGCAATTTTTCTCGACTGATCTATAAGCCATTATTACAAAAAAAATTACAGTCTTAATAAATAAGGGAGTTCAAAGGACAAATATAGTCCTAGATTTATATCATCACCACTAAGGCATCATCTTCAAATCACTAAAAGTTATTTGTCATTGCTCAGAGTTCTTTATTAGGTAGTTGTAAGTAATGAAGTGTCCTTCACGATTACTATCTTCCAGATGAGCTAGGGCCTGCTTAACATGGAGGCCTTATGCAATTCGAAAGGGCAGTTATCTGTCTATTCTGGCATGACTGGAGTTATAGGCATGGAAACAGATGCGTTGAATAACAATGTATGACTTGTTTGAATGTAGAGGGATACTTTCTCAACATCGTAGCTGGAACGTGTGACCGACGGGTCAAACACCAGATGAAATCTCTTACCTCTCAAAAGAGTTAGAAGTTTAGCTTCCTTATTTCACACCGCAAGATCATTTGCTAGAACCCGTTGATTTGTAATAATGTACTTATTTACAAAAAAGAGATACACAACTCAAAACAATCTTTCTCTAAAGTAATGTGAATAAGGTAAAAAATGAAACCATGCTAATGATAAAAAAATGCAAACATTCAAACAGAAAGTACCATGTGATCGGTAAAATAGTTGCATTAAGCTATGAGAATTAACGAAATTGATTCATGAAGTAGATTCCATTAGCTCTACTATCACATGATCAAATTGAAAACTCAGATGGGAAATTCACTATGTATCAAACACAACTCCCATGTCAGAAATATTAAGCAAGCATGCAAATTGATTTTTCCCTCTTTTTTCCTTCCTTGAAACATCAAATTCTAAAATGGAAGAAAGAGGAGTGAGGTCGTCTACAAAGTGAGTACCACGATCACTTGTAATCTCCAACGGACAACCGAATTCGAACTTCTTCATAGATGAATCTTGCTGTACTCCTTGCTGAGTTTTCGACCAATGCCCTCTCCACTGACTCAGTCTGTTTGACTACTATGTATCGTTTTACTGTTTTTGGAGGTTAAATTGGTCCAACGAAGTCAAGACCCCACCTCTAAAATCTTCCTGGAGGCATGGTTGTAACGGCATGTAATCAACAGTTCTACCCCGCATCAACACTTCTAACAACCTCTTGAACGTATGTTCAAAGTGTCCCCTAGTATAGTCCAGCTAAAAAGATCTTCCTTGCAGTTGCATCTGGTCCAACGTGTCCTCCAGCTATTCCTTGATGGATGGGCCTCATCGATCACCTTACTCACTTCCTCAGGGTGATCGCCTAAGTACGTAGCAAATCGGCTCCCCATCGAGATAGTACTCACTCAGTTAACCTTCTGATAAGGTTGTGCTTTTTTGACTAACTCTTTCCTTCTATTTACTCAAAGGAACTCTCCTTTGCTGTCTTAAGATAGTCATCGCTTCTGCATACCATGTGTCACGCCCCCAAAATTGAAACCGGGGTTATGCGTGAGATTAAGGCCAATTAAAAACTTTTCCAACATTAATTAAATGTAACGTGGCCCCAATCATGTCCCATCTGGATCGAAGACCGCTGTGAGGTGTAGACACTTTCTCAAATATAAATAACAAATAGTGGAAGCTTTATAAATGCAAGTGGTATCTTAAGGCCGTATAGTTTAGAGCAAATACTGAATATCATAACCAGTGTTCAAGTTTGAGACTGTTAACAAAAGTATTAATTACAATAAGAAGGTCACGATAAAACTTGGGCCTAATAAAAATGATAAAAAAACCAAAAGATGAAGCTAATCCAGATAAACGCGAAGGCTCTCTTGTACGGAGTCGATACGGCTATACAATGCCGTCCGTACTATACTCCAGGAAGTTATCAGGCTGATCCGCCTGAACTTCTTCCGCTGCCTCCTCCTCGGGATAAAAAGGCTCGGTACCTATGTACCAAGAGTAGCATCATCAGACATAAAGGTCGGCAAGCAATATATATATAAAAATCCATAGATATGCAAAACGAATTAGAGTAGACGATAGACAATATCATATGAAATGCATAGCATTCTGATCGTAAGAAATGCATGGCATTTGAATAAAAAAAAAAAGACTAACACATAGGCATCCACATATGCTAATCACCATGGGATAGTTCCACTTGTCCCTCCCGACTCAACATGAGAGCTGTGGTAGAGTAAACATTAGGTACGGGATAAAAACCCGGCAAGCAATCATATGATACCATTCATAATAAATAAAACAAAACATAACATCATACTTCTTTCATAATGGCTATCTAATGGTGTACATCCATCTAAAATATAAAACATTCGTACTGCGCAGGCGTTCATTCATAGGTCCTCACACAGGTGGTGCCCCAGCTGTGTTGGACGTTAACAGCTGAGTGGTGTCTGACACAAGAATCCTTAACATACAATAGTGAGGAGTTAAATTTTCTTGCGTGAACAAGATTCATCAAATCGTAGATAAACTAAAGAAGGATATCCCGTTATCCCGTACTGTTCAAGATCGAGTTAGGTTGGATCCCAATGCAATCAGAATAAACGTGAAGAACATCAGCTCAAAACATCCTCACACATAGTCAAATGAGTCCCAAACGGGTAGCCAAGATTCCAATTAAGTCCATCCAAAAATAGGTGAAAAAGTCCCTTCCAAGAAGGAAATCATAGTTGGCCCGGTCGACCAAGTCCCCCTAGCCGGTCGACCGCATACACAGGAAGCGGTCGACCTCCTTCATGCCCGGTCGACCGAGCCCTAGGCCGGTCGACCGACAGTTGTAAGCAAAAATGGGGAACAGTGTTTTGGTTAGGTTCCAGAGAACTTGATCCCGTGTGGCCGGTCGACCGCGTGCACTGCGGAAACAATAACAGAACCCAAGTTCTGTTTCTGCAATGAACATGGGTCATTCTCTCATATCATTCATGGACCTGAAAAACCATCAAAACATGGATACAACAAGTCCATAAAAATCCCATCCAACTATCTAATCAAGTCATTAAATTCATAATCCATTTCATTAAGCTAACAAGCCTAATTACCATGTTTTCAAATCCCTAAATCATCCATTGAGCAATTAACATCTAAATCATGATTTTTCCATACAAATCAAGGAAGACAAACATATCAAGCGTAATTATGTATATTTACTTGCCTTGATGAAGAGCTTTGACAAAAGCCAAGAAAAAATTTGGGGAAAAACCCCGTTTTGAGCTCAAAGCTGTGCAAATGGCTTTCAATCCCAAAACCAACTACAAGAATGGATGCAAATGGGTTGAGTGAGCTTCTCTATTTCATTTCTAATCAAAAGGAAGAAGTTACACCAAGTCTACAAGCTTAGAGTGCCTACCTTTGAGTGGGTTGTGGGAGAAAAGCTTGAGAAAGTAGATGGGTGAGATCCTAGGAGCTTGAAGAAGAAGATGGGAAGCTTCGTCGGCGAAGATGGGGCTCCGGTGTGAGGAGGTAGTGAAGGAGGCTGGGTTTGTGAGGAAGGAATAGTCAAATGAGGATGAGAGAATAAGAGATGGGTGAAGGGCTTATATTAGGTTAGGTTGTGGGTTATTTTAAGTTTAGTCATTGGTTCCACTAAGGATGATATTTGGGCCTTTTCGACGCGTCAGATCGAAACGCGATAGAAGACTAAAGTTCGTGAAATGCCGAGACCTAGCTGATGCACCAAAACTCACAAAAACTCATAATCTCATAAAAAACCCTAAAAACTTTTCGAAATAGCAAAGCACCCCCTACTGTACCCAAACGAACTCAGACTTGCGCGAGACTTCGCACGCGTGATCCATACGATAAACTCGACTCGCTAAAACTCTAAACGCACTTACTAACTAATTAAGCAATTAACTATAATTAATATGGGTTTAAGGGGCGGGGCGTTACATCCTCCCCTCCTTAGGATATTTGGTCCTCCAAATCCCTAACACACCTTTAGTAATAATTCAGGATACTTCTCCTGAACCTGATCTCTAAGTTCCCATGTCGCTTCCCTCGGACTGTGATGTTCCCACTACACCTTGACCTAATGAATGGTCTTTGTCCTCAACACCTGCTCCTTCGTATCAATGATCTTCTTCGGCCTCTCAACGAACGTCACATCTGGCTGATCATCCAAGGGCTCATGATGTAGCATGTGTGAAGGGTCTAGGATGTACTTCCTCAGCATGGAAATGTGAAAAACCTTGTGAACTCCTACTAACTCTGCTGGTTGTATCAATCTGTAAGCCATTTCACCGACGCGCATATCAATCTCAAACGGTCCGATGTATCTTCGAGCCAATTCCCCTTTCTGACCGAATCTCATAGTTTCTCTAGTCGGTGAGACTTTGAGAAACACCTTGTCTCCGACCTGAAACTCCAAATCTCTTCTTTTCGGGTCTGCGTAGCTCTTCTGCTGGTCTCTTGCAATCTTCAGCCTATCAATGATCTGTTTCACTTTCTCACTGGTATCACTGATGATCGAAGGTTCATGAAAACTCCGAACACCAATCTTTTCCCAACAAATTAGGGTCTTACACTTCCGTCTGTACAATGCCTCAAACGGTGTCATCCCGATACTGGAGTGATAACTGTTGTTGTAAGCAAACTCGCACAAAGGAAGACTCTTCTCCCAGTCTTTCCCGAAATCAAGAACACATGCCCACAACATATCCTCCATAGTTTGGTTGGTCCTCTCAGTCTGTCCATTGGTCTGAGGCTGATACGCAGTACTAAAACCCAGAGTAGTCCCCAAAGGTGCTTGCAAACTGACCCAAAATCTGCCCACAAACCTCATATCTCTGTCGAAAACAATGGAATCTGGAATCCCATGTAATCTGACTATGTTCAGGATGTACTTGTGTGCCAAAACATCCATGGATCCTCTCATTCTCATCGAAATAAAGTGTGCTGACTTGGTGAGTTTGTCAACAATCACCCAAATACTATCATTGTCCCTCGTGGGTGGTAAACCTGCAACGAAGTCCATGGTGATATGCTCCCACTTCCATTCCGGTGTCTCCAAGGGTTGAAGTAATCTTGGAGGTTTTGATGCTCAACTTTCACTTGCTAACACACTAGACATCTCGAGACGAATCCTGCAATGTCCTTCTTCATGTTGTTCCACCAGTAAAAACTCCTCAAGTTTTGATACATTTTGGTGCTCCCAAGGTGAATAGCATAACGAGAATGGTGTGCCTCAACCATAATTTCGTTCCTTAAATCATGAACACCCGGTATACACAATCTGTCCTAGCAATACAACACTCCATCTAAGAGTCTAAACTCTGGCATGTCTGCTATATTGTCCATCAGTTTGACTAGCTCTGGATCCTCTGTCTGACTGCTCTTAATCCTGTCAAGGATCTCTGGTTCCCAAGTATGCATGTTGGCAATCATGATTCTCTGACTCTGAGGCTGGAACTGTATGGCCAAATCTCTGAATAACTCTGTCAAAGACCACTCTGTCTGTAAGCATCTGGTATTCGTTGTCTTTCTGCTCAGTGCATCTGCAACCACATTTACTTTCCCGGGATGATACTTTATAGGAAACTTATAGTCCTTGATGTATTACATCCATCTGGTCTGCCTCATATTCAGATCCTTCTGCCCGAACAAGTACTAGAGACTCCCGTGATCCAAGTGAACCTCGAGTTTCTCTCCGTACAAGTAATGTCTCCACATCTTCAGAGCAATAACCATTGCTGCAAGCTCCAAATCATGGGTATCATATCTCTTTTCATGCTTTTTCAGCTGTCTGGACCCGTAGGCCACTACTTTTCCCTCTTGCATGCGTACACATCCCAATCCAATGCCTAAAGCGTCTGTAAAAATCATAAACCCTCCATTCCTGGTAGGTAAGGTAAGAATAGGGGCTGTGGTCAATCTGGTCTTCAGCTCCTGGAAATTCTCTTCACACTGATCTGTCCACACAAAAGGAGCATCTTTCCTCAACAATTTGGTCAATGGGGCTGTTATACTGGAGAATCCCTTCACAACACTACACCATTTGGGTGATTTTGCAACATTTGAGATTTTCTTATTAGTAACGCATATCTGGCTGTTAGGTAATTTGTCACATTTATTATCCGTTAGCAATATTCATAACCGTCACTAAGTATCTTTGCAAATACTTGAATTATTTTGTAACATTTCTTGGATATTTTGTGACGATTAGCAATGTGTATCAAAATAAAAAGAGGAAAAATCACAATAAAAAATAAAAATGAAAATGTGTTCCCTCTCCATTTTCGTTGGTGCCATTTCTTCCCTCCCTCATTCTCTTTCTCTTATAATGAGATCGACGCTCTTTCTCTTTCTCCTTCTTCTTCTCCAAGCACTACTAGAGATTTAGCTTTTGGCGGAGGAAATTCGCGGGCGGCCGCCTGTGGCGGTCGCAAAAGGTACCATTAGCGACCGCTAAAGGTCCTAAAAACCTAGCGCCCCGTACCCACTTTTTTTTTTTTTTTTTTTTTTAACTTTTTTCTCTCCTTCCCCCTCCCGCGCTCTGTTTTCCCCCTTCCCCCTTCCACGCTCTTCAACTAGGGCGTCAAAAATTATCTTTTCATCATTTTAACTCCTCCCGCCCTTTGCTCTATCTACCGCCCTCTCTCCCATGCATCTCATATCTCTCCCTCTCTCTCTCTCTCCACTACAATCTCCATCGTTCTCTGCAATCTCTAAGCGATGTTCATCCCTAATCGCCACCACCAGTACCGCCATTTCTACAATTTCCAGCGCCATCCCCATCAAGTGAAGCACCTAATCGCCACCGCCAGCCCCACCAAGTAGTGGTACTATCTCATTCTCACCCTCTCTATCGTTCTCTTTGACCTGCCCTCATCTCACTTTTGTTTTATTGGTTATTAGCAAAAATGGTGCCCAATCTCTGCTCTACTTTTGGTAAAAATAACGCCCAATCTCCCTCTGGCAACGAATCGCTGAGATTCTCCATCACAGATCCCTCTCTCCAAATGGATCTGCTCTTCTTCTTTTTTTTTGTTTTTGTTTTTCTTTTCTTTATTCTCATTATCCTTCTTTATTCTTTAGGTTTGAAGTCTTCTATTTGCCCAGTGCTCACAGTTTCAACGGACATCTCAGGTACTAGGTTTTTTTTTTCTTTTCTTTTCTGTAAATGTAGTTGTAAATGTGTTTCTAGCTGGTGAAAGCCTTTTTTTTTGTATGGGTTGTGTACGCTGTGATGGTGGCAATGGCCAGTTGGAAAGGGGGTTGTTTGGGTTGGAGATTGGGTTTGGTTGGAGTGAGTTTTGAAGGTTGGATTGGAGGTTGGGTATAGATGGGTGTTGAAGTGAGTTTGCTAACTTGGAGGTTTCAAAGAACAGAGTTGAGATGATGTTGCAGAATATAGGCCTGGGACTTGGTTTTTTTTTTTTTCTCTTTTAGTTCTATTAGTTGTGAAAGAGAGTTTCAAACGCTTGTTACAATGCGTTTGAGGTGTTTGACAATATGCCCACATGAGAGTTGAATTTCATATATGGGGGTATTGTTGAATCCACCTATTACACTAATTGAAACCAACAGATCCAAGAAAAGAAAACAGGGATTTGGGTCTTTCTAGCCCTTTTTCCCATTAATTTTCATTTGTGTCTTCTTTTCTTTTAATCTGGGTTCATGGATCTAAGGAAACCCATTCTGGGTCGGGAAGTAAGAACCTAATAGCAGTGGCTTGTTTTTCTTTTATTTCTATTTCACAATTAGCAAACACATTCTATCAATCTGGAGTATTGCAAACACATGGTGCTACCAGTAGTGTACAAGGGAGAGGCCATGTTTCATGAGTCCTAAATCCATTGGGATGGTGCGGTGGACTTTGTGGGGCCTCAATGGGGTGGCTGAGGTGTGTAGGGGACCACATCAATTTCCAATCTATTACATGTATTGTTACAACCCACAATAGGGAAGCAATAACTGATTGTAAATAATATATAGAAAAAAAGGGAAGGTCTACAATCATATGATAGTATGGCATTAATGATATATGATAGTATGGCATTTCATTGTTCCAATTTTCAAAGAGATGTTCAGCAAACTAGAATTGATTGGTGATATGGGAACATCTGTTTTATTATGTAAATGTGCTAAGTTTATGTTTTATTATTTGAACAGTATATTCTACACAATTGTCATTTAGCTTTAAGGCTGTGTGAATGTGCTAAGTTTTGGGTCCCAATATCCCGGACAGTGTGTATAGCACTAGTAGATTTTCTTTTTGTCGAAGTTACATTTATTTATCAAAATATTTCTTATATGCACCTTGTTTATGACTTTATTATTATCCTCTGTGCGTTTGTGTTTGCAGGACAAAAATATTCTTGAGACATTTAATGCATTAGATCAAGCATCTACTCTTCAATTCATGGGAAGCACAAATATTGAAGGAACTGTGTTTCAAAGGTACAAGCTTGCCAAAAATGTAGTTAAAAATGCATTTGCCAATGTTTATCTTGCATTTTGTTTGAATAATTGTGTTGTTTTTTTTTTTCCAAAAAGCAAGGACTATCATCATGCTAATGATCTAAAACATCTATCCAAAGAGTGTTAAATGAGTCTTCTTTAAAAATTTCACAAATTGAAATTAGGCACTGCTTCTAATCTTGATGGAAGGTGACAACTGTCAGTCCATTACTCCCCTCCCCACCAAAAGTAAGGACTATCATAGTGCTTATGATCTGAAACATCTATTTTTTTTATAGTGTTGAATGTGTCTTGTTAATATTTTCACAAACTACAATTACGCACGACTAACTGATGGATGGTCTGATGGATGGTGACGACCTTTAGACCCTAATCACTTCTTTTCTGAGAGTTCAATTTTGACGGTGCATCATATGTGGTGGTGGTTAGATTAATTACTGAGACATCTTCATTTCCCTAATAATAATATTATTGTATGAATGTTCTTTGTCAAAATTAGTGAGTGGAACTGTAGTAATGTTGTTTCTCCAGCTTCCATTGATTAATTTTTTGCACTTACAATTTTTTTTTTCAGACTTTCTCCAGATTTACTTAAGAAATTGACCATAGAGTGCCTTGTTATGCCAAACCATCATGTAAGTTGTGGAAACAATGCATTAGTGACTCTTTTGCCACATTTTATAGCCTGTGTTATTCAGCCAGTCCTGTTGTTCTGTGTCATTTGCGTAGTGCCTTCTATCTAGTTTGGCTTCAAGTTGCTTATTATAGTATTAGTCTGAAATCTACTAATTTGTTTCCATTAATCAGTGGCCTTTTTGTGGAGATCTTTTTTTTTTCTTTTGAATGGTGCCTTTTTGTGAACATCAGACGGTTAAATGTATTTCGTTCATTCTTATACTAACTAGAATTTCAGACAATACAAGAAGTATAAATTTAAAATAATGCCTATTACTTTGCTTGAAATGAATCCATTTTGTTTAGTAGAATAGGCCAATTATTTTCTAAATTAATTATCTGCTCTCATGGCCTGTGCGGGCTAAGCATGCATAGTGCTAGCTCAGGTTTCTATCACAGTTATGTCACTTGGTGGTACATTAGTGTATGCTAGTGTGTTTCCTTATTGTCTGCCATAATTTACACATTTCCATTAGTTAAAAGCTGCAGCTAATGGCATGCTACATCGAGTTTGCTCATGCTCAATAGTGAGTCACATGGTTATGGTAGGACTGGTTTTTACCACACTAGTAAAGAAACCTGCTTCCAAGTCTCCACCCAATGTTCCTTAAATTTCAATTGTTTATTTGGTGGTATTTTCGAAAATTTTGTTGTGATAGCTATCAATTACTCTCACCATTTAACAGTGAAGGCAGAACTGGGGCTTTTGACTTAGGCCTAATTTTTTTTTTATTATGACCAGTTTTGTAGTTTTTAAACTTGATAGTTGGGTTTTTTTCCCCATATCTCAGTTACCTTGCTTTATTGAAGAAGTTCCAGCCACTTATTTGAAGAAATGGGAGCCTCATTATGATGAGTACCGGCATGAGATGTGCAATGCCATGTCGATTAATGATGAATCCAAGAACATAGTAACCAAGCGAATTTACAAGAAATATAAGCAGGTAACCCCAGAAGATGCATCATTTGTGGTTGTTTGCCTCATAATGCTGCTCTCATATTTCATCTCGGGAAGAGGATCACTTCAGTCCCAGCAATGAGCATCACTCTGTTCTGATTGGTTTAGCACATTGCAAGTTGGGGTATTGGATTCGATCATTCAGTCCTTAATCAAAATTCGCCTGCTCAGTACTGATTTTGCTTCCTATCTTGCAACTTGTGATATTCGTGCTTGTAGTACTTACGTGGTGATACAGTTAGGTACAGTACTGGTACTGTGAATCTTATAGAATAATTTTGTTAGTAACCAAAATGACTCAAATGATCTCACAGGCGATGAGAGTCCTTTGCACAGTTGGCTCCACAGCTCCTAAATAGTGGTCTATGTTGATGTTTGACATAAATCTGAATTTTGATTTTACAAGTGAAATACGAAGAAAAACACCATATTATGAGGTCTGTTGTTTGCTTTAGAATCTCTTCTTTATTTGCCTATGCCCTCAATGGACTTCTATATGCATTTATATTTCAGCGTTTATACTATTTGATACTTTGAGTAATGTAAACATTCAATATTCTTATCTAGTGCTAGCTATGTTACAAGGGTTATTAAATTCCCTCTATGATTTGCAGGTCTTTGTCTTGTTTAGTTGACTTATACGTCACTGTTTGAAGTTCTTGCTTTGGCACTACTACTAAGAGGTATGAACAAACAAACGAAGGCTTCAAAATGCTCTCTATCTATTTAGTTGATAAAAGCTTTGAGTTATGGTTGAATCAAAATGCAATCTATCTATTTATTTCATATTGCCAAGTATTCTACAAGCAGCCTGCATTTGACCACCCGCTATTGAAGAATCACAGTATCCAGGTTCTCCAAACTCTTTCCCCTCATTTTTGTTTTGTCTATTTGAAAATAACTAGTCCTGCTGGAAATTCTTTAGCTATGGCTAAGTGTTGAACGCCTCTCTAAGAGCCCTGAAAGGCCATTGCTTATAATTGAGGCTATGACACCTATATAATGTGTTTGAATATGTTGCCTATATGCTTTTAATAGTCACCCATCAATGATCACACTTTGTCAATGCTTATGAGACTTATATGTGTTTGAATTTTGTCACCATAATTTAAGATGTCAGTGGAGGATTCACTGTTCCGGAGGATTCACTGTTCCCATGATTGATGGATAAAATGTCTACAATTTTTTTTTTACAAAAAGATAAATTAATTGGGCCAACTGATATCGATGGATTATAGTGTGCACTACTGCACTGGCTTGTTTATTATATATATGTCATGGGTTTGTGTTTTCATTGTCATATCAATTTTTAACTTGTTTTGTCATGCACAATGTCTCTTTTCCTGTCGCAGAGACTTCTTAATGTTTGGCTTTGTAGCTGGGTCTGGTGGAGGAGTTCAAAATATTCCTATTGGTTTTGTTTAACGCTGACATGCATGGTTGGTTTTGTGTAGTCATGTAGGATTAGATAACTTGTGTGGTCATGTTCAATGCTTGGCATGGATATGTACTAATATTTTGAGTTTTTAGTGATCTTATGATTTTTAGAATGAACTTTACCCAAGAATCCCAGATTCTTCCAACCCACTATGAAGGATATCCTCAAGGTGCATCATAACTTTCTTAATAGCCTTGATTGATCTCTTTTGCATTTGTTTGTCTTAAAGGTGTCGATGGAACATGTTCCGATTAAGCTGGTAAAATGCATTTTTTGTTTTACAAAATTTTATGGATGTAAATTTTCTTGAAATTAGCTCTTTACTATCCTTTGTTTCTGTGTCCAGCATTATGCACTGCTAATTCATTACTGTCTTTACATTTATTTCCAGTCGGTAGCAACCTTTTTTAGCCAGGTTATGTCAGCCATTGGAGGAAACACTGCTGAACCAGGTTTTTGCTGCTTTTCTCTACTTTTTGCACTTTGTATATGATGTCACCTGATGTTCAAAATATGGGTACTGGCGGCTGTATCATCCTTTGGAGAAACCAATACATATTACTCGTTGGTCGTATTAAACTTTATTTGCATTGGCAGCTGTATAGACATTTGGTGGTTGTATGTTGTGCTCATTGATGCCTAGTACCATTTTGCACCTACCTGACTTTTGATTCTAATTTGTTTTTGAAGGTGATGCTGTTGTCAATGTTTATATAAACCATGAAAATAAACTTGCTTTTGTGGAGATGAGGTCTGTTGAATATGTATGCTATTTCAGTGTATTCATATCACCACACTGGCCTTTGTTTCTCTCCTGTATTTCAAGGCAGAACCTTTCTGAAAGGGGTCAAATACAAAAAGGTTATCATGTATTATTGTTGCATCACTTTTATCAGAATATTGCTTTATAAAAGTAAAGCCACTGGTCGGATTCTTCATCATCTGAATGACCTGGGTAGAACAATAAAAATGCTTGAGTGTTGCTTTGAGGTAGAACAATAAAAATGCTTGAGTGTTACTTGTAGGCAACTTATGAATAATCTGAAGCATCAGGTGTTTCACTTGTTAATTTCTTATAGGATGTTGGAACTTTTGTTACATGCTTCTTCCCTCATATGTGCCTTTATTTATTTTTTTATTTGAAAGAATTTTCTCATCATTGATTTTGTTTTGTCTGATCTTGTAACTTCTAGAACCTAAGATTTTGGTCAGTGGCAACGACTTCTATGCCTTTCCTCGTCTTGACCAAAATGGAAAAAGAATGGCATGGGTTGAATGGGGCCACCCAAACATGCATAGGGATAAAACAGAACTTTGGGTTGGATATATTTCTGAGAATGGGTGAGTAGAATTCTTTGCTAAAACCATCATTAATCATGTATCAGTTCTCTTTTATCTGATGGATGATTTTTCCACTTTGTTCTTTGATGAAGTGAAAATTCACTATTTACTCTGCATCTTAATTAACTCTCTTTCTTGTGTTCTTATTTTTACACACTTGTGGGATAATTATATTCACATTGTGGGATTTGTGGTACACATGCAGATGAGAGAGTATCTATGTAGTCAGAAGTACTGTAGGTGGCCTGTCAGAAATGGATCAGGAAATTCCATTAGTAATATTTCTCACGGTTATTAAGTGTTACTAACTTCCATTACTTTTCATTTGTAACGAAATTGTGTCAACGTAAAATAACCGTTACTAATATTTTTTGTAACGGCTGCGTATCCGTTACTAATCGATTATTATGGTGTAGTGCAAATCTTCTGTAATATCCTGCCAAACCCAAAAAACTCCTGATTTCTGCCATTGACTTCGGACTTTGCCAATTGACTACTGCCCCAATTTTGCTGGATCCACTGATTGACCTTCCTTTGAGATGATGTGTTCAAGAAAGGACACTTGCTCAAGCCAAAACTCACACTTAATTACTAAGATTAGCATAAAGCTGATTCCCTCTCAGAATCTGCAATGAACTCCTCAAGTGTTTTGCATGCTCATCTCTGGATCTCGAATAGACTACAACATCGTCTATGAATACGACTGTGAACTAATCTAAGCATGGTGCAAAGACCCTGTTCATCAAAGTCATGAATACTCCGGGTGCATTGGTCACCCCAAATGGCATAACCAAGAACTCATAATATCCGTATTTGGTCCTGAAGGTTGTCTTATGCACATCCTAATCCCTGACTCGTATCTGATGGTAGCTTGATCTCAAGTCTATCTTGGAGAAATACTGTGCACCCTGCAACTGATCAAACAACTCATCTAACCTTGTTAGTGGATACTTGTTCTTGATCGTAACCTGATTCAGCTGCCTGTAGTCTATGCACATACGCATCGATCCATCCTTCTTCTTTACGGACAAAATCGGTGCACCCCATGGTGATACACTCGGTCTCATGATTCCTCTGTCCAAGAGATCCTGTAACTGGACTTTCAACTCCCTTAGCTCAGCTAGAGCCATGCGGTAAGGTACTTTCGATATTGGTGCCGTCCCCGGTATGAGCTCAATAGTGAAATCGATCTCTTGAACCGGTGGTAATCCAGGTATCTCCTCCGGAAAGACATCTGGGAACTCACAAACAACTGGAATGTCTTCCAAAGCTTTGGACAATTTATCCTTCGTAATAAATGCCACATAGCCCTCACATCCACTCCTAATCAATCTGTCTGCCCTTAAGGCTGAAATGACTATAATGGACATGGTCTCCTCTCTCCAACAATCTCTACACTGTTTGCTAGCACTTGTAATCTGACTATCTTGTTGAAGTAATCCATCACTGCTCTCTAGGTGGATAACCAATCCATGCCCAATATCACATCAAAGTCTTTCATCCCTAGGATGATCAAGTCTATAGATAGGATAAAGTTCCCCACCTGCACTTTACATGCTGGATAATAGGACTCACACTGCACTGTCTTCCCTAAGGTTGTCCTAACAAGTAAAACAATGGAGCTACATCTCCCACCAAACATGCAGCAAATATAGGTGATACAAATGAGTGTGTGGAATTAGAATCAAATAAGACTCTAGCAGGTACATCTGAAATAAAGAGTATACCTTCCACCACTCCTCCTACTTCCTCGCCTTCCTGCTGATCCAAGGCATAAAGCCTGCCATGCTGTTGAGGCCTCTGCTGCTGCCCCTGCTGTCTGTACTGCTGTCCTTGAGGCTTTTGCTGTTGCCTCTGTTGTCCTTGGGGCCTATGTTGCTCTCTGTTCTACGGTGGTGCTGGAAGCCTAAGCTGCTGTTGTTACTGCGGTGCCCGAGGTTGCTGCTAAGGTGCCTGCCTCAGAGGCTGTGCTAGTACTAGTGGTTTAGGAGGAGCTGAGTTCCTGACCCCTTGCCCGTTGTTCTTTGGGCAATCTTTAATCTGATGGCCCATCAGACCACACCCAAAGCAACATCCGTTTAGCCATCTACACTCTGCTAACGGGTGATTCCTGCACAGTGATCATAACGAACTCCTGCTGCTTGACCTGTCTTAGGCCTCTTGGCTTGCTGCTGTGGACGCTGCTGCTGATACGGTTGCTGTGGACGCTACTGCTGTTACTGTCCTAAACCTTGACTCTTAACCTGAGTCTGCACCTGCTGAAGTTACTGGGCATATAGGGTCTTCTTCCTAATAGACTCTTCAGCCTAGTAAGCTCGTCTGAGGTTTTCTTCGTAGGTAGGCAATGTGACTGAAGTCACCTCTATCTGAATATCGGGCCTTAAACCCCGAATGAATCTCATAACCTTGTCAACTTCGATCTTTACCAAATCTGGTGCAAACCGTGACAAGTTAGTGAACTTCATTTCATACTCTTAAACCGAATCCTCTCCTTGGACCAATGACTCAAACTGTACAATCTTTTGTGCCTAGATGTGTGGTGGAATGTACTTAGCACGAAAGAGAGTCCAGAATGATGTCCATGCTGTATCCTCCGCTATCATATCATATGGTGTTTTGACCGATGTCCACCACATCTCTGCTACCCCTCTGAACATGTATGTTGCCAACTGAACCTTGTCCTTGCCTGTACACTGAAAAACCTTAAAGATATTCTCTACTTGTACAATCCACTCATCAGCATCCAACTGGATCCTCGTTCCCATAGAATTTTGGTGGGTTCCTCTTTTTAAATTTGTCATACATGTCGTTTGGGTCTATCACCCTAACAGGCATGATGACTTGTGCAGCCGGAGTTGGCCTTTGTAACACTGCCATCATCTGAGTCTGGAATAAAGCTTGGTCATCCCACTGTTTAGTCTAATTCTGAGTTTGTGATTCTTGAGAAGTCACAAATGCTTGCATGAGCTTGTTAAAACTGTCTTTGAAGGAGTCATTGTCACTAACATTGGCATTACTGCTCTCTGGGTTACCATTGTTAGAGCGTAGATTATAGCCAGCCATTCTGAAACACAAGAAACATTAGTCCTATAAGACTCAATCTAACAACCAAACTATACAATCTACAAAAGCTAAGATACCCAAAAGAAAATCAATCCTCACTCGTCTTAGTTTCTACTTGTTTTTAAATCTAAAAACCAGTACCTCAAGCTCTGATACCAACCCCCAAAATTGAAACCAGGGTTATGCGTGAGATTAGGGCCAATTATAAACTTTTCCAACATTAATCAAATGTAACGTGGCCCCAATCATGTCTCATATTGGATCGAAGACTGCTGTGAGGTGTAAACATTTCCTTAAATATAAATAAAAAATAGCGGAAGCTTCATAAATGCAAGTGGTATCTTAAGGCTATATAGTTTAGAGCAAATATTGAATATCATAACCAGTGTTCAAGTTTGAGACTGCTAACAAAAGGATTAAATAAATAAGAAGGCCACGATAAAACGTGGGCCTAATCAAAATGATAAAGAAACCAAAAGATGAAGCTAATCCAGATAAACGTGAATGCTCTCTTGTACGAAGTAGATACGGCTATACAATGTCATCCGTACTATACTCTGGGAAGTTATCAAGCTGATCGGCCAGAACTTCTTCCACCGCCTCCTCCTCGGGATAGAAAGGATCGATACCTATGCAACAAGAGTAGCATCATCAGACACAAAGGTCGGCAAGCAATATATAAAAAAATCCATAGATATGCAGAACGAATTATAGTAGACGATAGACAATATCATATGAAATGCATAGAATTCGAATAAAAAACAGACTAACAAATAGGCATCCACATATGCTAATCACCACGGGATAGTTCCACTTGTCCCTCCCGACTCAACATGAGAGCTGTGGTAGAGTAAACATTAGGAGCGTGATAAAAACCCGGCAAGCAATCATATGATACCCTTCATAATAAATAAATAAAAATAAAACATCATACTTCTTTCATAACGGGTATCTGATGGTGTACATCCATCTAAAATATAAAACATTTGTACTGCGCAGACGTTCATCCATAGGTCCACACACAGGTGGTGCCCCAGCTGTGTTGGACGTTAACCGCTGATTGGTGCCTGACACAAGAGTCCTAAACATACAATAGTGAGGAGCTAGACTTTCTTGCGTGAACAAGATTTATCAAATCGTAGAGATACTACTTTTCCATCATCAAATCAAAACCAATACCATCAAACTTCTTCAAACATTATCATTATAAGTAGTTCTCCACAAGTTTTATAATCAAAGCCGCCTAGCCTCAACACTTTCATCAAACTTCAGAATAAACGGAACATCAAAAGGGTTTGTCGCGACCCCGGACTGAGTTAAGGGACCAAATCCGGGATCCGACGGGTAATGCCGCGCCACGTGCATCTCTTTGGTTGGCTAATCCGCACACGGACTTAAGAAAACATTTTTATCCGTGCACGTGATTTCCCACAGGGTTCTGCGGTGAGGATTACACATCCAAACCATTCACATATAATCATGTCAAGTACACTTTTGAAATTGCGGAAGCGTGTAGTAAATCATGTAAGCACCATTCCATTTCACAACAAGACTGATTTATACTTAATATGACAAGATATTATAATGAGCAATGATCATTAGCATATTTCCCCAAAAGAATAAAGTTAGAGTTTATACAAAAGATCAGTTTGTTAATTGCCCCAAAATTTAAAGGTCAACAAAGGCCAATACAACCAATAAGTAAACCCAAAAGGTGTTAATAAGGAAGTTCCCAAAAAGGTGACGAATCTCTAAGCCTAGATGGATGTCTACATGACATCATCAGCTTGCCACTTAACTAGCTGCTGCGGTTCACCAACCGCGTCCTCGGGTTCCTCCGCAAAGGCAACGGGTTCGGGACCTGGGTACCAAAATAAATGGATCAGACACGACGGTCTGGCAGGTGGGTGAAAAGATATAACAATTATTTAAAACAATGATACCTTTGGAAAAACATTGAAACCTGTACAAATAATGAGTTGCATAAAGAAGATACCTCATTTGTAAAAGATACATATGCAATAAAACATATAAGGGTATCAATGAATCGGGAAACTGTCAAGATGGCAACCACACAAAAGCTAGATCCTCTCACACTAAAGTGATGAGAGCACATACCCTACGGGACACTGACCTCAGTCACACAAGGTGAGGAGAGTCAATGTAAAAATATTATAATATACATATTTATATATACTCTGTGGGACCACGGTAGCGAACCGGGTAAAAACATCTGCGGGATTCAGACTGCAGCTGACTATACAGGAGGGGAAGGATCTCCAAGTCGGTGGATCAAACCGACGAGGTCGTCCAAGCTTAGTGGTGCCGACTCATAGGTCAAATGCGGGAAATCAAAACAAGTAAATACATATAACAGAACGGGGTACCCGTTGGCACAAAAGCATAATCACATCGGGACGAGCATATACGGGTTAGCAAAGGCTAAGCACATTTTCCAATACTTTTGGGACAAGTCTGGTTATAAAACATGAGGTTTCATATGTACAAATGAAATCCGGGTTTAAATAAGTACAATCATTCATCAATACCTCGGGACCAAATTGTCAAACGTATATACTTTGAAATCTCATGTCGATCGTGCGTTTAGGTGGTACCCGATATTTAAACGACATTAAAGATATCAATGTGTATACTTCGACCGAGAAGGGTCCACAAGTGATTGGAATAGAAATCCCTTTTTCATTCTCTTCATTTCCAAAAACCTGGGCAAATTCGGTTACTTGGCGGTTGGCCTGCGGCTAGCCGCCGAAGGGTTCGGCGGTTAGCCACCTGCTGACCGCAAGGCTGACCGTGGATTCACCTGATGGATTACAGCTCTCGGGATTTGTAACCGCGCAATTGCGGTTGTCTGGCGGTTAGCCGCTAGATGACCGCGAGGGTGACTGCCCTCTGGAACTAGAAATGCAGCTCTCTGGAAATGCGACCGTGGCTTATGCGGTTAGCCGTAAGGCACCAGGCGGCTAGCCGTCCGGTGACCGCTGGGTGTCCGCCAGCTCCGGGAATTCCATATCAGGTGCAGTTTCAGGTCTTTTCTTTCCCCATTTCATTCTCCATTCAATACCACCCCTTCACTACAATAAACTGAGATAAAAGCTCCTTCCTTCCATCAATCAAATCTCCGATTCCACCACTTCAATCCCACCATTCAAGCACATGCAATCTTTCATCAAATCCTCTCATTCCATTCACACTAAAACATGAGAAATCGATTCTAATTCAGATCAAAATTTCAACCAAATAAGCTATAACATTTTTTCAATATAAACAAGAGAATTAGGCTAAACGTCATGCATTTCCAAAACAGTGTGAAATATCAATATATAAGAGGGAAAAATCATACTTTTCGTAAAACATGCAAATATCAAATCATCCACTTGCCTTGGGATTAAGCTAATGCAAATCACTTCTAATCACCACTCCTAGCCTCTAGCAACAATCTAAACCAAACATCCCCAAATAGAAACCCTAACACATCAAAATCAATCGAAACGAAACAAAAGAACTCTCAATAATCGAAATAGGGCTTCCCCAAGACCAAAAAGACAAGAATCTAGAAGATAAAAGAGGTCTCTTACTTGTAGAGTCCTTAAATGAGCAAGGAAAAATTTGAAATCGCCGGTTTGCTCTAAAAATAGTACCAAACGAAAGCTCTTGACGAGGGGAGAAATGTTTGTGAAGACCTTCCCTCGATTTGGTGAAGTTTTGAGGGGCTAAAAGAGGAAGAAAATGAGAAGGAGAAGAGAAGACCGGTGGCTGCTGTTGGGCTCTCTCTCTTGTGCAGGAAATTAAGGTAAAGGAGAGAAGAGGGAAGAAGGGTTTCCCTTATATACAAAAGGTGAAGTGGGTCCCACCACTTAAAATACTTCTTAGGCTCAAAACATCGGTTTCGGGACCTCAAATGAATTCGACGAAAAAGACAAAGTTGCTCGACGAAATATCTAGTTTTCAAAAAGTATATGTTTTGTAAGTTTTGGTGATATTGAAAATCGTGTCCAGATTTTTGAGTAAAAAGACTGTTTTGCCCTCAAATTGTGAAAAGTCGAGTTTCGGACTCTTGAATGAAAACGGGGTCAACATGAAAGTTGAAGATAATAATAAGATAAGTTAAACGGGATTAAAAACACAATTTTTAGAAAATCACGAATAATCCCCAAAGCTCACGTAAGATCGCATTAAGAACCCCCAAAGGGTCTCACAAATCAAGAAAGCTCTCAAAATTCCCCAAAGCTATTATAAAATCTATTTCAACCCAAAGCTTAACCAAAATCCACTAAACACACTTAGAGCTAAAACACAACTTAATTAATACTAATCGAGGTCTCTCGGGTCGGGGTCTTATATCCTCCACCACTTAACATTTGGTCCTCCAAATGAATTAAAAGCTCACGTCTGGTTGTAGATGCGGGTATTTCTTCTGAACTTGATCCCGTAATTCCCATGTTGATTCTTCCGGTCCATGATTCTCCTAAAGCACTTTGACCCACTGAATAGTTTGAGTTCTCAACTCTTGTTCCTTGGTGTCAATGATCTGTTTAGGCTTCTCAACATATGTTGCATCCTCTCGGATTTCCAAAGGCTCATAACGGAGTATATGCAATATGTCGGGAACGTACTTCTTAAATATAGATACATGAAAAACATTGTGTACTCCTGAAAGTTCAGGTGGTAAGGCTAATCTGTAAGCCACGTCACCAATCTTACTCATAACATCATACGGTCTAATGTACCTCCGAGATAGCTTGCCCTTCTGTCCAAACATCAAAGTTCCACGAGTAGGTGACACCTTCAAGAAAACCTTATCACCTTCTTTGAAATGTAGATTTCTTCGGTGTGAGTTTGCATAACTCTTCTGTCTACTCTGGGCCACTTTCAGACGTTCCTGAATCAATTTGATCTTATCACTTGTCTCACTGACAATAGTCGGTCCATGGAAACTACGAGTACCAACTTCCTCCCAACAAACAGGTGTCCTACACCTTCTGCCATACAATGCCTCAAAAGTCGCCATTCCAATACTCGAATGGAACCTGTTGTTATACGAGAACTCACACAACGGTAAGGCTTTGTCCCACTGAGTCTGGAAGTCCAACACACAAGCTCGGAGCATATCCTCGAGAGTCTGAATTGTCCTCTCTGATTGTCCATCTGTCTGTCCACTGACAGCACCCACATCTTTGTTACTGGATATTTGCTGGTTATTTATTAGAATTATTCTTTTCTCTTACTGCATGTATATATAAGGTCCATTGTTTCTAGTAAATGACTTAGGTATGTAGTGTCTACACACAGAAAGGTTTGAGTCATGGACACTTGAAACAATAAACTGGTTGATAACTGAGAGATGGAGTTGGGCACTTCATCTTGCTATAAGTTATAGTGAGATACTCTCCTATATTCAGGGTGACTTACCTTAGTCACATGAGGCTTTTTCGGATGTATCTCATTAGTGCACGTGTCATGCATTGAACAGGACCATTATAGGTGTGATCTCTAAAATAATACTATCACAGAGAGATCAAATCACCTTATGCTACTGAGTGACCAGTGCTCTTAATCTTGAGCATATGTGGATGAGCTGACGAAGTCGAGTTCTTGTGCTTTAATTCACTATGGGTGAGATCCTGTACATGGGTCAACAGCTCTGTGTTTTGGGTATTCGGGCTTGATTAGTTGGGATGTACATATGCAATAAAGAATCTATGCCATCAAGTGAAGGAGTGATCATCCCCTTAGAATTATCTGATTAATCATCAAAATCTAAGGTCTTAGTATATGGATCTTCCATATGGATATTGAACTTGTGGGTCGCTCCTTGGATCAAGAGAATGATATCTGGATGATGATCAAGTCTAGGATATGAAGTTCTAAGGTTGAGATATAATCAAGAAGGTCGATAGTACATTGTATAACCTGACTTGATTATGGATGTTACATAGAGAGGCATTACGGTCATTTCACTTAGTAGGTCGAAGACGAATGTCACTTACTGACGAGCTTAAAATCATATTTTATTTGTCCCTGGAGTTCAGCCATAACTCTTTAGTGGAATGAGTTAGGGTTAAAAATGATCTTAATGTTGCTATGTGATTAGCATGGACATTTTGGTCATTTTGGAAGCCAAGGGCAAATATGTCTTTTGGTCCCTTCTCTAGCCACTTTCCTATATTGGCATGGTTTCCTAATTTAGTTTAAATGATATGTGGTTGAATTATTTTAATGGAAAGATTATTGACTTGTGGGCCATGGTGTGTTTATCCATCCAATGGGCCAGCCATAATGAGGGCCCCTGCGCAAGGTTTCCAATTTTGAGTAGGTATCTTTGCTTGGAAGGTTGGATTCCTCTTTGGGTAAGAAATCCTATAATTAAAGTTTCCTAATTGTTTTATAAACTAATATTGGGAAGTGTTGCACGCCTATAGTAGTTGGTTGCTAATTTTATGGGATGGTCTTCTTTGTTTTCTATTTCAAATTGGAGAGAACTAAGAAGGAGATAAGCATTCCATTTAAATCTCCCTCTTGGGCGTCCATGAGATAGTTATAAAAAGATAAGAGGGAGATAGAAACTCATGCCCATTGCCGTCTTCTTCTTCTTCTTCCTTGAAGGGAGAAAATAAGATTTGGGTCTTTTCTATTTAAAATAGTTCAGGAAATCTCTCAAGGAATCCATACTTTGATCCCACAATCATAACCAATAGGATTGGGTTGTGGAATAGAGGAGAAGATCAAAAGGAAAGTTACTGCAGAAAATTCCAGCAACTTGTGTTGCTGATTACAGGCCTGTGATAAGACCTTTAGATCTTTTGTTTCAAACATTTGAAGTCTTCAAATCATCAAGGTATTATTCCTCTTTCATCTTTTTTTATTATACACATGTTGATCATGATTTCATGGAGTTATTATGCTTATTCTATGGTTGATTTGCGCTGCCCTGATCAGTTTTTAAATTCATTTTTACTGATCCAAAATCATCCATGGACGTCCCTGGTATGGGAGTTCAAATCTAGTTTGCCTAAACTTTCAGTCTGTGGGTGATAGGCTGTACTGAACTGTAACTTCGTATCCATGGACTCATGCAAAGTCTTCCAGAATCTCGAGACGAATCTACTATCCCTGTCTGATGTGATCGAAACTGGCTGTCCATGACGACTGACGATCTCTGTGACAAACAACTGGGCCAAAGGTAACATGTACATCTTCTTTCCTGTCTTCATTGGTAGAAAATGAGCTGACTTGGTGAGACGGTTCACGATGACCCAAATGGCATCATTGCCTCTACTAGTCCTTGGTAACCCCGAGATGAAGTCCATGGTAATGTACTCCCACTTCCATTCCGGGATCTCTAATGGTTGTAACAACCCTGGAGGCCTTTGATGTTCTGCCTTGATTAACTGACATGTCATGCATCTGGAGACAAATGCTGCAATCTCTCTCTTCATGTTATTCCACCAAAATCTTCCCTTCAAGTTCTGATACATCTTCGTACTGCCCGGATGTATGGAATACTTCATGCCATAGCCTCTGTCATGATATCATTCCTCAAGTCCTCTATGCTAGGCACACATAGACGGTCTTGGTAGTACAAAACTCCATCCACAATACGAGAATCTAGACGATCTGCTATATGCTCTGAAATTTTGGCCAACTCTGGGTCTTGCAAATGATTCTCTTTGATGTTTAGAATGAAGGCTCTGACACTGACATATTTGCCAACATGACACCCTCCCTTAGTGGCTGAAAATCTACTCCCAACTCTTCTAACTGTTGTACAACATAAGTCCCCCGAAGACTGGCCATGCTAATTGACTTTCTACTCAAGGCATCTGCAACCACATTCGCTTTTCCCGGGTGATACTTGATTGGAAAATCATAGTATTTGAGATATTCCATCCATCTTCTCTGTCTCATGTTCAACTCCTTTTGAGAAAATAAATACTGTAGGCTGCGGTGATCGGAGTGAACCTCAAACTTCTCTCCATACAGGTAATGTCTCCACATCTTCAAGGCCAAAACAACCGCTGCTAACTCAAGATCATGTGTTACACAGTTCTTCTCATGCTCCTTCAACTGTCGGGATCCATAAGCAACTACTTTTCCATCCTGCATCAACACACATCCAAGTCCAACATTGGAAGCATCGGTAAAAATGGTGAAACCGCCGCTTCCAGATGGCAAAGTAAGGACTGGAGCTGTAGTCAATCTCTCATTCAGCTCTTGGAAACTAGCTTCACACTTATTTGTCCACACATATGGCACATTCTTCCTTGTCAACTTTGTCAAAGGTGACGCAATTGATGAAAATCCCTGAACAAACCTCTGGTAATACCCTGCTAATCCAAGAAAACTCCTGATCTTTGATACATTCTTCGGTCTCTCCCAATTCATAACTGCTTCAATCTTGGATGGGTCCACTGATAATCCTTCCTTGGAGATGATATGACCCAAAAATGTGACTTGGTCCAACCAAAATTCACACTTAATCAATTTTACAAACAACTGATTCTCTCTCAAAAGCTGGAGTGCTATCCTCAAATGTTCTTCATGCTTTTCTTTGGTCTTAAAAAATACACCAAAATATCATCAATAAACACTATAATAAACTGATCTAGATACTCTGCAAAGATCTTGTTCATCAATGCCATGAAAACTGCTGGTGCATTAGTCAAACCGAATGGCATCACTAGGAACTCCTAGTGTCCATATCTTGTCCGGAAGGCTGTCTTTGGTACATCTGAATCTCTGACTCTTAATTGGTGGTAACCAGATCTCAAGTCAATCTTCGAAAAGTGAGCAACTCCTTGCAACTGATCGAACAATTCATCTATCCTTGGCAATGGATACTTGTTCTTGATGGTTACTTGGTTCAATCTCCGGTAGTCAGTACACATTCTCATCGATTTATCCTTCTTCTTAACAAACAAAACTGGTGCTCCCCATGGTGAAACATTAGGTCTCACGAAACCTTATCCAACAACTCTTGCAACTGTAACTTCAACTCTCCCAATTATACTGGAGCCATTCTGTAAGGTGCTATGGAAATCAGAGTTGTCCCCGGTAACAACTCGATAGTGAAGTCTATCTCTCTGATGGGTGGTAATCCTGGTATCTCCTCCGGAAAAACATCCGGGAATTCCCAAATAATTGGGATCTCCTCCACCCCTTGGGACCGTTTATCCTCCGTGATAAATGCCAAATAGGTTTCACATCCACTTCTAAGAAGTCTATCAGCCTTCAATGCTGAAATAAACCCTGCACGAGGATTACTCATCTCTCCCCGAAACAACACCCCTGCTTCGGTCTCCTCTAACTTAAAAGTTAGGGTCTTATGGAAACAATCCATAGTGGCATGGTACCCTGCCAACCAATCCATCCCTAGGATGACATCAAAATCAAACATCTCTAATAAAATGAGATCTGCTGGTAACAATACTTCTCCTATCATGACTGGACAACTAGGGTAAAAATGCCTACACACAACTTCCTTGCCTAAAGGGGTAGCCACGGTCAGAATAAAACTCAACTCCCTAGCATGCATATCTATCATCTTAGCAAATTTTGGAGATAGAAATGAGTGGGTAGAGCCAGGGTCAAACAAAACCCTAGCCTCAAATCCATAAACAAGAAGTGTACCTTCCACTACATTGCCCGCTACCTCTGCGTCAGCCCTATTGACAGCGTAAAGTTGTGCCCTTTGATGTGGCCTGTTCTGTCCTTGCTATTGCCTGCCCTGTTGTGCATTCCTGTTCTGTTGCTGAGGACGTTGATCCTGATTTGGTCTTTACTGACGGGCCTGTTGCTACTGTTACTGTGGTCTGTACTACTGCTGTGGTGCTTGCTGCTGTAGGGGTCTAGCCTGGTTCTGAACCACTAATGTATTCTGAGGCTGTGCTGGACGCTGTGCTGCTTGTTGTTGTCCATTCTGTCTATCTGCCCTCGGGCACTCTCTCATCTGGTGGTCCATCGAACCACATCTAAAACATGCCCCCGTGGCTAAACGGCATTGGGCGTTCCCATGATATTTCCCATAGTGAATGCAAACCCCCGGATTCTGTACATTCTGCTCCTGCTTAGGCCTCTTATTCTGATTGTTCCTCTGCTGAAAGTTTTGCTGCTGACCTTGACCTTGGCCCTTCCCTTGGGTCCTGTTGATCTTGTTATAGAAGTTCTCATACTTGTAAGCTCTCTTCACTGCTTCTTCAAAGGTTACTGATGGTGTATTCCCGGTAGCATCTTTCTCAATGTTCGGATTAAGTCCCTCAAGGAACTTAGCAATCTTCTTCTCCACCTTATCCACTAACTCCGGTGCATATCGAGACAGTCTCTCGAACTTGGTGAGATACTCCTGAACTGTAATATTACCTTGCACGAATTGCTGAAATTCAGTTGCCATCTACCTCTTCACATGAGCTGGTACATATTTCTCTCCAAATTGCCTCTTGAAACTTGCCCAAGCTTCTGCATTAGCTATTGTCCTGTATTCTGCCTTAATGGTTTTCCACCATATATTTGCTAAGCCTGTGAACATAGAAGCTGCAAGCTGTACTTGCTCTATGCCCGTACATGTGAAGATCTCAAAGATGTTTTCCGTGTGTGCCAGTCATCTGCTGTCATTGGATCCTCTGTTCCCATGAACACCTTTGGGCCTCTCTTCCTGAACTGTTTGTACAATACGTTGGGGTCATTCTGCCTATTATTGACCGGACCCGGTGGTGCAACTGGAATTTGTTCCGGTCTCCTCTCTAGCACATCCAACAATTGCGTTTGCATTCGGGCCATCTCCCTTGCATGGTCTTCATCTTTCTTTGCCATCTGCTCTTGCAATCTGGCTTGGTTCTCATTAGCCTGACGTTGTTGGTCTAACATGGGCTGCATCATCTGTTGAAATTGATTCTGCATATTGTTATCATGTGTATCCTCTGCAATAGGCCCTGTGTTTTCACTGTTACTAGCAACGTGATTACTGTTTGCTGCTCGTTTACGAGGTGGCATAACGCTGCAAAACAAACTGTTAGCACATATAAAATTAAACATAGCGTGGTTACACATTGCTCACACGATTCTATCTAACGAATCCTCGCCAAGTCCTTAAGATTTCTAGTTTCTTTTACTTGCCCGAAACATGTCCCGCTCTGATACCAGTTTGTCGCGACCCCGGACCGGGTTAGGGGACCAAATCCGGGATCCTACGGGTGATGCCGCGCCACGTGCATCTCTTTGGTTGGCTAATCCGCACATAGACTTAAGAAAATATTTTTATCCGTGCACGTGATTCCCCACAGGGTTCTGCGGTGAGGATTACACATCCAAACCATTCACATATAATCATGTCAAGTACACTTTTGAAATTGCGAAAGCGTGTAGTAAATCATGTAAGCACCATTCCATTTCACAACAAGACTAATTTATACTTAATATGACAAGATATCATAATGAGCAATGATCATTAGCATATTTCCTCAAAAGAATAAAGTTAGAGTTTATACAAAAGATCAGTTTGTTAATTGCCCCAAAATTTAAAGGTCAACAAAGGCCAATACAACCAATAAGTAAACCCAAAAGGTGTTAATAAGGAAGTTCCCAAAAAGGTGACGAATCTCTAAGCTTGGATGGATGTCTACATGACATCATCAGCTTGCCACTTAACTAGCTACTGCGGTTCACCAACCGCCTCCTCGGGTTTCTCCGCAACTGGGTACCAAAATAAATGGATCAGACACGATGGTCTGGCAGGTGGGTGAAAAGATATAACAATTATTTAAAACAATGATACCTTTGGAAAAACATTGAAACCTATACAAATAATGAGTTGCATAAAGAAGATACCTCATTTGTAAAAGATACATATGCAATAAAACATATAAGGGTATCAATGAATCGGGAAACTGTCAAGATGGCAACCACACAAAAGCTAGATCCTCTCACGCTAAAGTGATGAGAGCACATACCCTACGGGACACTGACCTCAGTCACACAAGGTGAGGAGAGTCAATGTAAAAATATTATAATATACATATATATACTCTGCGGGACCACGGTAGCGAACCGGGTAAAAACATCTGCGGGATTCAGACTGCAGCTGACTATATGGGAGGGGAAGGATCTCCAAGTCGGTGGATCAAACCGACGAGGTTGTCCAAGCTTAGTGGTGCTGACTCATAGGTTAAATACGGGAAATCAAAACACAGTAAATACATATAACAGAATGGGGTACCCGTAGGCACAAAAGCATATTCACATCGGGAGGAGCATATACGGGTTAGTAAAGGCTAAGCACATTTTCCAATACTTTTGGGACAAGTCTGGTTATCAAGCATGAGGTTGCTTATGTACAAATGAGATCCGGGTTTAAATAAGTATAATCATTCATCAATACCTCGCGACCAAATCGTCAAATGTATATACTTTGAAATCTCATGTCGATCGTGCGTTTAGGTGGTACCCGATATTTAAACGACATTAAAGATATCAATGTGTATACTTCGACCTGAGAAGGGTCCACAAGTGATTGGAATAGAAATCCCTTTTTCATTCTCTTTATTTCCAAAAACCTGGGCAAATTCGGTTACCTGGCGGTTGGCCCGCGGCTAGCCGCCGAAGGGTTTGGCGGTTAGCCACCTGCTGACCGCGAGGCTGACCATGGATTCACCTGATGGATTACAGCTCTCAGGATTTGTAACCGCGCAATTGCAGTTGTCTGGCGGTTAGCCACCAAGGAGCTCGGCGGTTAGCCGCTAGATGACCGCGAGGGTGACGCCCTCTGGAACTGGAAATGCAGCTCTCTGGAAATGCGACTGTGGCTTATGCGGTTAGCCATAAGGCGCCAGATGGCTAGCCGCCGGGTGGCCGCCAGCTCCGAAAATTCCATATCAGGTGCAGTTTCAGGTCTTTTCTTTCCCCATTTCATTCTCCATTCAATACCACTTCTTCACTGCAATAAACTGAGCTAAAAGCTCATTCCTTCCATCAATCAAATCTCCGATTCCACCACTTCAATCCCTCCATTCAAGCACATGCAATCTTCCATCAAATCCTCTCATTCCATTCACACTAAAACATGAGAAATCCATTCTAATTTAGATCAAAATCTCAACCAAATAAGCTATAACATTTTTCCAATATAAACAAGAGAATTAGGCTAAACATCATGCATTTCCAAAACAATGTGAAATATCAATATATAAGAGGGAAAAATCATACTTTTCATAAAACATGCAATTATCAAATCATCCACTTGCCTTGGGTCCAAGCTAATGCAAATCACTTCTAATCACCACTCCAAGCCTCTAGGAACAATCTAAACCAAACATCCCCAAATAGAAACCCTAACACATCAAAATCATGCGAAACGAAACAAAAGAACTCTCAATAATCGAAATGGGGCTTCCCCAAGACCAAAAAGACAAGAATCTAGAAGATAGAAGAGGTCTCTTACTTGTAGAGTCCTTAATGAGCAAGAAAAAATTTGAAATCGCCGATTTGCTCTAAAAATAGTACCAAACGAAAGCTCTTGACGAGGGGAGAAATGTTTGTGAAGACCTTCCCTCGATTTGGTGAAGTTTTGAGGGGCTAAAAGAGGAAGAAAATGAGAAGGAGAAGAGAAGACCGGTGGCTGCTGTTGGGCTCTCTCTCTTGTGCAGGAAATTAGGGTAAAGGAGAGAAGAGGGAAGAAGGGTTTAATTCCCTTATATACAAAAGGTGAAGTGGGTCCCACCACTTAAAATACTTTTCAGGCTCAAAACATCGGTTTCGGGACCTCAAATGAATTCGACGAAAAAGACAAAGTTGCTCGATGAAATAACTAGTTTTCAAAAAGTATATGTTTTGTAAGTTTTGGTGACATTGAAAATCATGTCCAGATTTTTGAGTAAAAAGACTGTTTTGCCCTCAAATTGTGAAAAGTCGGATTTCGGGCTCTCGAATGAAAACGGGGTCAACATGAAAGTTGAAGATAATAATAAGATAAGTTAAACGGGATTACAAACATAATTTTTAGAAAATCATGAATAATCCCCAAAGCTCACGCAAGATCGCATTAAGAACCCCCAAAGAGTCTCACAAATCAAGAAAGCTCTCAAAATTCCCCAAAGCTATTATAAATGCTATTCTAACCCAAAGCTTAACCAAAATCCACTAAACACACTTAGAGCTTAAACACAACTTAATTAATACTAATTGAGGTCTCTCGGGTCAGGGTCTTACAGGGATCCTAAGTTCTTCATGTGATCCCAAACAAGTTAAAACAAACGAAGCTAATGAACACGGACATTTCATGTAGAAGGTACCAAACAGTAGAATTTAGAATCATAAGCGATATACAATCCAATCCTAAGTACAATGATAACCCCGAAGCATCGTATAACCTACTCAGTCCACGAAAGGGATTAGGATTCACGATATCTGAACGAACAATCTTCGTCCAAAGATATAAAGAAGGGAATCCCGTAGTCCCGTACCGTTCAAGATTGAGTTAGGTTGGATCCCGATGCAGTCGGAATAACCGTAAAGAACGTCGGCTCAAAACATCCTCACACATAGTCAAATGAGTCCCAAACGGGTAGCCAAGTTCCAATTAAGTCCATCCAGAAATAGGTGGAAAAGTCCCTTCCAAGAAGGAAATCACAGTTGGCCTGGTCACCGAGTCCCCTTGGCCGATCAGCCGCATACACGGGAAGCGGTAGACCTCCTTCATGCCCGGTCGACCGAGCCCTTGGCCGGTCGACTGACAGTTGTACGCAAAAATGGGGAACAGTGTTTTGGTCAGGTTCCAGAGAACTTGACCCCGTGTGGGGGCACGGTCGACCGCGTGCACTGCGGAAAAAGAACATGTTTCTGCAATGAACATGGGCCATTCTCTCATATCTTTCGTGGACCTGATAAACCATCAAAATATGGATACAACAAGTCCATAAAAATCCCATCCAACTATCTAATCAAGTCATTAAATTCATAATCCATTTCATGAAGCTAACAAGCTTAATTACCATGTTTTCACATCCCTAAATCATCCATTGAGCATTTAACATCTAAATCATGATTTTTCCATACAAATCAAGGAAGACAAACATATCAAGCGTAATTATGTATATTTACTTGCCTTGATGAAGAGCTTTGACAAAAGTCAAGAAGAAATTTGTGGAAAAACCCTCTTTTGAGCTCAAAGTTATGCAAATGGCTCTTAATTCCCAAACCAACTACAAGAATGGATGCAAATGGGTTGAGTTAGCTTCTCTATTTCATTTCTAATCAAAAGGAAGAAGTTACACCAAGTCTACATGCTTAGAGAGCCTACCTTAGAGTGGGTTGTGGGAGAAAAGTTGAGAAAGTAGATGGGTGAGATCCTAGGAGCTTGAGGAAGAAGATGGGAAGCTTCGCCGGCGAAGATGGGGCTCCGGTGACTGTTGGCAGTGAGGAGGCAGTGAAGGAGGCTGGGTTATTGAGGAAGGAATAGTGAAATGAGGAAGAGAGAATAAGAGATGGGTGAAGGGCTTAGATTAGGTTAGGTTATGGGTTATTTTAAGTTTAGTCGTTAGTTCCTCAAAGGATGATATTTGGGCCTCTTCGACACGTCAGATCAAAACGCGATAGAAGACTAAAGTTTGTGAAGTGCCGAGACCTACCCGATGCACCAAAACTCACAAAAACTCATAATCTCATGAAAGCCCATGAAAACTTGTTCAAATAGCAAACCACACCCCTACTGTACCCAAAAGAACTCGGACTCGTGCGAGACTTCGCACACGTGATCCATACGATAAACCCGAGTCGCTAAAACTCTAAACGCACATACTAACTAATCAACCGATTAACTATAATTATTATGGGGTTAAGGGACGGGGCGTTACACCATGGTAGTAAAGTGACTTCCAACATTAGAGCATAAAGAATCACAAATGAAGAATGCATAGGAGAAATCATCTAAAAGGCCCAATACAGTTCCTGACACCATAAAAAAAATTAAAAATTGATAAAAAAATACCCTTATATCTTTTTTTTAAAATTTTCATTTAATAATAAGTCATTTAGGAGAAACGATTAGTTTAGGGAAAATCATAATATATTTTTAATTGAGCAGAATTTGGGAGAGAGGAGAACTGAGAGATAAATGAATGCATTGATGGGCGAGGTTGGGTTTTCCTTGTGAAGTACTTATTTCTCGAGTTCTAATTTTACTTTTTTGTGTCTGTAGATTTCAGGCAATTAGAGATTTCAATATTACTGAATCCTAAATTGATAGTAAAGAATATAAGGTAGCAAAACTAGATTGGACGAATAAGAATGAAAGCTGTGTGGGGAGATTTCCAAAATTCCAGGATTATACTAATCACGGCTGTAAGATGGGATTAAGCGTTCTCACGTGCCTCTCGCGTGCCATCTACGTGGCACCAGACTCACCTCGGCTACCAGGGCAGAGGCCTCAACCGAAGTCAGACAGGTCTTGGTCGCAAGCGCCGAGCTCGGCTACCCAGGTGCCCACCTCGGATAAAAGCTTAACCTCGGCCAAAGGAGCCGGGACGAAAGCCGAAGCAAGAGAGAATCTCCACTCGCGCCCTTCGCCTGCCACGCCATCGGACACATGGAGGAATAGGGGCGCGAGCCAGTGAGACAGATGCGACATCCAGCCGTCCAGAATCTTCGCCAGATCACTGACAGGGCGGCATCCAGCGGCTGAAACCAAATCAGGGCAAGGCCCGAGGGTGGATCCGATGGTACCTCTACCGCCAAAGGCGTCCAACAAGATCTGGCCCAACATGACATGCATTAAATGCGTTATGGGCTGATCCGACTGGGATTAAATGCAACGTGGGCTGGAATGGACCATATTTATTACTTTATGGGCTGATAGGACCCTCATTTAATGAATGGTGGGCTGACATGATGACGCCCCTAGACATGCCAGGACGTCATCATGAGCCTCCCCCATTCAACGTAGGCATCTTCCCCTATAAGAAGAGGAGCAATCTCCATTACAGGTATGCACACCTAAAACCAGAGAGCTGTTACTCTGCCTCTCTTCCTCCTCTCCTTCCTTTGTTCCAGTTCCCTCACTGACTTAGGCATCGGAGAGCCTTGCGCCGCTCAGGCCAGGGTCCTCTGACCGTTTGCTCTTCCCTTTCAGGTTTTGAGGCAGCAGATCATCTTTTTCATTTGGATAAGTCCTGTGAGGCACCCCGATTATTGTGGGTCATATTTTTCTGCACCCACAATTGGGGCCGTCTGTGGGAAAGTACTATCCCGACCTCCCCAACCTTCTCAATCTTCCCAGAAACCATGCCTCCGAAAGCTAAGAAGGGCGGAGAGTCCCTGAGAGCAAGACTCGAGCGTCCGGGCTCGTCGACAGACGTCCCTCCTCAGGGACGATCCTGAATGGTCCGTGGCGTGTCTGCAGGCGAAGAGCGCGTAGGCTCGCGACCCTTCGTCGAGATTCCCTTCCAAGAGGGGGTTGAGACCTCGTGCTCTGACGATGAAGTCGCGCCTCCCCAACGGGACGAGCGTCGACATGAGCGCCCTCTCAAAGGCAAAGCTGCGGCAGTGGAGGAGCCACGTCGTGTGCAACCTCCTGATGACGGAGGAGACATCGCAGCTCAAAATGCTCTCCTCCAGGAGCAGCAACGAATCATCCGCCAACTCCAGCAGCAACTAAGAGCGGTGCAAAATGCCTCTCTAAGGCAGCCCTCAGAGCCCCAAGGCGAGAAGAGAGCTGTCCAGAGCAAGGTAGTCCAGCCCACCCGTGAGGATCTGAGAGCCTTTCTGGATGAGAAGCGCAGTCAGGCCCACGACCAAGGCTCGAGCAACACCCATAGCCATCGTGGCCGCGACGGACGAGCTCATAGCAACCATAGCCGAGGTCATTCGAAGCGAAAACCAAGAGCGCTGACGCCAGAGAAAGATGATGAGCAGGAGCGGCTCGACAAGCGCATCAAGCTGGCTCTTCAGCATAACCTGGAGATGCGGGACCAGCAAGAAATCTGTGGCCCCACCGATCTGGGGGCCTCTCCCTTCACACGGGACATCAAGAGGACTCCCTTGCCCAAGAAGTTCTCTGTCCCGCGGTTTGTCCCTTATGACGGATTGTCTGACCCATCCGCTCACCTCCGTCACTTCTCCCAAAAGATGTCCATCTGGGGGAACGAGGGCCACCTCAACTACAAGATCTTCTCCTCGAGTTTGAGCGACCTCCCTCTGAAGTGGTTCTGCTCTCTACCAGAGAAGTCTATTTCGAGTTCGAGAGAGCTCCAGCTCTCTTTCCTGAAAGAGTTCCAAGCCTACAGCGTCGTCCCCAAGACCGATGCTGATATCCTCGCCCTAAAAATGAAGCAGGGCGAGACCCTCACCCAGTTCGCCCAGCGGTTCTGGGCGATTTATAGCCAGATCGAGGATACCAGAGAAGAAGTGGCGATTTTTGCCTTCCGCAATGCCCTGTTACCAGGGCACGAGCTGCGGAAAGATCTAGTTGGAGACCCCACTCCTTCCTTGCCGACCTTAATGTCCCGGATAAAGCGCTATATCGCCCGGGAGGAGGACGAGATCCGGGCTCGGGAGGAAGAAGTCCTGGAACCCAAGGAAAGAAGCAACCAGCCCTAACAGCGGGGTAAGAAGCCATTCAGAAGCAAGAGCCAAAGCAAGCCTGGGTCTCCAGTTCGGCGAAGGCCACAGCGTCCAGGTCCGGGGGCAGCAGGAGGGCCAGACCTCCCTCCGACGCCTACCAGGCTGTAAACATCGTCTTCAAAGAGCCGATCCACCAGGTTATGAACAAGATAAAGACCCAGCCGTTCTTCAAGTGGCCTCGACCCTTGCAAGGCGATCCCTCCATCTGTGACCAAACCAAATTCTGTGCCTACCATAAGGGTAACGGGCACAGGACCGAGGAGTGCAGGACTCTGAAGTTTCACTTGGAGAGGCTCGCCAAGGAAGGCCACCTTGCAGAGTTCGTGAAGGCAGGAGATGTCGGCAGTGGCGGCAGCAGCCGAGCTCATCAGAGCGCAGCTAAGGATCCAGACAGCGAAGACTCTGAAAAGATCATCAATGTGATCCATCTAGCGCCCTCAGCCCCCTCTCCCTCAGCTCGAGACAGCCCTCAGGCTTGTGCCGAAGCCAGGCGGGCCTCGCACGGAAAGGAGGTGATGAGAGATGAACTCGGGCCAGCGTCCAAGAGAGCGCGCCGCGACCGACCAGCAATCTCATTCTCAGACAAAGATCTGGAGGGAGTCCAACTTCCTCACAACGACCCTCTGCTCTTGACCATGAAACTAAAGGACTTCACTGTGAAGAGGATCCTCGTCGACTCCGGCAGCTCTTCCAAGGTCCTCTACTATGAGTGCTTCAAGAAACTGAAACTCTCAGAAGCTGACCTGACGGAGGTCCGTGTGCCCTTGCTAGGGTTATCCGCCAAACCAGTCTACTCCAAGGGTAAGATCACCCTAGAAACCCGAGTGGGCGGAGCCTCCGTGATGGCCGACTTTCTGGTAGTGGACGCCCCTTCTCCCTACAATGTTATCTTGGGCAGAACGTGGCTCCACAAGTTGGAAGCAGTCCCTCCTCCCTCCACTAAAAGATGAAGTTCGTACTCAAAAGCAAGGAAGGCAAGATGGTGGTGGTTACAGTGGAAGGAGACCAGCAGCTGGCCAGGCAGTGCATACTGGCCGTGGTCCCCATGGAAAAAGAGCCAGAGCGCGTCAACCTGGCGGAGTTTGAAAAGGGTCTAGATGAGATCGGCCGAGATCCTAACAAGAAAAGTATTGAAGACCTAGCCGAAGTCAGGCTCGACTCAGCAGACCCTGACAGATTTTTCCTGATCGGCACTCAGCTGCTAGACGAAGAAAGAGCCGAGCTCTCAAGGTTTCTAATGCAGAACGTGGACGTCTTCGCCTGGACCCCGAGCGAAATGCCTGGGGTCGACCCCGAGGTCATGTGTCACAAGCTAAATGTGGACCCCAGCCACAAGCCAGTGGTGCAGAGAGCTCGAAGGACGGGATTACAGCAGACTGACACAGTAGTCGAGGAGGTCGACAAGTTGCTGGAGGCAGGCGCGATCCGGGAGGTCCAGTACCCGGTCTGGCTGGCCAATACGGTGGTGGTTAAAAAGAAGACTGGCAAATGGAGGGTGTGTGTGGACTTCACAGATCTCAACAGGGCCTGCCCTAAGGATAGTTTCCCCCTTCCAAAGATTGATCAGATGATAGACGCCACGCTGGCCATGACCGAATGAGCTTCCTCGACGCCTACAGAGGCTACCATCAGATTCCGATGTATGAGCCAGACGAGGAGAAAACCGCATTCATAACCCCCCGCAGCACTTATTGCTACAAGGTGATGCCCTTCGACCTGAAGAACGCGGGGGCAACATATCAGCTCCTCGTGACAAAGATGTTCCAGGCTCAGCTCGGCAAGACAGTGGAAGTCTACATTGACGACATGGTCATCAAATCCAAACACTTCAGCGACCATCTGGCGGATCTGGCCCAAGTCTTCAGCATCCTTCGTGCGTTCAAGCTCAAATTGAATGCTTCCAAGTGCGCCTTCGGCGTAGCTTCTGGCAAGTTCCTCGGAAGCCTGGTAACGTGGAGGGGAATAGAGGCCAACCCGGACCAGATTACTGCACTATTGGGCATCCAGAGCCCGTCTACTACAAAGGAGGTCCAGAAGCTTATAGGCATGGCTGCAACACTCAATCGCTTCATCAGTCGATCATCAGATAAGTGCCGGCCTTTCTTTCAGCTTCTGAGAAAAAACTTAAAATTCCAATGGACCCCTGAGTGCGACCAAGCGTTGGCAACACTCAAAACTTATTTGTCTTCACCACCCTTACTCTCTACCCCAACTCAGGGGGAGATTTTGTATCTATATCTTGCGGTCTCGGATCATGCGGTGAGCTCCGTCCTCATCAGGGAGGACGAAGGTGTCCAAAAACCAATTTACTATACAAGCAAGATCCTGCTTGATGCCGAGACCAGATACCTTTTGTTGGAGAAGCCCGCGTTGGCACTCGTCAGCGCCTCCCGCAAGCTCTCCCATTATTTCCAATCCCACACCATTGTGGTGCTCACGGAGCACCCACTCCATTCCATATTCAAGAAAGCTGACTTTTCAGGGCGAATCTCAAAATGGGCAGTCGAACTGGGGTAGTATGACATTCAGTACCGTCCCCGGAATGCGATCAAAGCCCAGATTCTGGCAGACTTCATCGTAGAGTTCGTCTCGCCGAGCTCGGCTCCGCCCTAGCCCGGCACTGAACTGGGGGGCAAAGGGCATGAGCCCGAAGTTACCAAGGTAGAACAAGCTCCCGCCTCGGCATGAAAGGTCTTTGTTGACGGTTCGTCCACCTCCAAGAGAGCTGGCACCGGCATAGTCCTCCAATCGCCAGAGGGACTGGTCATAGAGCAAGCCTTCACCTTGGACTTCAAAGCAACAAACAATGAAGCAGAGTATGAAGCACTGATAGCAGGGCTGAACAGCGCCCAAATCCTCGGAGCCCAGCACCTGGTGATCTTCAGTGATTCGCAACTGGTAACTAGCCAGCTCGCTGGAGACTACCAGGCCAGGGACGACAGGATGGCGGCCTACTTAGCCCTCACGAAAAAACTACTCTCTCATTTCCAGACAGCCGAGGTCAGGCAGATCTCCAGAGATACCAACACGTACGCTGATGCGCTTGCAAACCTGGCCTCCGCTGTCGAAGCGGGAAAGAAAAGGACTGTCAAGGTTGGATCAATATCAAGATCAAGCCTAGAGCTCCACTCACCTCGGCAAGTCCTTTGTGCTGATCTCGGCCAGAGCTGGATGGATCCAATCATCTCTTACCTGAAGGACGACCAGCTCCCTGAGGACAAGTCTGAAGCCCACTGAATCAAACTCAAGGCAGCCCGATTCTGGCTATCTCCCGAAGGAAAACTCTACAGAAAATCCTTCACGGGTCCCTACCTCCAATGCGTCCATCCGAGCAAGGTGGACAACTTTCTGTATGAGATCTATGAAGGAATCTGTGGCAGTCACATCGGAGGTCGATCATTGGCCTACAGGGCTATAAGCCAAGGTTATTGGTGGCCCTACATGCAGAAGGATGCGCAGGTATACGCCAGGAAATGCGAGAAATGCCAGAAGTTCTCCCACTCTCTTCATCAGCCAGCGCAAGACCTGAGTCCCCTCTCTAGTCCATGGCCCTTTGCTTAATGGGGGCTGGACATTGTGGGGCCTCTCCACCGAGCTCCAGGGAAGAAGAGATGGCTGATAGTTGCTACGGATTACTTCACAAAGTGGATAGAAGCTGAACCGCTGTCCTCCATCACTGATAGGGACTCCAGGAAGTTCGTATGGAAGAACATCATAACGACGTTCGGCATCCCCAGGATCCTGATTTCGGACAACGGGACTCAGTTCGACTCCAAATCCTTCAAGGACTTCTGCTAAGAGCATGGCATCAGAAACCATTACTCCACTCCGGCGTATCCACAGAGCAATGGCCAGGCCGAAATTTCTAACAAGATAATCCTGGACGGCCTGAAGAAGCGGTTAGACAAGGCAAAAGGGAGATGGGTAGAGGAGCTTCCTAGCGTGCTGTGGGCGTACAGAACGACTCCAAGGCGATCCACCTCGGCGACACCTTTCTATCTGGCTTATGGGATGGAGGCGGTCATTCCCTTAGAAATTGGCCTCCCCACCCTGAGGACAGAGCTGGTCGACCAAGGCCGAAACGAGACGAACCTGGCGATGGAGCTGGACCTAGCGGACGAGCATCAAGAAGCAGCAGCTCTATGACTGACTGACTATCAGCAGCGGTTAGCCAGAGGATACAATGAAAAAGTCAGAGAGAAAAGTTTCTCTGTAGGAGAACTGGTGCTGAAGAAGACCCTGCTAGCTGACAAAGATCCGAATGAAGGAAAACTGGCCCCGAACTGGCATGGCCCATTCAGGGTGGTCTCACTGGCAGGGCGATCCTCTTACAAACTTGAAGACTTAGAAGGCAAGCCGTTGCCGAGACCATGGAATGCATCCCACTTGAAGAAATTCTATTTTTAAAGATGTTACGAGTCTCAGAATCAATGAAAATAGCATTTTGCCCTGTCATCAATCTGTGTCACCTCACCTTGTCTGAGTTCGACAGTTTTGGGTCCCTGACCCTGGAAGAGACTTCGGATTCATATATCCAGTCGCTTCCTAAATTTTGGGTCCCTGACCCTGGAAAAGGCTTCGGATTCATACATCCAGTCGTTTCCTAAAGTTTGGGTCCCTGACCCTGGAAAAGGCTTCGGATTCATACATGCGGTCGTTTCCTAAAGCTTGGGTCCCTGACCTTGGAAAAGGCTTCGGATTCATACATCCGATCGTTTCCTAAAGCTTGTGTCCCTCACCCTGGAAAAGGCTTCGGATTCATACATCCGGTCGTTTCCTAAAGTTTGGGTCCCTGACCCTGGAAGAGGCTTCGGATCCATAAATCCGGTAGCTTCCCAAATTCTGGGTTCATACACCCCTCGAGATCATTCCCGAACTCAGGCTCGCACAGCCGAGATCCTCGAGACTCTGGGTTCGTCTCGGCAAATGACGGTTCATCTCGGCCAATGGTGGTCCATTTTGGCTAATGATAGGTCGAAAAAGAACGAGCAGTGCAAGCACTAGAGTGCAGAAAAGCAGCACAAAATTGCAAGTACCGCAAAACAATACAAGAAAAGCAATAAAAAAAAAGAAGAATGCAAAACTACAGAAGTACTGTACACAGATTATGTGATCAGAAAACTTGCTTTTTTTATTTATTGTAATTACTTCATTACAAGGATTACAGGAAAGAAAGAAAAATATAGAAAGGAGGTTCACAGTCCTCTGAAAACAGAAAAAGAAAGGAGGCTTCGAGACTGCTCTTCGCTGATTCCGTCCGCTGACTGGAGATCTTCAGCCGCAAGACTTCTTGATTCCGCCCACTACTTGGAGGTCTTGATATCCCGCATGCCGACCTGCGGCGTGATTCCACACAGAGCCCTGTGGGATGAAAATAAGACCCCCCAGCCGCCCGGGGGCGCCTGGATCTGGTGTTCAGTGCCAGGAGCTCTGCAATACGCTTTGGTTGGTCAGACCAAGCTTTGCAAAAAAAGCTCGAGCTCCTGGTACAGTCGATGCTTGGATCTCCACAGAGCACCCTCGTTCATAGAGCGTGCAGTCCATGGAGATCTCCTTCCAATATGCTGACCACCGGCTCAGATGATGACACGTGGAGCCATCAGCTCGATTTCCTCGTTGGCCGTACCGCCATACTTACTGCTATTTATGGTCTTCAGAACACGTAGTATCAGCTCAAATATCTAAAAAGACCGCTCGGTACTCTCCCCAACTCAACTCACACGTCTTGTCGCGAAAAGCGCTCAGCCGAACTCAAGCATAGAAGAGCCGAGCTCAAAAGGATGATGAGACAGAAATTATAGGAGCGAGAGCATGAGAGACATGGGTCTGCGGCGACTTCGGTACTCCTGCTGGCTTAGCCCATGACCAAACTGGGGGCAGTTTGGCATCTACCCCTACTGAGTCCATACACAAGCGAAACATTCATCTCGGCAAAAAACACGCGACTGATTAAGAAAAGACAAGTAGCTGGAGGAACTTTCAATTGCATTAAATTTTTGTTCATTACACAGCGCGACAGGTACAATTGAAAGACAAACTACAAGAACATAAAACCAAAAAAACCTTCTCCATGAACAGAGGCGACGAGGCTGTCCCGAGGTCATGCTCGATCAGAGGCGCGAGGAGCAGCATCAGAAGCCTCGCTGGCAGGGGGGGGCAGAGTTCGGCGTCGGAAGTGGAAACGGAGGGGGTTCCCGGAAGGACGGATGATCCTCCGAGACCCCGGCCTCCTTCAGGCCAGCACGCCATCCTTTCACCCAGGCCTTGTCCCTTACAACGAGGACTCTTTCCTTGTAGTAAGCAGTGACTTGCGCCCTGGCATCCTCAAAAGCGGCATCGCTCTCTGACTCGAGTCTCACATCGGCATCATCCGCCCTTTTGGATTTGGCTTGAAGCAGAGCCGCGTAGTCATCTTCCATCTTCGAGATGGAGACCTCGAGTTTGGCCACCCTAATCCTCTCCGCCTCGGTCTCTCCCTTCGCTTGCTCGAGCTTCGCCGCATACTCCTCTTCGGCCCTCGTTAATTTCTGAGTAACGGCGTCTAGGGACTCCTGCAAGCCATTCTTCTCCGCGGTCAGCTCGGCAATGTCGGCGCCGTACTTGAACAGTCTGTCGCCCGCGACCATGGACTCCTGCACTGCCTGTTAAAGAGGCAAGGCGTTCAGGACAAAATTCAGAAAACACACTGATATTAAACAGCTGGATAAAAAATATAGAAGTTCAGATGGATTTACCGTGAAGTTCGACTGCAGCATTGACAGTATCAGCTTCTGGTCGCTGTACCTGTTCAGTTGCGCCATGTCTCGAGGTAGGGCGCAGGCTCGCCCGAGTTCCTCGAGGACCGGGGGATCGATCTTATGGAGAACGCGATCGTCCATCATCATCAGCCTCCCCGGTTCAAGCACGAAGCTCGGCTCCCACGGATGTGGGCCCTGAAATGGCGAAGCCGCGGCTGAACTAGGACCTGCCTTGGTTCTCTGCCTCTTCAACGGCTGAACTTCCTCTTGCCCGGCCTCAGCTGGGGGAGAACGTACCTCCAGTCCAGCGGGACTAGGAGGAGCAGAGACCTCCACCGCAGCCACGGGAGAATCTTCCCGATCCCCTGGAGAGGGAACCTCGAGGGGACCCAGATTCGTAGACACCTGAGGAGCTTGGGCGTCTTCGACTCCGAGCGCCAGGGCCTCGAGGTCCTCAAAGGACAGACGTCTGGCGCGCCTCATCTCGGAACTCGGCGAGGGAGATCGGGCAATTTGACTCGACTTCCTTCCTGATGCCTCGTGTGGTCTCGACCCCGATGTGGAAGCTTGGGCACCGGACGCAACTCTGACGTCGGACGTCACCCGCAAAGGTCCCTCTTCGACCCTTGCTCTAGGACCAGACTGTTCTCGCCCGGCCTCGGAGTCGGCTCTGCCCGAACCTTCGCCTCGGGGCGGCTCGATCGTACCACTTATGTATCCACGATACTTTGGCTGATACCCTAGCAATGACCAAGCCGCCCTGCCGTCGTGACCGTTGTATCGCCTTACTAAGCGGAGCTAGGCTTCATTCCTCTTCCAGATGTACCGAGCAGCCTGTTTTCTCTCCTTCAAAGCTGCACAGTGATCAGAGGCATTAGCATGGCAGAACAGGAAAGATAAAACATATGGGAAACGAGCAAAGAAAAAGGGTATTTACTTGGAAGAGTCCCAAAATGGCGAGGAACCTGGTAGCCTCTATCGGTATCGGCCATCCCGAACTCCCAGTTGCCCGAGACATACAGAAGATCGTCTCCGGCTTATTTACTCGAATCTTCCAAGTAGCGGACGAAGCCATCCCGACCCGGCTTAGCCCGGAGATAGTAAGCACCTCCGGACTTGCATATATCATAGACGTCCTCAATATCGAAGACGCCGAGGTTAATGCCCAGAACCTCGTTTAATTTGGCCGTGCCCATCACGATCTTGAAAACATTGGGCAGTAACTGGCAAGGGTAGAGACACGCGCGCCAAACAGCACTTCCTAGGGCTCCGCGCACATCATTTCAAAAATTGAATATATCCCTGACAAAACGGCGCGCGCGACCTTCGAGGCGACCGGACAGCTAATCAGAAGATGACACGCAGAGCCGTCAAGTCTTCGGCATTGATTGACAGACGCCATTTATTACCTCGATCATCCAAAGCGACTCCGATTAAAGGCGAAGCGCCAACTGCCAAGACCAAGAGGGACAATCCCAAGAGAACTCCCTGTCATATAGCTCCCGACCTCACTCCGCTGACGAACCTCACAAGGTCAGAAGCTAGGGGGCAATTGTGTGGGGAGATTTCCAAAATTCCAGGATTATGCTAATCACGGCTGTAAGATGGGATTAAGCGTTCTCACGTGCCTCCCGCGTGCCATCTACGTGGCACCAGACTCACCTCGGCTACTAGGGTAGAGGCCTCAGCCGAAGTCAGATAGGTCTTGGCCACAAGCGCCGAGCTCGGCTACCCAGGTGCCCACCTCGGCTAAAAGCTTGACCTCGGCCAAAGGAGCCGGGACGAAAGCCGAAGCAAGAGAGAATCTCCACTCGCGCCCTTCGCCCGCCACGCCATCGGACACGTGGAGGAATAGGGGCGCGAGCCAGTGAGACAGATGCGACATCCAGCCATCCACAATCTTCGCCAGATCACTGACAGGGCGGCATCCAGCGGCTGAAACCAAATCAGGACAAGGCTCGAGGGTGGATCCGATGGTACCTCTACCGCCAAAGGCGTCCAACAAGATCTGGCCCAACATGACATGCATTAAATGCGTTATGGGCTGATCCGACTGGCATTAAATGCAACGTGGGCTGGAATGGACCATATTTATTACTTTATGGGCTGATAGGACCCTCATTTAATGAATGGTGGGCTGACATGATGATGCCCCTAGACATGCCAGGACGTCATCATGAGCCTCCCCCATTCAACGTAGGCATCTTCCCCTATAAGAAGAGGAGCAATCTCCATTACAGGTATGCACACCTAAAACCAGAGAGCTGTTACTCTGCCTCTCTTCCTCCTCTCCTTCCTTTGTTCCAGTTCCCTCACTAACTTAGGCATCGGAGAGCGTTGCGCCGCTCAGGCCAGGGTCCTCTGACCGTTTGCTCTTCCCTTTCAGGTTTTGAGGCAGCAGATCATCTTTTTCATTTGGATAAGTACTGTGAGGCACCCCGATTATTGTGGGTCATATTTTTCCGCACCTACAAAAGCTCTTCTTCCAAACTTGCTAGTTAGGATTGAAGATCGAAATGTAGAAGCAGCTTAGCAAAATAGGGTGAAGATGTATCATGAGAGTAAGAGGCTGGCTCTTATATTTTGTATAGAAGTGAAAAAAGTTTCGCTGAATTAGTCAGATTTTGTATAGAAGGTTTCAATCACAGGTTTGTTTATAAACTTAAAATATCACACTTGACTAAAGAGTTCACTTGAGTTGATTCAAAAGTTTACTGATAAATGGGCCAATTATAAGGTGAAAGTGATAATTTGTGTAACTCAAGACTTAAATTGAGACAGAGAATACAATTCCTATGGCGAAAACATGAAAAACATATACAACCTATTGAAAAAATAATGATACTAACAAGTCATATCATGCAACAGAATATTTGTTTGAATCCAACTGGAAACTTCTAGTGGGATAATCTCTAGTAAGAATCAGTGAATCACAAATGACTCATCATGTCGAAAAGGTCCTGCCTGTCTATACCGTTTGAGAGAAAACCTATTGAATGTATGTTGCATCATATTTATTCATATAATGGTAACCAGGCAATTAGCAACAGTTTTTTTACCAGCCCGGCAAAACATAATCAAGTGAAAAGACATCAAATATAGTGTCAATAATATAATTAGAACGATTTGTCAACTTTGGAATGTGCCATTTTAAGAACATGACAAGTAGCAAAAGCTACTCTGCCCAGGGCCATCAGGATCTTTAGAAACTCTAATTCACTATCCAGAGAGCGCACCACTTGCAGCATTCTCTAAATTCTTGAACAGTGTCATCAGTCCCTGCAGTTGATCAATTGATGGTTGACACAGATACTGATATAACCAGAATTAGATATCAGCATAAAAAAGCATATGAATACATGCTGCTAATGAAAAATCCAGCAATGGGACAAACCAAGCTTCTCTCTCCCCCTTCCGGTTATTTTTCTTCCAGATTCATTTGAATTGTAGAAAAGCAAAAAAAGCCAAATCATTGTGATTTCCAAAATAATGTCAGATCAGGAATGAACCCAATCTCCAAAGGGTCTAGAGATTTCACATGTGCCCTGTAAGATCCCGGTCCCACTATTAATATATTTAATATATTTTAATTAGATATTATTATTATTTTAATTGAATGTATTTTAGTTATTTAAGTGGTTAGGATTAAGTGGGGCACACGTTAGATCAGATGAGTAGATTGGTGAGTTGGGTTAATGGGTAGATGACTTGACCCGTAGTGTGACCCGACCTAATGACTTAAGCCCAATACTTAACCTAATTCCTTCTTTTAAATAACCGCACGTCTTTATCTCTCCCCACTAATCTCTGCAACTCTTCTCGTTCCCCGTTCATCTTCTTCCTCTTCTAACTTCTCAAACCTCTGCAACCTTAAGATCCAGCCATCAGAATCAAGATCTGAAGATACCATCATTCTTGGTTCGACTTTCTTATCACAGGTAGCACTATCCTCAAACCATTAGGAATAGATCTATACTATTAGGTTATCTTATTATTCTTTTCGATGTTAGGTTTTGGGTAGGAATACCATAGATCTGTTCATCTGAACATTTCTATCCCATCTTTTATGTCAGATCGGTGTTAGGATTGTGATCGAGCGCCCCGGTAATCTCGATTTGGGTTTTGGTTAGGAAACCTACTGCACATTTCTTCAACTTCGGATCTAAGGCAAGTACATTATTATAATTTGTTATTGAATGCGTTAATTGATCTTTGATTCCTATCTAATGCATATAGGTTTGTCTATTTGCCATTTTCTAAATGATAATGATAGATTAAGATTTTATAAATGGATATGTGGATTCCATTCTCTTTCTAATGGTTATGATTCGTGTGGATTTGAATGGGATGCACTCTCTTTTGGAAAAAGAGAGGAAAATGGATAAATAGGGGAAAAACCCCAATTTCTGTGACTGTACGAACTCGAACAACATTCTGAACGTCAAATGCTCGAACGTTGCTTTGGAACGTTCGAACGAGTGGGTTCAGAATCGTCTGAGCCAAATGACAGAGACGTCGAACGTTCGAACGTTCCCTTCGTGCAGTCGAACGTTCGAGTCTGCTCGCCCCTGAGCCAAAAACCCGAGACCCTGAACGATCGAACGTTGGTCTCGTATGTTCGAACGTTCAGTGTACTTAGGAAATTTGTGTTTATTTTTCATTGTTTTGGCTCTGATTAATTTGGGGATTTATGATATCATGTATGGGACTTCATATGGATCTAATAACCTTAAATTATCTACCTGGACTTGACATAAGAACCGTCTTTGGGCATACGGTATCTTATGGACGTATGATTCAATTACCTATTATGAATTTTAATGAACTCTAGCGAGAAAGGGTTAATACATCTCTATTGGAAATCCTTCATTGGATCTATGCACTATGAATTTCGAGAGATGTAACGTCCTTAACTTATTAGCGTTATTATTGTGTGTTGACGGGTATATGAATATACGTTTAACCTTAGGATTGATTTACAATATGTCTTAACCTTTGTATTTGCATGCATATATTGGTTTAGGTTATGTATTTCTTTAGATGCATACCCTACTTTGTATTATGAATTATGAGGTGGCTTGGCAAATTAGATATATATGATTTGACTATGATATGGATTGGCCAGCCCTTCATTTTGACTTAGGACTCTTGTGTCGGAGCATTATTATTCGGATCTATTATGCATATATGTTTCCTTTTATGTGGGTCATTTGTGAACGACTGTAGATCGTATATGGACGGTTGATCACCGATGTGTCCAGATCACTTATAATCCGCTTTGTATGTGAACAGGTTATCCTGTTATGTGTGTATAGATCGGTTTATGACCACCGACATTGTGGACGGGCTTTCCCGATTTTGTAGGATTGACCACCCAAAACGGGGACACTTGTTTCCGTGTGAATTATATATTGCTCCATTTGGTGTCTTTAGGATTTTTGTCATATGTTCTTTCTTGTCCTTATCTTTATCATTCTTTCTTATAATCTCACTTGTTTTTACTCATTTTGATATCGTATCTTAATTTCGAATTATGATCATGTTCTTGCTATTTACGTTACTACATTTGGTGCATAGGTACCGAGCCCTACTTTACCGAGGAGACGGAGGAGGATCAAACGTTTCAAACGTTTGAGCCATCTGACGAACCGAGTGGGATGCTGGAGACGGTTTCGGAGCCGTCTGAGCCTGCATTAGAGAGGACGTCATCTTAGAAACTCTTTAGATGAACTTTATATTAATGATAAACCTTTTGTAGTAATTGTTTAATTTATTCTGCAACTTTAACTATGAATGTTTATTTGATTTTCGTGTTGGATCTTAATTACGATCATTGAATACCAATTGAATGAAGCTTCCGTTGCATTTAATGGAATTTTATCTGGACTCACCACGGTTTGTGATGTTATGTGGGTCCACTTTTGGAAGCTTGTGTTGTATTAAACACAGGAATTTGAACTTTGTTTTAATTTTTCACGTTTTTTCCCAATTCTTATTTTGGGGACGTGACAGTTGGTATCAGAGCCCAGCACGATCTTCGGTAATTAAAAATGGACAGAAACAATAGGACGTGGTGAGGATTACGAATTTCGTTAGACAGACTTTAAAGTGCTAATTGTAAAGTCTATAGAATTGTCTGTTAGCTTGTTTCATAGGAGGTAAACCATATTTATTCTATTGCAGGTCATGGCCCAACGTAATACAAGATCTCAGGACAAAGAACCTGGGAATGGATCAAATAATTCAGACGAGCGTTTTAATCAGCTGTTGCAAGCTTTTATGCAATCACAGATTACTCAGAATGAGCAACAAAAAGCAGCTGAGGCTGAACGAGCTGCAGAGAAGCAACAAGAAAGAGAAGAGAGAGCTGCTGAGAGGGCACAAGCAGATCATGATAGGGCAGCATTTCAAGCTCAGATCATAGCTTTGACTGACAGAGCAGCCCAGCCAGTACAAGTGGTCATGCCTCCGAAGGAAGTAGATCCTAATGACCTGTACGAGAAATTTAGGAAGAGGGTCCCTCCTGAGTTTCATGGGTCAGAAGATCCAATGACGGCAGATGACTTTATAGAGCAATTGGAGCAGATCTTTGCAGTTTTTCGCTGTACTCAGAAGCAGCGAGTTAACTTGGCCGCCTCCATGTTTAGAGGGATAGCTCTCCAATGGTGGAATTCGGTGAAGATGGTAGTACAAGCTGATGCAGTGGCTGAAGAGATTTCATGGGAAACATTCACTAAGGAGCAAGTCCTCAGGACTAGAACGTTACATTGGGTGAAAGTCCAGTGGGAACACCATAGTCCTCGAGAAGCCACTTGGGAACTTCGAGACCAAGTGAAGAAGTTGTATCCGTTTCTTCTTCCAGAGGTATTAATTATATTTGGAGGACCAAATGTCCTAAGGGGGGGAGAATGTAAGATCCCGGTCCCACTATTAATATATTTAATATATTTTAATTAGATATTATTATTATTTTAATTGAATGTATTTTAGTTATTTAAGTGGTTAGGATTAAGTGGGGCACACGTTAGATCAGATGAGTAGATTGGTGAGTTGGGTTAATGGGTAGATGACTTGACCCGTAGTGTGACCCGATCCAATGACTTAAGCCCAATATTTAACCTAATTTCTTCTTTTAAATAACCGCACGTCTTTATCTCTCCCCACTAATCTCTGCAACTCTTCCCGTTCCCTTTTCATCTTCTTCCTCTTCCAACTTCCCAAACCTCTGCAACCTTAAGATCCAGCCATCAGAATCAAGATCTGAAGATACCATCATTCTTGGTTCGACTTTCTTATCACAGGTAACACTATCCTCAAACCATTAGGAATAGATCTATACTATTAGGTTATATTCTTATTCTTTTCGATGTTAGGTTTTGGGTAGGAATACCATAGATCTGTTCATCTGAACATTTCTATCCCATCTTTTATGTCAGATCGGTGTTAGGATTGTGATCGAGCGCCCCGGTAATCTCGATTTGGGTTTTGGTTAGGAAACCTACTGCACATTTCTTCAACTTCGGATCTAAGGCAAGTACATTATTATAATTTGTTATTGAATGCATTAATTGATCTTTGATTCCTATCTAATGCATATAGGTTTGTCTATTTGCCCTTTTCTAAATGATAATGATAGATTAGGATTTTATAAATGGATATGTGGATTCCATTCTCTTTCTAATGGTTATGATTCGTGTGGATTTGAATGGGATGCACTCTCTTTTGGAAAAAGAGAGGAAAATGGATAAATAGGGGGAAAACCTCAATTTCTGTGACTGTACGAACTCGGACAACATTCCGAACGTCAAACGTTCGAACGTTGATTTGGAACGTTCGAACGAGTGAGTTCAGAATCGTCTGAGCCAAATGACAGAGACGTCGAACGTTCGAACGTTCCCTTCGTGCGTTCGAACGTTCGAGTCTGCTCGCCCCTGAGCCAAAAGCCCGAGACCCTGAACGTTCGAACGTTGGTCTCGTACGTTCGAACGTTCAGTGTACTTAGGCAATTTGTGTTTATTTTTTATTGTTTTGGCTCTGATTAATTTGGGGATTTATGATATCATGTATGGGACTTCATATGGATCTAATAACCTTAAATTATCTACCTGGACTTGACATAAGAACCGTCTTTGGGCATACGGTATCTTATGGATGTATGATTCAATTACCTATTAGGAATTTTAATGAACTCTAGCGAGAAAGGGTTAATACATCTCTATTGGAAATCCTTCATTGGATCTAGGCACTATGAATTTCGAGAGATGTAACGTCCTTAACTTACTAGCGTTATTATTGTGTGTTGACGGGTATATGAATATACGTTTAACCTTAGGATTGATTTACAATATGTCTTAACCTTTGTATTTGCATGCATATATTGGTTTAGATTATGCATTTCTTTAGATGCATACCCTACTTTGTATTATGAATTATGAGGTGGCTTGGCAAATTAGATATATGTGATTTGACTATGATATGGATTGGCCAGCCCTTCATTTTGACTTAGGACTCTTGTGTCAGAGCATTATTATTCGGGTCTATTATGCATATATGTTTCCTTTTATGTGGGTCATTTGTGAACGACTGTAGATCGTATATGGACGGTTGATCACCGATGTGTCCAGATCACTTATAATCCGCTTTGTATGTGAACAGGTTATCCTGTTATGTGTGTATAGATCGGTTTATGACCACCGACATTGTGGACGGGCTTTCCCGATTTTGTAGGATTGACCACCCAAAACGGGGACACTTGTTTCCGTGTGAATTATATATTGCTCCATTTGGTGTCTTTAGGATTTTTGTCATATGTTCTTTCTTGTCCTTATCTTTATCATTCTTTCTTATAATCTCACTTGTTTTTACTCATTTTGATATCGTATCTTAATTTCGAATTATGATCATGTTCTTGCTATTTACGTTACTACATTTGGTGCATAGGTACCGAGCCCTACTTTACCGAGGAGACGGAGGAGGATCAAACGTTTCAAACGTTTGAGCCATCTGACGAACCCGAGTGGGATGCTGGAGACGGTTTCGGAGCCGTCTGAGCCTGCATTAGAGAGGACGTCATCTTAGAAACTCTTTAGATGAACTTTATATTAATGATAAACCTTTTGTAGTAATTGTTTAATTTATTCTGCAACTTTAACTATGAATGTTTATTTGATTTTCGTGTTGGATCTTAATTACGATCATTGAATACCAATTGAATGAAGCTTCCGTTGCATTTAATGGAATTTTATCTGGACTCACCACGGTTTGTGATGTTATGTGGGTCCACTTTTGGTTGCTTGTATTGTATTAAACACAGGAATTTAAACTTTGTTTTAATTTTTCACGTTTTTTCCCAATTCTTATTTTGGGGACGTGACATGCCCAATATGGTCAAAATGGAAGTCATAAGGTGCAGAAGAAAGTAAGATTACCCAGGCACTAGAGGATATATGGTGATGCCCTAGTCATTCTTTATGTGGTAAAGGTTAGTGTGGCACATCCCACAGTAGAGGATCTTGATAGTCACGTCATCAATTATATTCTCTCCTCAGCCCACATACGACAACAAAAAATTGACATCAATAACAATAAGACACCACATAAGAGATTTTAAATAGAAATAAATAAAAAATCCACAGATAAGAATCCACCCATTTTGAGGATTTTTAAGTGTTCAACCATTTTTCCATCATGAATCTAGTCTCCCTCTGTGCTACACGATATCAAACACTAATCATAGATCCCATAACTACACAAACAAGAACTTTCAGAGCTCTCCAAAGGTGTCTTCTTTTTTTTTCGCTTTATAAGGAAGAGATACAACAAGACCCAACAATACAGCGACAACAACTACAGACCAAACCGGACTCAAACCAACCAACTACGACTGACAGGGAAGGAGCTATCTACAAAAGACCAAAACAAAATCCAGCTCCTTTAATACAACCTAGTAGTAAGCATAAGAACTGGAGGCGCCATTATTATCTCCAGCAGACGCAGAGTGTAGAAGAACATGGCAGTGAATAGTATCACTTTGATAGGTAGTTGCCCTTCTTAGAGAAGCAGTGTAACTCGAGGCTCGCTGCATATCCCTGAGACGCATGTCATGAATTGGTGCAGGAAGACAGGTGGTTTAAGTAGTCCGAAGCGGGCAGGAAATCTTAGCCAAACCATCAGCTACTCTGTTGGCTTCACAGTTATAGTAGTAGATGATATTCCAATGTGTGAATGAAGAGAGGCTATCCACACCATTTTTCTAGGTAAGCATGAGTTCTCATGAGAGATGCTTTTGATTGGTGGATAGAGGATGTAGGTGCAGAAAATTATTGGTGGATAGAGGATGTAGGTGCAGAAAATTATGACCCACAATAAGAGGGTGCCTTACAGGACTTACCCGGGAAGATGACGGTGTCTGGAATGTCTGGATGCCGTCCGAAAGCCTGAAAGAGAGTAGCAAACGGTCAGAGGACCCTGGCCTGAGCGGCGCAAGGCTCTCCGATGCCAAAGTCAGTATGGGAACTGGAACAATGGAAGGAGAGGGAGAAGAAAGACAGAGTAAGGGCTCTGTGAATGGAAAAATGGGCGTACCTTTGATGGTGGTATGAGCCTCTATTTATAGAGCGTGGAACGTATCTTTGGGAGATATTGTGGTGTGGGTCCCATGATTGGACTGGGAAGTCACGATCAGCCCACATTGCATTAATTGTGGTCCAATCCAGCCCACTATGCATTAAATGCCCGTCGGGTCAGCCCGCATCTCATTTAATGCACGTCTTGTTGGGCCAGGTCGTGTTGGGCGCCTTTGGCGGTAGGGGTACCAGCGGATCCGCCCTCGGGCCCTGCCCTGATGTGGCCTCAGCCGCTGGACGCCGCCCTGTCAGGGATCTGGTGAAGATTGTGAGTGGCTGGATGTCGCATCTGTCCCACTGGCTCGCGCCCCCATCCCTCCACGTGCCTGGTGACGTGGGGGATGAGGGGCGTGAGTGGAGACCCTTTCTGGTTTCGGCTTCCGTCCCGGCTTCTTCAGCCGAGGTGGAGCTTTCTGCTGAGATGGCATCCGGGGTGGCCTAGCCGAGGTGGAGCTCCCTGCCGAGATGACGCCCGAGGTGGGCCAGTTCGGCGTTAAGGGCCCTGAGCTGCCTGACTTCGGTCGGACCTCCTGTCCTGGTAGCCGGGGTGAGATTGGTGCCACGTGGATGGCACGCGGATGGCACGTGGGAATGCTTAGTCTCATCTGACGGCCGTGATTAGCTTAATCCTGTGGTTCTGGAAATCTCCCCACACAATTGCCCCCTAGCTTTTGACCTCTGAAGTGTGCTAGCCTTTAGGGGTTGAAAGCTAGAAGAATCCGTCCGGGGATGTGGCGATCGTCGTCTGGTGTTGCTTCAACTGCTCTGAAGCGATACATGCTCTGTCTTGCCTGTACTGGGAAGCGAGTCGACGGCTACACGCGTCGCCTTTTCACTGATAGCGGTGTCTGCCGGGATCCCTGTGAACGATCCTGTTGCGAGCCGAGCTGCATCCGGTCCCTAGTCGTCTACTTCAAGTTCGGAACCGTCGAACCTAGCGGCCAAGTTTAGGCGGGGGTCTTCTTAGTCTGCGGGGTCTTCTTAGTCTGCGACGCCATCTTCTGCCAGCACCCGCGCTGCTTCGAGCTCGGGAGGTGCTGGCGCTACTTCAGCTTCTGCTCCTGCTCCAGCTTCCGCTCCTGCTCCAGCTCGTGCTCCTGCTCCGAGTGCGGGAGTGCGGCGACGCTTCGCCGGAGCGCCCAAGGGAGGGGTCCCTGCCTAGAAAGAAGTCCAAGGCTGGGGAGAAGGACTCGGGGGATGAACAGCCTCCGAAGAATGAGGCCTCTGCGCGGGCCCCCGGAGCCAAGACTCATATTGAGAAGAGCGCGCAGGTCAGCAAGCCGGCCGGTGGAGCGGCCCGCGAGCTGACGATCTCGGTGGGGCAAGGGTCTGGATCGGCCTCCGGACCCCGGAGTGCCCCAGCGCCATGGAGGCCGAGGATGAAGACTCAGCCCGGTGAGCCTCTGAAAGTCGAGGACCGGCTGTTGGGGAATGCCGAGGTGATCGGAGCTTTCGCCGAGGTCTGTGCTCTGCCAAGAGACATGGAGACGCACGAGATGGTCTCGGCGATCCAGGCTAATCTTCTGGTAAGTGTGTGCGTTTCTTCATTCTTCAAGTGTCTTGGTCGAACCTGACCCTCTGTTTCCATTTGCAGAACGTGCAGTGGCTCCTGACCGTGGTGGGAAGGAGCGATAAGAACGCGACGCGGGTCACTCAGCTGGAGTGTGAGAGGGACAAGCTGAAGAGGGAGTTGGAAGAGTCGCGGAAATGAATAGAGGGGATGAAGGAGGCCAGCGCTGAAGAGGCTGATCGGCTGGCATCGCCTCTGGCTGATGTCGCCGAACTTACGTCGAAGAAGGCTATGTCTGGGCGAGGAACAAGAAGACCGCCGAACTGGAGTCTGAGCTGGCCAGATTGAAGGCTGAATCTACTGCTGAGGGGACGAGGCTGCGTGGGGAAGTGCTGGCGGGGCGCGCCGAGACGACAAGGTTGAAGACGGCGAACGCCGAGCTGGAGAAGGAAAATGCCTCTCTTCAGGCCAAGGCTCGGTCCGCCCTCCAGGATAGGGTGGATCGAGCCACTGAGCCGTACGAGAGGCAGGTGGAGGAGGTCACCGCCATCCTGTTTGAGGAAGGATGCCTGGCCGCACTGAGAGGTGCGGGGGCTCCTGAGCCGAGCTCCGCTTCTGCAGCCGAAAGTGCCCCAGTTGGAGCTCCTGCAGTGGTTCCTGCTCCGGAAGATGCTCCAGCTGCCCCGGTCTTGAGCGGTGCCCCGGTTGCCAGTGTTGCTTCTGCCGTGCCTCGGGGTGAGGCCTCTTCTGCCCCCGGAGCAAATGAGGCCCTGGTCGAAGAATCTCCTGCCAGCGACGCTCACAGCAAGGTCGCGGTTTCGGCCGAATCCATTGGTCCAGCAGATACGGTGATCGACCTAGTGGAGTCGCCGAAGCCACAGTAGCCGGGCTGCTCTTTATTTGTCTTTTTTCCTTGCACTGTTCTGGAACACGTGTTTTTGTGCTGCTTTTCTGCGTTTGAGTGATGGCACAGCTCTTCTTTTTTGAAGACTGGCTTTGGCCGAAATGGCTGGCCTTGCGCCGAGGTGGATCTATACCTTGGCCGAATTGCCTTGCGCCGGGTAGATCCATCGTTCCGCTGGACTCGGCTAGGCGAGAGTGCGGCTATGGCCTTCTGAGGGGTGTATGAACCCGGACTTTAGGAAACTGTCCTTGGCCGAACTGCCGTTGTGAGGGGTTTATGAACCCGGACTTTAGGAAACTGTCCTTGGCCGAACTGCCGTTGTGAGGGGTTTATGAACCCGGACTTTAGGAAACGGCTGAGTGTAGGAACTGCAGGCCATGGAACAAGGCGTAGAGCCTCGATTGTGTCCAAGACACGGGGCTTTAGGAAAGGCTGAGTGTAGGAACTCTTCCATGCCGTTTCCAGGGCGTAGAGCCCAAGTGTGTCCAAGACACGGGGGCTTTAGGAAAGGCTGAGTGTAAGAACTCTTCTATGCCGTTTCCAGGGCGTAGAGCCTGTGTGTCCAAGACACGGGGGCTTTAGGAAAGGCTGAGTGTAAGAACTCTTCTATGCCGTTTCCAGGGCGTAGAGCCTGTGTGTCCAAGACACGGGGGCTTTAGGAAAGGCTGAGTGTAAGAACTCTTCTATGCCGTTTCCAGGGCGTAGAGCCTGTGTGTCCAAGACACGGGGGCTTTAGGAAAGGCTGAGTGTAAGAACTCTTCTATGCCGTTTCCAGGGCGTAGAGCCTGTGTGTCCAAGACACGGGGGCTTTAGGAAAGGCTGAGTGTAAGAACTCTTCTATGCCGTTTCCAGGGCGTAGAGCCTGTGTGTCCAAGACACGGGGGCTTTAGGAAAGGCTGAGTGTAGGAACTCTTCCATGCCGTTTCCAGGGCGTAGAGCCTGTGCTGCCGGAGTCGACCAGAAAGGTGACAGATTGGTGACGGGGCGAACGCCATTTCCATTGATTCAGAGATTCATTACATCTTTTAGAAATTGAATTTCTTGGGATACAGATGGATACAGAGGACGCCAGATGGATCACGTAATGATCTTCTCCGAATCCTCGTTGTCTGGAATCTGGGCTGCGTTCTGGTGAACTCGGCCCTCGCTGCCGCCAGCATCTACTGCCTCAACGAACTCTGGAATGTGGCCCTCTTCGGCCAGCTTCTCCAGATACCACTGCAGAGAGTTGCAGTCTTCGGTCCTGTGCCCATTGCCCCTATGGAAGGAGCAGTAGAGCTTGCTTCGGGCGCCTGAGGTGGGCTCATTCTGCATGGGCGGAGGGTACTTGAAGAACGGCTTGGACCTGATCTTGGTCAGGATGCGGTAGATCGGCTCCTTGAAGACGACGTTGACGCCCTGACTGGCGCTGGTGGGAGGTCCGGGCTGCAAGGTGCCCCCAGACCTGGACGACGCAGGCTTCGCCGAACTGGAGAACCAAGCCTGCTTGGGCTCCTGCTCCTGGGAGGGCCTCCCGCCTTTCTGCCGAGGCTGGCTATTCTTCTGTTCGGGCTCCGGATGCCCGTCCTGATCCTTAGCTCGGATCTCGTCTTCCTCCCGGGCGATAAAGCGCTTCACCCGGGATATCAATTCTGACATGGATTCTGGGGTGTCCCCGGCCAAGTCCTTTCGCAAGTCGGTGCCAGGATCAGGGCATGCTGGAAGGCGTAGATGGCTATCCCCTCCCTCGCGCCCTCGATCTGGCTGTAGACCGCCCAGAATCGGTGGGTGAACTTGGCGAGAGTTTCGCCCTGCTTCATTCTCAGGGCGATGAGGTCCCCTTCCTTCTTGGGGACGACGGTGTAGGCTTGGAACTTCTTCAGGAAGGAGAGCTGGAGCTCCTTCCAACTGGAAACCGACTGCTCCGGGAGGGAGCAGAACCACTTCAGGGGGAGGTCACCCAAACTGGAGGAGAAGATTTTGCAGTTCAGGTGACCCTCGTTTCCCCAGATGGACATCTTCTGGGAGAAGTGTCGGAGGTGTGCAGATGGGTCGGACAGTCCGTCATAGGGGACGAACCGCGGGACGGAGAACTTCTTGGGCAAGGGGGTGTGCTCAATCTCTCTTGTGAAGGGAGAGCCCCGGAGATCAGTGTGACCACAGAGCTGCTTCTGATCCCGCATGTCTAAGTTGCGCTGGAGAGCCAATCTGACACGTTTGTCAAATCGCTCTTGCTCGTCGTCCTTTTCTGGAGTCTGAGCTCGGGTCTTCCGCTTCGGATGGTTTGGGCTACGACGGCTACGAGTTCGGCCGTCGCGGCTGTGGTGACTTCGGCTGTTGCTCGAGCCTTCGTCACGGATCTGGCTCCGTTTCTGGTCCATATGATGTCTGAGTTCCTCACGAGGAGGCTGGGCTGCCCTGCTGGGAGCGTCCTTCTTTTTCCCTTGAGGCTCAGAGACCTCCCTCAAGGAGGCAGTTTGCACTGCCTTCAGCTGCTGCTGGAGCTCGCGAATCATCCGTTCTTGCTTCTGGAGGAGGGCAGCTTCAGGAACCTCTCCAGGGGGTTGAGCGTGGCGCGTTTCTCCTACGGCCACGGCTTTGTCCTTCCGGGGACGCTTATGCTGACGCTTACTGCGTCCGGGTGGCGCGACTTCGTCCGCTGAGAGCGAGGCCTCGACTCCCTCCTGGAATGGGATCTCGACAAAGAGTTGGGAGCCCAGGCGACCCTCGCCTGCGGATGTGCCTTGGATCGTTCGGGACCGTCCCTGAGGAGGGACGTCCGCTGGCGGTGGTAGCAGCCCGAGTGCTGCTCTCGACGATTCTACACCCTTCTTAGCTTTCGGAGGCATGGCTTCTGAGAAGATGAGGTTAAGAAAGATTGTTTGGAAGGATTTGGAGAAGGTTGGGGAGGCTGGGATATTGCTTTCCCACAGACGGCGCCAATTGTAGGTGCAGAAAATTATGACCCACAATAAGAGGGTGCCTTACAGGACTTACCCGGGAAGATGACGGTGTCTGGAATGTCTGGATGCCGTCCGAAAGCCTGAAAGAGAGTAGCAAACGGTCAGAGGACCCTGGCCTGAGCGGCGCAAGGCTCTCCGATGCCAAAGTCAGTATGGGAACTGGAACAATGGAAGGAGAGGGAGAAGAAAGACAGAGTAAGGGCTCTGTGAATGGAAAAATGGGCGTACCTTTGATGGTGGTATGAGCCTCTATTTATAGAGCGTGGAACGTATCTTTGGGAGATATTGTGGTGTGGGTCCCATGATTGGACTGGGAAGTCACGATCAGCCCACATTGCATTAATTGTGGTCCAATCCAGCCCACTATGCATTAAATGCCCGTCGGGTCAGCCCGCATCTCATTTAATGCACGTCTTGTTGGGCCAGGTCGTGTTGGGCGCCTTTGGCGGTAGGGGTACCAGCGGATCCGCCCTCGGGCCCTGCCCTGATGTGGCCTCAGCCGCTGGACGCCGCCCTGTCAGGGATCTGGTGAAGATTGTGAGTGGCTGGATGTCGCATCTGTCCCACTGGCTCGCGCCCCCATCCCTCCACGTGCCTGGTGACGTGGGGGATGAGGGGCGTGAGTGGAGACCCTTTCTGGTTTCGGCTTCCGTCCCGGCTTCTTCAGCCGAGGTGGAGCTTTCTGCTGAGATGGCATCCGGGGTGGCCTAGCCGAGGTGGAGCTCCCTGCCGAGATGACGCCCGAGGTGGGCCAGTTCGGCGTTAAGGGCCCTGAGCTGCCTGACTTCGGTCGGACCTCCTGTCCTGGTAGCCGGGGTGAGATTGGTGCCACGTGGATGGCACGCGGATGGCACGTGGGAATGCTTAGTCTCATCTGACGGCCGTGATTAGCTTAATCCTGTGGTTCTGGAAATCTCCCCACACAGAGGAGATGATAACGAGACAGTAACCTTCAATGATTATATTCGTGAAGCCCCTATCCTTGCAGATTAGCAGTCCTTTCTGAAGGGCTAGTAGCTCTGCTTCTATTGGAGTTTCTGCTATGATTCCTTTTTAGAGAAAGCAATTCTGAGAGCTAACATTCATCACGAACTATTCCGCCGATTCCCGAAAAAGGGTTTAAAGATCCATCAGAATTCAATTTCAGGCGTCCGCAGGGTGGAGGCAGCCACCAGTCTCGGCTGGGTCCTGTAGAAGTAATTGAGGATGGAACCAATTGGTTAGGTTAAAGTACTTTTAGTGGTCTGAGCCAAAATCCTCTTGGGCCAAATAGGACAAAGAGTAAAAATATAATAATTTCGAAGTTTCCATATATACCAATTACTAATAGACCACTACCCCTATCCTCTGGTGGTTACGTGATGCTTTGTTCCAAAACCATTCCCTGGAGGTGATTTCCTTATTTCTCTAGAAAATAGGAGCAAAGTTTGGAGGCCTGTTGGTTTTTCTTGATTTTGCCCCTCCTCATTATCATGTTCCTTCATAAAAAGGGAGAATTTAAAAATTCTTTGAGGCTACTTTTGTCCTTTGCTTGTTAACAAAAAAGCAAGTAAATCATCTCCATGCTTTCAGGAGAGTTTTTCTTTCCAAAAGAGTGGTTTCTTGGTAGACAACTTGAGATAACCCTTCTTTAAAGGCAAAATTAGCGAAAGGTCCCTATAAGTCATTATTTCGAGCCTCCAGTCCAAGGAAAAATTTTTTAAGGGCTATGGTCCACTTAGCCAGACTCTTTCTAGCCTTAGGTCCCTGATCCCACATGTTTTGATTTCGTAGGACAAAATTGCCCCTGCTCAGTCTCTAAAGAAGCTCGAATCTTCGCTCAAGCTCTATGCGCCCGACTCGGCCCCTGCTCTGGCCATCAAGGCTACCATGGAGAAGACGAAGAGGCGGTTCGAGAATTATGGCAAGTAGGGGCTGCTGTGCGGCTCAAATGGGCTGCCCCACCTGATTGTGAGCGGCGATCAGAGGCATTGAGGCGAGTTCATCACCCCTGGCATTTTGTTCCTGTACATTGCCGGATGGATCGGGTGGGTGGGTTGGAGCTACCTGATTGCCATTAGAGGGGAAAAGAAGCCCACCGAAAAGGAGATCATCATCGACGTGCCTCTGGCCTCCGGATTGCTCTTCACGTGAACGGCCCGGATCTAGCGCCACGTGGAGGGTTAGACATTAAAAAAAAAAAAGATAAAAAAACAGTAGAAGAAAACGAAGGGAAAGGGATGGAGATACCGTGCTTCCATAGGAGAGGAGTGAAGCGAGGGAGGGGTTGGTTGCGGACGACCAGGGAGTACGTTAGAGCAGGGCAGGAGTTGGGTGGTCTTCTTATAGAAATAAGAAAATGAAGAGGATTCATTGACCAGAAGAGGGGGTGGTTTGTTAGATATAATTGAGATTAGTCATGTTTTGTTTGAAAGGTGAAAGCTTTGGCGGTCGGTACGTATTAGTGCGAGCCACTGTTTTTTGAGTGGGATTCGCATTTGTGATTTTAAGATGTGACTGGAGAATTTAATTGTTCACCTTGCCCTTTAGTTTATAGAAATTAGGAAAGGCCATGATTGTTTTATAAACTTAAGTCGTCACATATGCTACAAAAGTTGGAGTTCTGTATCAGTTCGGGTCAGGTCAAGTTGATTTTTTGTCAAATTTATCTGAGTTTCTGTCAAATTTATCTGAGTTTCAGGCAAATTTATCTGATTTCTGTGAAATTTATCTGAGTTTCTGTCAAATTTATCTGAGTTCTGAAATAAATTTATCTGAACAGAACTCAGATAAATTTCACAAAAATTCAGATAAATTTGTCAAAAACTCAGATAAACTATACAAAAACTCAGATAAATTCCCTTCTCAGTAAAACCTACAACTAAGCTCTTCTATCTCCTCTACCTCACCAATCCTCGCTCTCTATCCTACAATCTCCCACTTGGCACGAATGCCACTTGGTATCAGAGCTTGGTACCGTGCGTTTCGACGGTTTGGATCGCGAAGTCACGATTTAGATCGGAGTAGATCGAAGACTTTCGTAGGGCAGAGGGCCCTTCGTTTTTGTTTTCTGCAACTCGTGGGAAGGAAGAGGACGACTGGCGTTTTCTTGTTGGGCACATAAATCGTGAGTACGTCATCAACAAGGGAGAAGTCTTCCCATTTACTTCTTTGTGTTGCCTCAAGTTCCGCGCGCCATCAGGAAAAGCACCAACGAGAACACGTCTTGTTTTCTTTTGTATTTTTCTCATCACGTCTCGAGTTCCGCGCATCATTAGGATAAAGAGGAAGACAAACCCACGTGCTGCCGTTTCCTTTTTCTCTCTGGACACGTGCCAGAAAGGAAGAAACGGCTGACGCAAGTGTGTGACGGGGAAGAAACGGCTGACGCAAGTGTGTGACGGTTTGGGTTACTTAAAGATAGGGGCAAATTGGTCATTTCAGGTATGAATAAGTGTGAGAGGGATCTTTGGCCGCATGACTTTTTTTTGTGGACCTAAGGCAATAAAGTGATATGTTCAGGGACCTGTCGCCAAATGCCCCTTCTTTAAAACTAGTTGGATTTTGGCTTATTGGGCTTCCTTTGGATTGAAATAACAAAATGGATATAGCAATGAAGGCGTGCACCAACAATTCTAAGGTCAAAACAAGCTCAAGGAGAGTTTAGGGTCTGAATATGCATATGAAAAAGATGCAAACACCCTATGAGTTATATCAAAATTGAGATTCAAAGCAATTATGAACTTTTATGTAAAGTGAACAGTGAGTCCCACCAGGTGTGTCAAAATAAATGTTCGACTTTTTTTTTCTTTTTGGACATTTTGTGGCGTGGGAGATACCATCAGAAGGCAGCAAATGCTTATTTAAAACAAGATGTACTTGACTCAGACAAAGGAAAAACATAATGTGAAAAATGTGTTTCGTCATTATATTTCATTTTTCAAGCACAAGTTCAAATATTTACATCAAGAGATTCCGTACACAACATTTGGACTCATAAGTGATAGGTCATTTATAGAACATATGACCTCCCCCGGTCGGTCCTTCAATACACAAAGTTACACACTTGCTCCGAATTACAATTTGATGATAGAAAAAGCTACAAAATTGTGAAAAGGGGGTTGAAAATCCATTTCAAGGTCTTGAAGACCGTAAGATGCATAGGAGTCCGATTCCTTGTAATTTTCCATTTTCTATGCCAATTTCGGTTTTAGCCTCCAAAGTTGGCATCCATTGGGGAGTCGGAGTTTTGGTCCGAACTTGGCCCCTTTCATCACGTCACTTAGGCCGATTTGTTTTTGTTGGCCCTGGTGAAAACAATGTATATGATGGGATTTTGATCCGGAGCCATTTTGTCCCTAAGTAGATAAAGGAACCAAGATTTTAAAGAAAAGAAAGGAAATTAATATCATTTAGGAAATAAAAATCCCCTTTGGGGGAACACCCAGAGGTTCTAAGAACCATGAGGGTCATGGGAGATGAAGTTGGAGTTATTGCAGAGCTTATTCTCTTCCTTGTACTGGAAGCTTCGTTTTTCTCCCCTTATTTTTGCATTATACATTTGACAGTCTTTTGCTCTTTCTTTTAGGCTGCATTCAGATCCCTTTTCTGGCTTCAAATGGCTTGTTTATAGGCTTAAAAGACTTACAAGTGGGGTTGGGGATGAATCCCAATGCACCCCCCCACCCCCCCAACCCCCGTTGCTTTCTTCACTAAAACATAGTTTTCTGGAACGTGGGTTGCATGTGCTGTAATGAGAGTCGCAACAACTGTGCATCTGACAAAATGGGGAGTCGTAGGTGGTTATTTGAGACCCCATGATGTTGAACATGTTGTAACCGCCTTAACAGCCAAGAAGTGGCTGAGAAGCATGAAAAGGCTATGGAGAAATAGACCCCCTAAGTATCACATGTTGGATTTTTATTTGTGACACATATCATGCATTTTGGCATTTTCTTGGATTTAATTTGGTTAAACTAGAGTGCCACGTGTCACACATTAATTGGAACACGTACCTTTTTGTGGCAACAGTGTGTTAGAGATCCTGTTTCCAAAAAATGAGCATATGGTTGGACTCAAAATGCTACCAGAGGCTCCATGTTAAACATTGGGTCATTCCAACATCATTTAACTCAACTTCATTCTTCTTGCTGTGAGGTGTGTTATTTTGGCAACGGCATCCCAAAAGATCATGTTTCTGCAATACAGGTCCGTAGATGGTCTTCAAAACTTCCAGGAGGCTCTGTTTCAAATTTTAGGCCATTCCAATATCATTTGACCCAACTTCCTTCATCTAGCCATGAAGCAGATCCTTCTGGCGGAGACAACCATGATTCTCCGATCAGAGCTCGTGGATGATCTTAAAACACATCCAAGAGACTCATTGTCAAATCTTGGGTCATCCTGACATTGTTTTGCCCAAATTCTATCTTCTTGCCATGAAACAAATCCTTCTGGTGATGTCACCCTAGAAAATCATGATTGTACAATCAGAGCCAATGGACAACCTTAGGAGTACCTCTAAGAGGCTCCATGTCAAACTATGGGTCATTCCGACATCATTTGTGCCAATTTCACTCTTCTTGCTGCGAAGCATACCCTTCTGGCGATAGCACCGTACAATATTATGATTGTATAATCGGAGCCCATGGACGGTCTTAACATACCTCCGAGAGGCTCCACGTCAAATTTCATGTCATTCTGACCTCATTTGACCCAACTTCGTTCTTCTTGCCTTAAAGTGTGTTATCGCGATGGCACCCTAAAAGATCATGATTCCAATCAAAGTCCTTGGATATTGTTGAAACACTACCTAGAGGCTCCACATTAAATTTTGGGTTGTTCGAACATTAATTGTTTGACCCAACCTCATTCTTCTTGCTGCGTGGCTCATTTTTCTCTCGACGATGCCCCGGAAGACCTTGTTTTTGCAATCAAAACCCAAGGTTGGTCTTGTTTTACCTCCAAGAGGGCTCACATCAAATCTCAGGTCATCTGACACTATTTGACCAAAATTCAGCTTTGCGACAAAAGCAACACCTTCTTGCCACGAAGCCCCTTTGAAGACTTAGTTTCCCACAAACTTAGAAAATTTACTTCGTATTTTGCACATCATCTCATCAGTTTTGTTAATGGGAAATTAAAGTTAGCATTAAACTCCCAAAATCTCAAGAAAACATGGAAAGGAGAAAAATCCGAGAAATTGGAAGAACAAGTCAAACTAGGCATTTGGAACCTATGGTCATCGCGACCGCGACCGCTCCCTAATGGTTGCCGACGACCACTTTAGTACCGGATCCCTTTTTCTGGAAAAAAAAAAACTTGATTCTCAGGAGTTTGCCTTTAGGCCCATTTTTTCCTATGGAGCCTTCGGAAAATACATTTGTTGGGTTCATTCTCATCTAGATCCATCAACATTTGCAGTTCACATCCGATCAACTCAAAGGTCCACATTTGGTCAATCCAAAGGCTTACATCTCTCCATAATTGGTCAAAAGTCAACTTATGGATGATCATAGTTTGTCATCAACAAATGATTTCTTGTTAATCTGATGATAATTAATCGGATGTTATCCTTTTGCAACTAGACCTACTGATCGCAAGAGCTTCCTGCAAAATAATTCCAAGAGTTGGCAAGTTCATTTTTTAGCACATGTCTGATGGCCATTCAATGCACTAAATACCACTATCATGCAACAACCAATGAATGACCAAGAAGCATATGAGCTACTAATGAATGGTCTGTTAGATATCGCGATCACTGAGAGTGGGGGGTGAATCAGTGATTCCTTAAAAACAGGTCCAATTTAACAACAAAATCAAATCAAATCACACAAGGACACCAGATTTAACGTGGTTCACCGAAAGGCTACGTCCACGGTTCAAAGACTGTCCGAACACCAATCCGGGACAGATCTGAACCTATTTAGTCGTACCAACGACAAAGAGCACCAACCCTTAGTTTTAGATAGCACCAACTATCTAGGAAGCACCTACTCCCTTTAGTTTCAGATAGCACCAACTATCTAGGAAGCACCTACGCCCTTTAGTTTCAGATAGCACCAACTATTTAGGAAGCACCGACTCCCTTTACAATTTATCTGAACCAACAGATAGGATCACCAAACCCCAGACACCAAGCACCAACTTGATGTTCTACAGAATAAAAGTAGAAACCTTTTTCTACAGCCCTTCCCCTCTACAATCTCTCTCTCTCAATCCCTTACAAATTGAAAATTAAAGCATAAACAGAGAGACACTTATCTTATGGACGAAACACCATCTTCAAGAGCACATCCTCGTCCACACTTGCTGTAGAAACTTGTAACAAGATTGCACACAGCAACAACACTCTCTTCTCTCCAAAAATCTCTCTCTTTTCTTCTCTTTTCTCTTCTCTTCTTTTTCTCTTGTTGTGTCTTGTTAAAAACGAGCCAAACATGCCTTTATATAGGTTATGGTAACCCTTAAGAGTGTTCAAAATAGGCTACAATTCGTTTAGAAAGAGTCCCAAACGAAATAGATGAGAATGCTGAATTTTCGTGCAAGACTTCTGTTTCTGCGCAATTCTGTCTTCCCGTGCTCGGTCGACATCCTGGCTTGCTCGGTCGACATCATACACAGTCTGGAAACAGACAACTATCGTGCTTGGTCGACATCCTGGGGTCCCGGTCGACCGACGATACACTGTGTCACGAAAATAACTGGGATCTACCTGAAACTTTTTTCTGCAGGTTTCTCTTGCTCGGTCGACCGCATGGGGTGCCCGGTCGACCGAACACTCTGCTTCAGGAATTCTGAATTCCTGAATTGTTTCAACTCTGATTTCTCTTTTAAGCTCTATCAACACCAACCTATTAACATCATGCTTGTGACATTGTGTTGACAATAATTCCAACTCAAAACAATGCTTGAGATACTAATCACTTCAATTCTTCATAAAGCTTCTCAAGTCATCTCAAATTCCAACAATCCCCCCCTTTGGAATTGTTGGCAACACTTTTGGAACTTCAACACTTAGAACACATTAAACTAGTTGATCTTCATGAAGCTTCTTCAGAACCATAGTCTCCCCCTGTCTTAAAAAAAATCAAGATCTCTAACACTCTTGATACCAATCTCCCCAAAGTTATCATAGCATAACTTCTTCTAAGCATAGCTTTCTCCTAGCTTAAGTCTTTCTCCCCCTTTGACAACAAGTCCAAAGGGACCAACGATGGAGCGAATAGGATATTCAAGGAATACTTTGCTCCCCCTTTCAAGCACAACTCCTAAGGATTAGGAGAGTGAGTAACTCCTAATTTTTTTTCGGAGATGCTCGAAGACTTCCTTTGGCAGAGGTTTTGTGAAGATATCAGCAACTTGCTCAGTAGTTGGGACATATTCCGACTTTACCTCACCATCTGCAACCTTTTCCTTGAGAAAGTGATAGCGAATTGCAACATGCTTCGTTCTAGAATGCTGAACAGGATTCTTGGAGATGTGAATTGCACTTGTGTTGTCACAGAGGATCGGCGTAGGATCCGTTGTCGGAACTCCTAGATCAGAGAGCATTTGCCGCATCCATAACACTTGTGTACAACAAGTTGCCGCTGCAATATATTCCGCTTCCGCTGTAGAAAGGGATACTGAATCTTGTTTCTTACTATGCCATGCCACTAACCTTTCACCGAGATAGAATGCACCACCGCTTGTACTCTTGCGATCATCTATACATCCAGCCCAATCGGCGTCAGAGTATGCAACAAGAGTGAAGGATTTGCCTTTAGGATACTAAATGCCAAGCTCCATGGTACCTTTCAGATATCGAAATATCCTTTTTACTGCTGTGAGGTGCATCTCAGTTGGTGATGCTTGAAATCGAGCCACCATACATACTGCTTGCAGAAGATCCGGTCTTGTAGCAGTCAAATAAAGCAAGCTTCCTATCATAGAACGATAAGTGGTGTGATCAACGGACGAACCCTTATCATATTTGCTTAGCTTTGTGTTCGTTGTCATTGGTGTGCTCACTCGCTTGCTGTCTTCCATGTTAAAACGCTTCAGCATTTCCTTGATGTATTTCATCTGTGATATGAAGATACCATGTTTCAGCTGCTGAACTTGTAAACCAAGGAAGAACTTTAGTTCTCCAAGCATTGACATCTCAAATTCTTTCTTCATCTCTTCAGCGAAATTCCTGCACATTTCTTCATCGTTGCCACCAAAGATTATGTCATCGACATAAACAATAACAACCAGCTGTTTGCTCAACTATGTTTTGACATAAAGATTGCTATCAACCAGTCCTTTTCCAAAACCGATCTTGCGGAGATATAGGTCCAGCCTTGCATACCACGCCCTTGGCGCTTGTTTCAGCCCATAAAGAGCCTTTTTCAACTTGCACACTAGGTCTGAATTTTTGCTAATAGGAAAACCATCAGGTTGCTCAATGTAGACCTCTTCTTCAAGTAATCCATTCAAGAAGGCTGACTTTACATCCATCTGAAATACCTTGAAGGTTTTGTATGCAGCCAATGCAAGAAACATACGAATGGCTTCCAGACGAGCCACCGGTGCAAAGGTCTCTTTAAAATCTATGCCTTCAACTTGAGCATAGCCTTTACAAACCAACCTTGCTTTGTTTCTAATGACCTGACCATCTTCATTCAGCTTATTCCGAAAGACCCATTTAGTACCAATAACATTCTTCTCGGTAGGTCTAGAGACTAGTTCCCATGTGGAGTTCTTCTCAATTTGTTCCAACTCCTCATGCATAGCTTTTAACCAACTTTCATCGAGACTGGCTTCAGCCACAGTCTTGGGTTCAATGGTGGACACAAGTGAGTAATTGCTAACTACACTTTGTCTTGTTTTAACACCGGCCTCAGGATCTCCAATGATTTGATCCTTAGGGTGTTGCTCTACCCAAGTGCTTTTCTTTCTAGGTGTAGCATCCTCTGAGTCATCCTTTGATTTCTCAGAATCATTAGGTTTAGCTACTTCATCATCAATCTCACTCGAGTCCTCATAAACGGGACTGTCATAATGAGTTCCATTCTTTGATTCATAGTTTTCATCAATTCTAACATCGGCAGTTTCTATGATTTTTCTGGTCCTTTTGTTAAGACATCTGTAAGCCTTACTAGATGAGGAATAACCCAGAAATATACCTTCATCAGCTCTTTCATCAAATTTGCCCGGATTTTGTTCAAGACGCTTGATGTAACACTTGCTACCGAAGACTCTGAAGTGCTTGACTGTTGCTTTTCTCCCAAACCATAGCTCATAAGGAGTTTTGTCTTCATGTGGCCTGATCAAGCATCGATTCTGAATGTATACAGCCGTATGGATTGCCTCATTCCAGTATTTGTCAGCGAGCTTGCTCTCAGTTAGCATTGTACGAGCCATCTCTTGAACGGTGCGATTTTTCCGTTCCACAACTCCATTTTGCTGTGGAGTTCTAGGGGCTGAATACTGTCTTTGAATGCCATGGTGCTCACAATAGTTAGTGAACTCTTCAGATGTGAATTCACCGCCTCGATCAGACCTTAAAATCTTGATACGTTTTCCAAGCATATTTTCAACCTGTGCTTTAAACACTTTAAAACGATCAAGTGCTTGATGTTTATGCTTAAGAAACAATACCCATGTCATACGAGTATAATCATCAATGCATAACATAAAATACTTATCTCCATTGGTGCTTTGAGTTCGCATCGGTCCACAGAGATCGGTGTGCACTAGCTCAAGAGGTTTCTTTGAATAATGCTCCTTTGACTTGAATATTACCCTCGTTTGTTTCCCTTTTGACAAGAATCGCAAATGGGGTTGGAAGGCTTTTCAACTGTAGACATACCTCTGACAGCCTTAGAATTGCAAATCTTTGATATGTTATCAAAGTTTAGATGCCCAAGGCGTTTGTGCCACAACCAACTTTCCTCTGTCCGACTCATCAAGCAAGTCTTTTCAGCTCCATCAGACAATGTATAGAGATTTCCAGCAGTCCTAGATCCAGTAGCCACTGTTTTGCCGTTGCTACACTTCTTGATAGCAAAACCATTCTTAGTGAAGACAACTTCGTGGCCTTTGTCACAGATCTGGCTCACACTAAGCAAGTTGTGTCTTAGTCCAGACACATATAAGACCTCGTCTGATCTGATCTTGTTTGCCTTTAGCTGAACAACACCTTTTCCGCAGATTTTGGCACCATCATTGTTACCAAACTTCACTGATCCGCCTTCATAGTGCTGTAATTTGACAAATTTTTCCTTATCACCTGTCATATGGCTTGAACAGCCACTATCAAGGACCCATGGTGCTGTCTTCTTTTGTGCATTGAATGCCGTTTGCACAATGAGAGATTCTTTGGAATTACCTTCCCTTTTCTTTGCCCTCCATGCCTTAACTAACTTGGGTTTCTTTTCAACCTGAAATTGGTTAGCTATAGGCAACCTACAATCCCTAGCCAAGTGTCCATAATTATGACACATATAGCACTCAATTTTGTGGCTGTTTAGGATTGAAAAAGGGTTCCTAGTCACAAATGGGCTGTTTTTAACATAGAATTTGCAATCAGCTCTTTTATGTCCATATCTATTGCAATGAAAGCAATAACCATAGAATCTGAACATTCTTCCTTTCTTAGGTGGCTGGTTAAACTCCACAAACCTTTTCTTATTGACCATCTCAATACTAGGCTGAATTTGATGCTTTGTAGCCTTGAGAGGTATGGCACTTTGTTTCATAAGCAAAGAAGGTGCAGCTTTAGAGGACTCTCCGGTTTCAAATCCAATACCAAATTTATTGTTGAAGGGCTTTTGAACTTTCAGAATTTCATTGAGTTTCATTGTCCCTTCAATCGCTTGGAGTGCTTTGAGTTTTCGGCTACTTTCCAAGTTTTCAGCCTTTGCTCTAGCGATTTCAGTTACAAGTTTCATAGCCTCTTCCTTTTTGATACTTATTTGATTTTGAAGGGCTTCCACCATTCTTTTATATTCTTCAACTTGAGTTTCAAAGCAATAATTGAACTTTCAGATTCATGAAGAAGTTTCAGATTTTTCTTACTTGTTTTTCGTTCCATGCTAAGCTCCTCAAGTGCGGCAATGAGTTCTTCTTCGAGATTGACCTCAGCCTCCTCTTCCTCTTCCGGCTCTTGCTCCTCTTCTTCTTCAACGGTAACCATGAAGAGAGCTTCAGTTGCCTCGGCTGATTCATCATCGTCTGAAGTTTCAGACGTGCTGTCATTATATTGACTGATGAAGCTTTTTGCTTTGCCCCTCTTTCTGAAATTTTTCTTCCACTTACTCTTATCAACATAAGAGTCATCATCATTATTTTCTTTCAGCGGACACTTCGCAGCAAAGTGACCAACACCGCCACAATTGAAGCATTTAAAGGGTAGCTTCCCTTTGTACTTTCCATTGCTTCCTTTCTTCAGCTTTCTAACAAATTGAGCCTCAAGCTCATCATCATCAGTATCAGAATCATGACTAGCAGTCTCTTTTTCCTTTTTCTGAACTTTGAAGGCCGCTTCTCTATCAGATCAAGACGTCTTACCTATGCGCATCTCATAGGCAGTGAGTGAACCATGCAACTCATCCATGGAAAATTCATTCAGATCCTTAGCTTCTTCTATGGCTGAGACTTTTGAATCAAACCGGGGAAGAAGAGATCTTAGAACCTTTTTGATGATGACTGGTTCTTTAATCTCCTCCCCTAGTCCACGAATGTCATTCGTGACTTCATTCACTCGTTGCAAATATGAGTCAACATTCTCGCTTTCCTCCATGCGAAGAGATTCAAATTGAGAGCGATGGGTTTGCAATTTTGCTTCTTTGATCTTCTCATCTCCTTCATGAATGCTTTTCAACTTGTCCCATATTTCCTTGGCTGTTTTGCATGCAATTACTTTGACCAGCTCGCTGTCCACAAGGCCACTAAAGAGTGCATTCTGCGCCTTAGAGTCGTTGTCTGCTAACTTCTTCGTTGCAGCATCATTGGGTACAATGGCAATAGTGTAACCGACTCTGACAGTCTCCCAGACATCGTAGCCAAGTGACTTAATGAAAGCCTGCATTCTGATCTTCCAGAAGGAGTAATTAGAACCATCAAACAAAGGTGCTTTCTTATTCCCTGTATTGGTTGCCATGTGATTTGACAAGAGATCACCCTTAGCGTGTTAAGCTTATCAAGGGAGCCTTACGCTCTGATACCAATTGTTAGATATCGCGATCACTGAGAGGGGGGGGGGTGAATCAGTGATTCCTTAAAAACAGGTCCAATTTAACAACAAAATCAAATCAAATCACACAAGGACACCAGATTTAACGTGGTTCATCGAAAGGCTACGTCCACGGTTCAAAGACTGTCCGAACACCAATCCGGGACAGATCTGAATCTATTTAGTCGCACCAACGACAAAGAGCACCAACCCTTAGTTTCAGATAGCACCAACTATCTAGGAAGCACCTACTCCCTTTAGTTTCAGATAGCACCAACTATCTAGGAAGCACCTACGCCCTTTAGTTTCAGATAGCACCAACTATCTAGGAAGCACCGACTCCCTTTACAATTTATCTGCACCAACAGATAGGATCACCAAACCCCAGACACCAAGCACCAACTTGATGTTCTACAGAATAAAAGTAGAAACCTTTTTCTACAGCCCTTCCCCTCTACAATCTCTCTCTCTCAATCCCTTACAAATTGAAAATTAAAGCATAACAGAGAGACACTTATCTTATGGACGAAACACCATCTTCAAGAGCACATCCTCGTCCACACTTGCTGTAGAAACTTGTAACAAGATTGCACACAGCAACATCACTCTCTTCTCTCCAAAACTCTCTCTCTTTTCTTCTCTTTTCTCTTCTCTTCTTTTTCTCTTGTTGTGTCTTGTTAAAAACGAACCAAACATGCCTTTATATAGGTTATGGTAACCCTTAAGAGTGTTCAAAATAGGCTACAATTCGTTTAGAAAGAGTCCCAAACGAAATAGATGAGAATGCTGAATTTTCGTGCAAGACTTCTGTTTCTGCGCAATTCTGTCTTCCCGTGCTCGGTCGACATCCTGGCTTGCTCGGTCGACATCATACACAGTCTGGAAACAGACAACTATCGTGCTTGGTCGACATCCTGGGGTCCCGGTCGACCGACGACACACTGTGTCACGAAAATAACTGGGAGCTACCTGAAACTTTTTTCTGCAGGTTTCTCTTGCTCGGTCGACCGCATGGAGTGCCCGGTCGACCGAACACTCTGCTTCAGGAATTCTGAATTCCTGAACTGTTTCAACTCTGATTTCTCTTTTAAGCTCTATCAACACCAACCTATTAACATCATGCTTGTGACATTGTGTTGACAATAATTCCAACTCAAAACAATGCTTGAGATACTAATCACTTCAATTCTTCATAAAGCTTCTCAAGTCATCTCAAATTCCAACATGGTCATTAATTCATAACCTCCACATGATGGAGATTAAATGCATTAAAGAAGAATGAAGGTTGCACCCCTTGGCTTTCACCTCCTCTCATGCCTTCTTGAGTCTCTTCCAAGCCTATAAAATTAAGGAGACCTTTGGTTTCCTTTCAAGAAGAGCTACTAAACGACAAAAGAAGCTCTACACAACCTCCACTTCCAATGTGATCGAAGACCTTTGGGGTTCCCCCCTAAGGTTGTTTATCTTTTTTCTCCAATGACTTCAGCCCATCACTTCGCTTTTTATTAAGTATAGGATCTACACCATGTGATGATCCGTACTCTTTAAAAATCTAGGGTTCAAGCAAATCAAAGAATCCAAGCATCGTGTTGCCAATCAGAGGAACTTTAGAGAACCAAACATATATGGCTTGTGTCCACCAATCCGAACGTGTCCCTACAATCATCTTGATGTATTTTCACATTTTTATGTGTTCGTGTTGAAAGAGACGAAGGAAATCACAAATCTTATCTTTTCCGACAAGACATGTAATTCACCTTTCACGGCACCCAAATTTGCCTTTCATAATAAACAAAGAAAAAAGCTTTTTTACGGCACCAGAATTAAATATCTCTTTTTTCCAACATGTGCAAAGGAATCCCAATTTTTGACTTTTTGTTGTGCGATATAATTTCCTTCTCTCAGACCAAACATAGAATCTAGCATACCCAAAATTATTGTTTGCCTGTTTCGTGAAGAGAGCTAATCTCTGGATCATTCCTTACTCTCCTGCGGAGCAAAGCAAACATATCTAATTAACAAATCACCATCAAGTGCAATTCAGGTAGTGGAGCAGATTTAATTAATGTGGAGCTAGACATCTCGGATACTCCATAAGGTGAAGATAAAATAGAAAAACCTTCACAACTAGAGATAGCCATTGAAGCACCTCAACAAGAAGGCCACAACAGACAAGAAAGAAACCAAAGGGATTTAGAATGGCTTTTGTGCGCATTACTGAGAATGGTTAGCCATCATATTACGTAAAAGCAACCTTAGACGAAAATCAAGACAAGTGGTTGGATGCTATGAACAGCGAAGTTACTTGAGGGAAAGAAGGGAATTGGTTGTAAGTATGTTTTCAGGAAGAAAATGTCTTTAAAAAACAAGGAAGTCAAATTCAAAGCCAGACTAGTGGCTAACAGATTTGCACAGAGGGAAGGTATAGATTTCGATAAAACTTTTTCCCTAGTTGTCAAGCATACTTCTATTTGTTCTCTATTATCAATAGTAGCTATGCAAGACCTCGAGTTAGACCACCTTGATGTGACTACAACTTTTCTACTTGGAGAGCTAGAGGAAGAGATTTGCATGTAACAACCAAAGGGATTTCAAGAAAAAGGCAAAGGAGATTATGTTTGCATGTTAAAAGAGTTCCTATATGATTTAAAACAGACTCCACGACAGTGGTACAAATGCTTTGGCACCATCATATTGAAGAAGGGCTACATCACGAGTGAGTACGATTCATGCGTTTGCTTCAAGGTACTAGAAAATAACTCATTTATTTTCTTAGCACTTTATTTGGACGATAGCTACAACTACAAAGAGTATGTCTAATATAAATGTTTTGAAGACACAATTCATTAGAGAATTTGACATGAAATATTGGATTAAATGGGTGTGGCCCACATGACCACAAGCCCATTAAGTATCTTTAATCATACCCACTTGTCTGTATATTTTTAAGAGACCTAGTTATTTTGAGCTCACTTGCCAACAAACTAATAATGGACTGAGATTAAAGGGTTAGGCGATAGTTGGGGGTTAATGATTCCTTGATGGGTAGGAATCTTCTATAAAAGGACCCATTGGGTAACTCCTTTGGTTAATAGTTTCTTGGCCTCCATCACGAAGCAAGAAAGAATAAGACAAATGAGTTGTAAATCCCACGTGAGTTTCAAGCCTCTGTCATTTCAAGGAGCTTCTGTTACCTTTAAGAAAGAGCTATGGAGTCAGGTAAGCTCCTCCCCATTCTCAAATTATTTATGTTTACCTTATCGTGTCATTTGGATTAGACCCAAGGAGATCCTCCTGTGGATTGAGGGATCTTAAGCTAACTGTTAGGGATTTTGTGTATTGCAATTTGATGAATGCATTATCATTTTAGCATCTCATGATTTTTCACACAAGCATTGAGTTAAATATCTTGAAATCTGATTTTCTACATGCATTGTTTTTAAATATTGTAAATCTTATAGTTTGTGCATGTTTTAGATTTAAATCTTGGATACATTTATTTTTGAAAAGAATTTTTACAAATCAAGCTAGCCTATGTTTTAAAGTTTCAAATTATATTTGGCTTTTTATGTTTCATGATTTTAAAAGCACTTAGATGATTTAAAATCATGTTTCCAAGCTTGGTTTAATGGCCCAAAAATCCCTACATGAAAATACTTTGAAATGTGCAAAAGTTAGGATTTTAGCCACACTGTCGGTTAGCATATCGGTCAGGTGTCGGCTAACCGACCATGGTTCAGAAGCTGACCGAAAGCCTCTCGGTTAGAATTCCAGAGAGCTATTTTCTGAACAAAATTGTACTGTCGGTCAGCTTGTCGGTTCCTGTCGGCTTACCCACACCTGCACAATGAAAAATTTCTTGACCGTTGGAATCTAACCGTTGAGGTGTCGGTTGACCGACACAAACCTGTGGGTCGACCGACAGGTAGCCGTTGGACCACTTTTTCTATAAAAAGAAACTCATTCCTTAGCCATTGGTGATGATCTTTGAAGCCCTTCTTGAGGTATTTTGAGGCAAAAGAAAGGGGATCAAGCTAAGGAAGGCTAATGGTCATTAAGGAAAGCTAAGGCTTGAATTAATGAAGTTAAACCACCAAGTAAGCTTTGCCTTTTATTAATCATTATTTTATGCTTTGTTAAACTATTAGTAAATGATTTTAGCATATAAACTATGATGTGTTGAATCCTCTACTTCCTTAATCTTTGATTTAAGTCATAGGATTCTGCACCTTGATTTCAAAACAAGTTTGTTTTATAAACTTTGTTAATCATGCATTGCCAAAATCTTTGATTTGTTTTATGTCATGATTCATTAACTTGTTTTGAATATTTCCTTATTGTTTTCATTCATTTAAAACTTTGTTGAATTAGTTTGATTTTGAAAACAACATTGCACATGCATCACATGTTTAGACTAAATTCATTTCATACAACTTGTGAACCCTTGTTTTTCATATCTTCTACAAGTTTGTATTTGGTACATGTGATTTGCATATTACTTCAATAATATCTTTTTATGTGCATTAAACTTTTAAATGCTTTTAGCATAAATTGATTGAGCTTTCATTTTCAACTTGATTGAAGTATTCACACACACACTTCATAAGCATTCATCTTTGCATTACTTAGAGTGTTGTGTGAGTTAGCTTTACACTTTCATATTCGCCTATTTAAGAGGCAATTAAATTAAGCTTAAACTGTAATCCCTTAGAGTGTTTTGTGAAGACACATTCTTTGAGAGAAATCATTTACTTGTAAGGTTATTGCTTAGCCATTTAAAAGCATTGTGTATAGGTTGTTGTTTAGCCTAGAAAAACAACATTGTAAGGTTTTTGCTTATCCTTGGAAAGCATATTGTAGAGGTTATTGTTTAGCCTTTTGAAAAGCATAATAGTGGAAATCCGGTGGGGTGTTGAGTCACAAGCCGGTAGTGAATGTAGGCATTGAGGCTGAACCACTATAAATCTTTGAGTAGCGGTGATTGATTTGTGGTGATTGTTTGTTTAAGCTTCCGCATTTTGTTTGTTAATCATCACATGTGACTAGTTACTTGTAAAGAAATTAAAATTGGTCTTAATTAGTCATTAAGTGTAGATCACCCTATTCACCCCCCTCTAGGGGTTAAGACCCCTTGGACTTTCAATTGGTATCAGAGCAAGGTTACTCCTTTTAGGGCTTAAACACCCGGAGTTGATCCTCTCTATCTAGATCCTTGAGTTAGACCCTAGTAGTGTTTTTCTATGAAAATCATTAGAATGGATTCCACTATGATAGACTTTGTAGATTCTTATGTAGATTCTTCTAGACCCCTCTTTCTTCCATCTTTTGGAGATTCAAACATTGAATTTAAATTATCTCAACTTGAATCTAAACTTAAATTAAAAGAAGAAGAAATTAATGAAAATGAAGATGACATTCAACAAGCCTATGATGAATTATGTACATTTTCCTTAGAGCTTGTTAAAAAGAATAAAACATTACAACAAGAATCTAAAAGTCTAAACCAAGAATTAGTCTCTTCTAAAAATGAACTTAAAGAAAAAGATGAATTAATAAATTGTGTAGAATCTAAGTTCATGATCTCTTTACATAATCTATCTAATATTAAAGATGACATAAGAGAATCAAAGATAGATTGTGATAATCTTAATAAGGAAAATTCTAAACTAAGAGATCAATTAAAAAGGCAAGATGAAAACATTAACAATTTAGAATCCAAGTTAACCATTTCTATGGAAAATTTATCTAATGCACAAATTAAGATAAAAACTCTAGAACTTGGATCTAATGCTATCAATGAAGTTAAATTTGAATTAAAACTTGCCCATGAAGAGTTAAACAAATTTAAGGGAATTGAAAATGAATTAACAAAAGTTAAAAATGAAAATTCAACCCTTAAAAACCAAGTCACTCAACTTGAAATCTACAAACAAAAGTATGAGTGCAAATTTTCCCAAAATGAAGAAAAATTTGAAAAGTTATTTAAATTTGGTAAATCACAAAGAGATAGAACAGGTCTTGGATTTGATAGGAATATTTCTCATGACCCTAAGTTCACCAACAAATTTGTTAAAGGTGAGTCCTCATTCTCTAGCACTCACACTTCCTTGCCCAAAACTAAATGTAATTATTGTGGCATTGAAGGACATTTTTGGTTTGAGTGGAAATCAAGAAGAAGCTATGTGTCTAAACCTATCTTTGAACCAAAGAAAGTAAAATCAATCTCTATGATGGTTAAGACACTAAAAAACAAGGAAGACTCCAAGAAGACTAAACAAGTTAAACCTATTAAAAAGGAGTCTCCTAAAATAGATTCTAAAAAGTTTAAACAAGTTAAACCAACTTTGAAAGAATCTATAAATAAAAAGCTTCTCAATCTATCTCCCTTAAATAAAAACATGAAAGAACTTTTGAAGAAAGTTGCAAAGTTAAATCTAAAATTCAAAAGTCAAATAAAGGGAGAAAATAAGAAGAAAAGAAAAATGGCTCAATCCCCTAAGAAGAAAAGTCACCAACCTCAAAAGACAAATCACCAACCTAAGTCAAATTTAGTTAATTCTAAACATCATGGTGATAGGTCTAATTTGGAAATTTATCAAGTCAAATCTCCTATAGTTGGTGAGACTTTTAAGATGGACCTCAAAGACCAACCCTCTCAAGACCTTAGGTGGATTCCTAAAGTTATATTTTTAGTAAAACCTTAAGGCCTTGGACCTCTTTGACTAACCTACTCCTTAATAGTTAAATCATTTTGTTGGTCATGTTGCATTTGCATTTTATGTTCTTTTAAAAGTTACATTTCTTAAAATGCAATGTTTATTTGTAATCAACTGATTTAGTCATCATGCACCATTCTAGTTAAATATCATGGTTTTCAAAATCATTTTGATTATAATTTTCTCATGTTAGATTTGCTTTTTTCTCACTTTGAGTTATATCTCTTGTATTGCATTTCTATACATGATCAATTGATTATGATTTCAAAAGCTTTCATAGCTAAATTATTCATAATCAATTGATATTGTAAAATCATTTTTTTAGATGTCTTAGTAAGATTTGTTTTGAAAAACAAATGATTTGAGACAATTTGGATTTTCCATGAACTTACTAAGTTATATCCTTTGATATGGAAAATATGTTTTCTTCAATTTCATACTCATTTTGTCCCTTGTTGGATTTTGTTTATGATTTGAAGATTGTATGAATGGATATGCTTTTAATTTTTTTTTTATATATTTTTGAAAGCATGTTCCATGTTCTCATTTCCTTATGCCTTTGATTTTATCTTCTTAGAATTGGAAATGAATGTTGTTATATGCCATTTTGCATCTTTGCTCATTTAGTTTCATTACTTTTATATGCAAATGTCATTTAATTCCTTGTATGGTTGTGATCTTAGTTTTATTTGAAGTTACCATACTAGGACTCTCAAATCCATCCTTTGTGCTTTGTAGTTATTTCTTTTGAAATGGATGGTTATGTTGTTGATTCATGTGTATTTTTCTTATTGGTATCATTCTTTATACATGTTTCAACTTCATAGTAGTGTGCTTGATCATATGAACCTCTTTTAGATCCATTCCTTGTATTTCTTAGTTATATCTATTGTTTGATGGATGTCTTAGATGTTGAATTCATATGATCTGGACACTTTGAAAATTGCATGCTTTACAAAGTTATATCCTTTTATGCAATTTCTCTTGTTCATCACTATGCTCATTAGTCATATCATTAAAAGTGATGAATAATCATTTTATGTTGCTTGTTGGAATTTTGTGTTTGTCACATACTTGCTCTTAATCATGTTTCATATTCAATTGGTAATCAATTGGTATCATTTTCAATTAGTATCTATATCCAATTGGTATCATATCTTGAGTTTGTGACAGACCTTGTGAACATTGGATTGATCTTGATAGTTACATATATATATATATATATTTTATCCCATGTCACATTCCATGAGCATCATAATCTTCATGATTGCCACCTCTCTTGCACTTAAAGGTAAATCACATGACCACCATATTTATGTTTTCATAATTTTGGTTGGTTAATGGTGAGGTTTTGGCTTCATGATTGAACTTCATTTCATTCCTCTTGTGAATGATAGTTATATCTAATGACTGTATGAAATGAATTCAAAACTTTACATAGCTTATGATTTTCATAGTTAAATTGTTTGATGCTATGTTTGAGTTAACCCTATCTCATCATGGATAGCTCTAATTTGGATGAACTCTAATAGGTGTATTCCTTAACTCCATTTTAGAGTGATTGAGTTAATAGTTTTATCCTGGAATCTCAATTGATATTTTTATTTATTTCAATTGATATCCATGATAGTTTATCTCCTTTAGACCTTACTCTTTAATTATCCTATAGCTTATCCGTCAATTGGCATCTTTATATTGGTAATTTGATCAATTTGTACTTTAATAGTCAATTATCATTATCAATTGGTATCTAATTCTTCTCTTGAAGTTAACCCTCAATTGGTTAAACCATCTTCTTCTTGCACCTATTAGTTAAATCATTGTCAAAAGTTTGACAAAAGAAGAGTATGGATTGAGGGGGAGTAAACCTTCTAAGGAAGCATTAGAGTTGATCAGATTCACCCTTATATTGGCTCTGTACCCTTATAGCCTATCTACCCATGCATGCATGATGCCCTGTTATATATTTCATTTTCGATTTCTTTTGTTAACAGGTGCTACTAAAGGTATTTTCCTTATTTCATGTGTGTAGGTACCTCTCTTCAATTGATACCTTTGCAATTTAATGGCAAAGGGGGAGAAAGAATTAAGGGGGAGAAAGAGTGATCAAGCTACCCAAAGGGAGAAAATGCATGGTCATAGGGGGAGAAGATGATAGAAGAAAGAGCTTGGAAGCTAAAGAAGATGCTTGGTTTAAAGAAAGGAAGATGATGAGAAAGCTTGAAGATTGATCAAGCTCCAAGCATCAAGGAGAATGAAGAAAAAGAGCTAGAGGCCAAGCTAAAGTGAAGAAGCATCCAAGAAGATTTCAAGGATTGTCCATCCAAGGAGGAGTTGAAGACTGTGTGAAAATTTAGTGTTGAGCAAAGTTTGCCAACATATAAAAGGTTTGCCATCAAATCGTAAAGGGGGAGATTGTTAGGGATTTTGTGTATTGCAATTTGATGGATGCATTATCATTTTAGCATCTCATGATTTTTCACACAAGCATTGAGTTAAATATCTTGAAATTTGATTTTCTACATGCATTGTTTTTAAATATTGTAAATCTTATAGTTTGTGCATGTTTTGGATTTAAATCTTGGATGCATTTATTTTTTAAAAGAATTTTTACAAATCAAGCTAGCCTATGTTTTAAAGTTTCAAATTATATTTGGCTTTTTATGTTTCATGATTTTAAAAGCACTTAGATGATTTAAAATCATGTTTCCAAGCTTGGTTTAATGGCCCAAAAATCCCTACATGAAAATACTTTGAAATGTGCAAAAGTTGGGATTTTAGCCACACTGTCGGTTAGCATGTCGGTCAGGTGTCGGCTAACCGACCATGGTTCAGAAACTGACCGAAAACCTCTCGGTTAGAATTCCAGAGAGCTGTTTTCTGAACAAAATTGTACTGTCGATCAACTTGTCGGTTCCTGTCGGCTGACCCACACCTGCACAACGAAAAATTTCTTGACCGTTGGAATCTAACCGTTGAGGTGTCGGTTGACCGACACCAACCTGTGGGTCGACCGACAGGTAGCCGTTGGACCACTTTTTCTATAAAAAGAAACTCATTCCTTAGCCATTGGTGATGGTCTTTGAAGCCCTTCTTGAGGTATTTTCAGGCAAAAGAAAGGGGATCAAGCTAAGGAAGGCTAATGGTCTTTAAGGAAAGCTAAAGCTTGGATTAATGAAGTTAAACCACCAAGTAAGCTTTGCCTTTTATTAATCATTGTTTTATGCTTTGTTAAACTATTGGTAAATGATTTTAGCATATAAACTATGATGTGTTGAATCCTCTACTTCCTTAATCTTTGATTTACGTCATAGGATTCTTCACCTTGATTTCAAAACAAGTTTGTTTTATAAACTTTGTTAATCATGCATTGCCAAAATCTTTGATTTCTTTTATGTCATAATTCATTAACTTGTTTTGAATATTTCCTTGTTGTTTTCATTCATTTAAACCTTTGTTGAATTAGTTTGGTTTTGAAAAAAACATTGCACATGCATCACATGTTTAGACTAAATTAATTTCATATAACTTGTGAACCCTTGTTTTTTATATCTTCTACAAGTTTGTATTTGGTACATGTGATTTGCATATTACTTCAATCATATCTTTTTTAATGTGCATTAAACTTTTAAATGCTTTTAGCATAAATTGATTGAGCTTTCATTTTCAACTTGATTGAAGTATTCACACACACACTTCATAAGCATTCATCTTTGCATTACTTAGAGTGTTGTGTGAGTTAGCTTTACACTTTCATATTCGCCTATTTAAGAGGCAATTAAATTAAGCTTAAATTGTAATCTCTTATAGTGTTTTGTGAAGACACCTTCTTTGAGAGAAATCATTTACTTGTAAGGTTATTGCTTAGCCATTTAAAAGCATTGTGTATAGGTTGTTGTTTAGCCTAGAAAAACAACATTGTAAGGTTATTGCTTATCCTTGGAAAGCATATTGTAGAGGTTATTGTTTAGCCTTTTGAAAAGCATAATAGTGGAAATCCGGTGGGGTGTTGAGTCACAAGCCGGTAGTGGATGTAGGCATTGAGGCCGAACCACTATAAATCTTTGAGTAGTGGTGATTAATTTGTGGTGATTGTTTGTTTAAGCTTCTGCATTTTGTTTGTTAATCATCACATGTGACTAGTTACTTGTAAAGAAATTAAAATTAGTCTTAATTAGTCAATAAGTGAAGATCACCCTATTAACCCCCCCTCTAGGGTTAGGACCCCTTGGACTTTCACTAACATGTGATATCAGAGCCATCTTTGGGTATAGCCAAATGATCGCTTCAAGTTTTGTTTACATATTATGAGATTTTGGGCTTTCCGGGTTCTCCTCAGAAATCAAACCAAATGCCTAAATGAAAGCAGTTTTGGGTATTTGATAAAAGGGATTCCATTTTATTGGAAAGAAGAGACTCACAAATCGAGATTAGTGCCCAACCCAATCTGGAAGAGATGAGAATAAAAGATCATATTCTGTTTATTTGTATTTTCTTGTTTTAAGAAATTACATAGAGATGGAACCTCCGAAGGTTTATCACCGTTATTTCTTTATTTTGGTTTACTGTTATTTTGATAATGGGCATGAAAGGAGAAACAGATGATGAAAGTTGTATTTTAATATAATGGTATTTTATTTTATTTTATGGATATATTTCAAAGTTTTTAAAGAAATAAAAGAAAATGAATGACAGATGATGGAGGCAGCCTTGCCTCTACCATCGATGGAGGCAGCCCTGCCTCCATCACCTTAAAGAGACTGTTGAGTGTGTTGGCATCCCTGCCTCCACCAAATGAAATGATGGCTGGGCCAGGCTAGACAGTTTAGGTCATACTTGACCCATTAAGGACCCCCTGAGCCCAGTATAGTTTTGGAAGTAAAATTTTCAGAATGTTCTACTTATTAAATGGTGGCTATTGGCATGGTTAATTAGCCCAAATGGGTTTTAGAACTGACCCAATTATTAGTGCTGATCATATTGGTCAAACTAGGTGATCCAGAATTTCTTTTGAGCATGTCGGACTCATGGGAACTCGAGATCTCGATTTGTTTTCTCCTATGAACTCCTATTAATGATATCTTTAATCTGAATAATTTGGATCATTTATGGAGTGTCTAGTATTTTGGCATATTCTTTTAAATATTAAAATAAGTCATGAAAGTTCATTTCCGCATCAAGGATGATTTATTTTATGCAATCAAAGTAGCTTGTAACTTAGCTAATTATTTGTTGTTATGTCAAATTTATGTCACCTTGGATCATTAGATAAAACAAAGATTCTAATTAAGGATGTGTCATGATGGAAGTGTTGTTATTATAATCTCAATTAGAAATGAATTATTTGGATTGATTTGATAGTTGGCAAAGCAACCAAGTCATGAAGAATTGTTCGATTTCTAGATTGAACTAAGGGTAAGTCACCATTATTTGTGTGATTATAATAACACTAAATTGCGATTTCATAAAACATATGAGGAGAGGCCCAAAGGTTCAATCTTCATGGAATAGAAATTGGAATAAGATATTGTTGGTAATGTGATGTAGTTAAAAATGATTTATGCCCACAGGAATAGTCCTTTTAATAGTATCTTATTATTAACGTAGTCTTATTAATTAAAGAAAAGTTATTATTATGCATGTTGTTTTCATACCCAAAGGTAGATTTACAATGATGTACGATTACATGTACTTTTATTGTTATTGTATGATCAAGAATAGATTGTATTAATATGTGGATATTATTGTTTATTTTCAGTAACTAAGTCAATGACATCACTTTCTACATTAGGGACCATTCCTACCTTAGATGGGTCAAATTTTCTAGAATGGATGGACATGCTAATGATAGCCATAACCTTCTTGGACTTCCATAATGTTTTCCTTGTTCTCGAGATTTCTAGAAATCTAATTTCTGTTTCAAAGTTGGTTCATGAAGGGTTTGAATTTATTTTTGGACAAAACTTTATGAGAATTTCTAGAAATGAATGTTTAATTGAGAATGGTTATTTTTGTGGTGGATTGTATAGATTACTGTTAAATTCTATGGTTGAACAATCATTGCACACACCACACATTAGTTGTGAACTGAGCATTGGCACTAAGAGAGGGGCAATTAAATAAAACTCCTCTATGTTGTGGCATAAAGGGCTAGGGCATATCTCAAAAGAGAGAATGCTCAGATTAATGAAAGAAGGATTATTACATAATCTTGATTTTCAATGATTATGGTGTTTGTATAGACTGTATAAAAGAAAAACAGTAAAAAACAAACAAGAAAGGTGCCACAAAAAGTTCTAAACTTCTGGAAATAATCCATACAGATATATGTGGAAAAATGAATGTACCATGTTTTACAGGTGCACAATACTTTATCACCTTTTTCGATGATTTTTTGCGATTTGGTTGTGTTTATTTGATCAAAGAGAGATATGATGCTTTAGATGTCTTTAAGATATTTAAAGAAGAAGTAGAAAACCAATTAGAGAGAAAAATCAAAAGTAGTAAGATCTGATAGAGGTGGTGAGTATTATGGAAGGTACAGCGAATTGGGTCGTAACCTGGGCCCATTTGCTAAATTTCTAAAAGAAGGAGGGTATTGTGGCCCAATATACAATGCCTGAAATAGCTCAGCAGAATGGTGTTGCCAAGAGAAGAAATAGGATGCTTATGGATATGGTTAGGAGCATGGTAAGTAATACTAATTTACCCAAATTTATGTGGGGTGAAGCACTTAGGATGGCGATATATATATATTAAATCGTGTCCCTAATAAAGCGGTGCCAAAAACACCATTTGACTTGTGGACCGGAAGGAAATCCGGCCCAAACCATTTTCGGGTCTGGGGTTGCCAATCTGAAGTGAGAATTTATAACTCACATGAAAGAAAATTAGACCCTAAAACTGTTAGTGGATATTTTATTGGTTTTCTTGAGAGGTCTAAAGGGTATAGGTTTTACTGTCCTAATCGTACCACTAGGATTGTAGAATTGAAAAATGCAAAATTTTTGGAAAATCATGAGAATAGTGGGAGTGTTCAAGGAAGATATATAGTTTATAAAGAAATCAGGGAAAATATTGAGTTACCTGATACACAAAATGGGTTTGTTCCACTTGATATCATCAAGAGTTTTCTACAAAAAGGTCCCTATGTTTTTCTAACACCTCAAAAAGCCCCTTACTTTTGATGTTTTTACTAAAGCATCCCGTGACTAGTGGTAAATGTTTGAAAAAGTACTTCTTGTATTCCTCTCTCTTCCAGTTTCTCTATTTGACAGTTTTGCCCTTCATTACCGTTTACCTTTGACCTCCTCTGCCTCTCCCTGAATCTTTCCGATCTATCTACAACTCAATGTTGCCTCAATCGAAAGAACTCTTTAATATATGTCACACATCTCTCTGTCCTTTCAATCGCGAAGGGAATTGACTACATGCTTTCCGAGGGATGGATCTCTTGCTTGGAATTCAATGAGGTACCCCACTTTTGTTTCTTTTTCACATAAAAATCATTATCTCCATCACAGAATCACACAACCCATTTGCTAGACCCTCATAGAAATTGCAACCATGATCATTGATCATGTATGATGGACCCACTAACCCTTAAATATGAGCCTTTCATTAGATAGATATTTTCTAATCAGAACTGTCTGATCGTCAAAGGGGTGCTTCGTTTATATGAGTGTTATTTTCTTGCATTGGACTAGTAACTAGGGTTGATCAACTCAAATGGGCCCTTATGATAATGGGCCATACCTCAAGATTCCTAGTGATTTAACGATCAAACCCTATAGATGGATGGTCCATATCTGTTGTGTGGGGAGATTTCCAGAACTCCAGGATTACGCTAATCACAGCCATCAGATGAGACTAAGCATTCTCACGTGCCATCCGCGTGCCATCCACGTGGCACCAAACTCACCCCGGCTACCAGGACAGAGGCCTCAGCCGAAGTCAAACAGCTCCGGGCCGCTAGCGCCGAGCTCGGCTACCCCATGTGCCCATCTCGGCTGAGAGCTCCACCTCGGCTGAAGGAGCCGGGACGAAAGCCGAAGCAAGAAAGAACCTCCACTTGCGCCCCTCATCCCCCACGTCATCAGGCACGTGGAGGAATAGGGGCGCGAGCTAGTGAGACAGATGCGACATCCAACCGTTCACAATCTTCGCCAGATCCCTGACAGGGCGGCACCAGCAGCTGAAGCCAGATCAGGGCAAGGCCCGAGGGCGGATCCGATGGTACCCTTACCGCCAAAGGCGCCCAACACGATCTGGCCCAACAAGACGCGCATTTAATGCGATGTGGGCTGATCCGACTGGCATTAAATGCAAAGTGGGCTGGAATGGACCGCATTTATTACTTTGTGGGCTGATCATGACTTCCCAGTCGAATCATGGGACCCACACCAAAATATCCTCCAAAGATACGACCCAAGCCTCTATAAATAGAGCTTCATACCACAAGCAAGGTACGCACAATTCAACCCACAGAGCCGTTACTCTGCCTCTCTTCTTCCTCTCCTTCCATTGTTCCAGTTCATCCACTGACTTTGGCATCGGAGAGCCTTGCGCCGCCCAGGCCAGGGTCCTCTGACCGTTTGCTCTTCTCTTTCAGGCTTTCGGACGGTACCTAGTCATCACCACTTTGGATAAGTCCTCTAAGGCTCCCCAGTTATTGTGGGTCATTATTTTCTGCACCTACAATTGGCGCCGTCTGTGGGAAAGTAATATCCCAACCTTCCCAACCTTCCCAACCTTCTCAACCTCAATCTCCCAGAAATCATGCCTCCGAAAGCTAGGAAGGGCGGAGAATCTTCGAGAGCAGCGCTCGAGCTGCCAGCACCGTCGACGGACGTCCCTCCTCAGGGGCGGTCCCGAACGGTTGCATGGCACATCTGCAGGCGAGGGCCGCTTAGGCTCGCAGCTCTACGTCGAGGGTCCCCCTCCAAGAGGGACTCGAGGCCTCGCTCTCAGCAGACGAAGTCACGCCACCCCGACGCGACGAGCGTCGGCATGAGCGGCCTCGCAAAGATAAAGCCGTTGATGTGGAAGAGATGCGCCGCGTTCAACCTCCTGCCGCTGGAGGAGATGTCGCAGCTCAAAATGCTCTCCTGCAGAAGCAGGAGCGGTTAATCCGCGAGCTCCAGCAGCAGTTGAGGGCAGCGCAAACTGCCTCATTGAGGCAGGTCTCTAATCCTCAGGGACAGAGGAGGGACGCCCCGAGCGGGGCAGCCCAGCCTCCTCGTGAGGATCTGAGAAACCATCTGGACGACAAGCGGAGCCAGATCCATGATGAAGGCTCAAGCAACAGCCGAAGTCATCATAGCCGCGATGACCGAGCCCATAGCCATCGCAGCCCGAACCACTCCAAGCGAAAGCCAAGAGCGCAGACTCCGGAGAAGGACGACGAGCAGGAGCGATTTGACAAACGCGTCAGATTGGCTCTCCAGCACAACCTGGACGTGCGGGACCAGAAGCAGATCTGTGGCCACACCGATCTGGGGGCCTCACCCTTCACGAGGGACATCGAGCGCACCCCCTTGCCCAAAAGGTTCTCTGTCCCGCGGTTCGTCCCCTACGACGGACTGTCCGATCCATCCGCTCACCTCCGTCACTTCTCCCAGAAGATGTCCATCTGGGGAAACGAGGGCCACCTCAACTGCAAGATCTTCTCCTCCAGTTTGGGTGACCTCCCTCTGAAGTGGTTCTGCGCCCTCCCAGAGAAGTCGATTTCAAGTTGGAAGGAGCTCCAGCTCTCCTTCCTAAAGAAGTTCCAAGCTTGCAGCGCCGTCCCCAAAACAGAGGGGGACCTTCTCGCACTGAGAATGAAGCAGGGTGAGAGCCTCGCCAAGTTCGCCCGACGATTCTGGGCGGTTTACAGCCAGATCGAGGGCACTAGGGAAGAGATAGCAATCTTCGCCTTCCAACGTGCCCTGGTCCCCGGCCACGACCTCCGGAAGGACTTGGTCGGAGACCCCCCAGAATCCATGCCAGCGCTAATGTCCCGGATAAAGCGCTTTGTTGCCCGGGAGGAAGATGAAATCCAGGCCCGGAAAGAGGACGAAAGACCGGAGCCCGAGCAGAAGAGCAGCCAGCCTCGACAGGGAGGCGGGAGGCCCTTTCAGAAGCAGGAGCCCAAGCAGGCCTGGGCCGCTAGTTCGGCGAAGCCTACGTCGTCCCGATCTGGGGGCACCTGGAGGCCCAGACCTCCCACCAACGCCGGTCAGAGCGTCAACGTCGTCTTCAAGGAGCCGATATACCATATCCTGAACAAGATAAAGACCAAGCCGTTCTTCAAGTGGCCTCTGCCCTTGAAGAATGAGCCCACCTCCGGCAGCCGAAGCAAGCTCTACTGCTCCTACCACAAAGGTAACGGGCACAAGACCGAGGACTGCAAGTCTCTGAGGTGGTACCTGGAGAAGCTGGCCAGCGAAGGCCACATTCCAGAGTTCGTCAAGGCAGAAGATGTCGGCGGCAGCGAGGGCTGAGTTCACCAGAGCGCGGCTCGGGAGCCAGACAGTGAGGATTCCGAAAAGATCATCAACGTGATCCATCTGGCGTCCTCAGTTCCCTCTCCCTCGTCTCGTGGAGGCTCGCGGGCCTACGCCGAGGCCAGGCGGGCATCGCACGGGAAGGAGGTGATGAAAGCCGAGCTCGCACCGGCATCCAAGAGAGTTCGCCGCGACCGACCCGCTATCTCGTTCTCAGATAAAGATCTAGAGGGGATCCAGCTTCCCCACAACGACCCCCTGCTCCTCACAATGAAGCTAAGAGACTTCACCGTGAAGAGGATCCTCGTCGACTCCGGCAGCTCTTCCGAGGTCCTCTACTACGAGTGCTTCAAAAAAATGAACCTCTCGGAAGCAGACCTCACTGAGGTCCGTGCACCCCTGCTAGGGTTGTCCGCCACGCCAGTCTATCCCAAGGGAAGGATCACCTTGGAAACCCGAGTCGGCGGAGCTTCTGTGTTGGCCGACTTCCTGGACGTGGACGCCCCTTCTCCCTACAACGTCATTTTGGGCAGAACGTGGCTCCACAAGTTGGAAGCAGTCCCTTCTTCCCTCCACCAGAAGCTGAAGTTCGTCCTCGAGAACAAGGAGGGCAAAATGGAAGTGGTCACAGTGGAGGGAGATCAGCAGCAGGCCAGGCAGTGCATGCTGGCCGCGGTCCCGGCAGTGAAAGAGCCAGAGCGCGTTAACCTCGCCGAATTCGAGAAAAGCCTAGATGAAATCGGCTGAGATCCCGAGAAGAAAAGCATTGAGGACCTGGCCGAGGTCAGGCTGAACTCGGCAGACCCAGATAGGTTCTTCCTGATCGGCACCCAGCTGCCAGACGAAGAGAAAGCCGAACTCTCAAGGTTCCTGATGCAGAACGTCGATGTCTTCGCTTGGAGCCCGAGCGAAATGCCTGGGGTCGACCCAGAGGTCATGTGCCACAAGCTAAATGTGGACCCCAGCCACAAGCCAGTAGTGTAGAGGGCCCGAAGGACAGGTCTGCAGCAGACAGACGCGGTCGTCGAAGAGGTCGACAAACTGCTGAAGGCAGGGGCCATCCGGGAAGTCCAGTACCCGGTCTGGCTGGCTAATACGGTGGTGGTTAAAAAGAAAACTGGTAAATGGAGGGTGTGCGTGGACTTCACGGACTTGAACCGGGTCTGCCCTAAAGACAGTTTCCCCCTTCCGAAGATTGACCAACTGATCGACGCCACCGCTGGCCACGACCGAATGAGCTTCCTCGACGCCTACAGAGGCTACCACCAGATTCCACTACACGAGCCTGACGAGGAGAAAACGTCATTCATAACCCCCCGCGGCACTTACTGCTACAAGGTGATGCCCTTCGGGCTAAAGAACGCGGGGGCGACCTATCAGCGCCTCGTGACAAAGATGTTCCAGGCTCAGCTCTGCCGAACGGTAGAGGTGTACATCGACGACATGGTCGTCAAATCAGTGCACTCCAGCGACCACCTGGCGGATCTCGGCCAAGTCTTCGACATCCTTCGCGCGTACAAGCTCAAGCTAAATGCTTCCAAGTGCGCCTTCGGCGTAGCCTTTGGCAAGTTCCTCGGCAGCTTAGTAACGCGGAGGGGGATAGAGGCTAATCCAGAGCAGATCACCGCGATCCAGGGCATTCTGAGCCCCTCTACCACGAAAGAAGTCCAGAAGCTCACAGGAATGGCTGCAGCACTCAATCGCTTAATTAGCCGGTCATCAGATAAGTGCAGGCCTTTCTTTCAGCTTCTAAAGAAAAATTTAAAATTCCAGTGGACTCCTGAGTGCGACCAGGCATTGGCCGCGCTCAAAACCTATTTGATGTCACCACCCTTACTCTCCACCCCAACTCGGGGGAGATTTTGTATTTGTATCTCGCGGTCTCGGATCACGCAGTGAGCTCCGTCCTCATCAGGGAGGACGAGGGAGTTCAAAAACCAATTTATTATACGAGCAAGACCCTGCTCGATGCCGAGACCAGGTACCTTCTATTGGAGAAGCTTGCGTTGGCTCTCGTCAGTGCCTCCCGCAAGCTCTCCCATTATTTCCAATCCCACACCATTGTGGTGATCACGGAGCATCCACTCCGTTCAATATTCAAGAAGGCTGACTTTTCAGGGCGAATATCAAAGTGGGCAGTTGAACTGGGGCAATATGATATACAGTACCGTCCCCGAACTGCGATCAAAGCCCAGATTCTGGCAGACTTCATCGTCGAATTCGTCTCGCCCAACCCGGCTCCGACCCAGCTCGGCACGGCACTGGGGGGCACAGGGCACGAGCCAGAAGTGACCGAGGTCGAACAGTCTCCCGCCCAGGCATGGAGGATCTTTGTCGACGGATCGTCCACCTCCAAGAGAGCTGGCGCCGGCATAGTCCTCCAATTGCCAGAGGGTCTGGTCATAGAGCAGGCTTTCACCCTGGACTTCAAAGCAACAAACAATGAGGCAGAGTATGAAGCACTAATAGCAGGGCTGAACAGCGCCCAGATCCTCGGAGCCTAGCACCTGGTGATCTTCAGCGATTCTCAACTGGTAACTAGCCAGCTCGCTGGAGACTACCAGGCCAGGGACGACAGGATGGCGGCCTACTTAGCCCTTGCGAAAAAAACTGTTGTCTCATTTCCACAAAGCCGAGGTCAGGCAAATATCCCGAGATACCAACACGCACGCAGATGCGCTTGCAAACCTGGCCTCCGTCGTCGAAGCAGGGAAGAAAAGGACTGTCGAGGTCGGGTCGATATCAAGATCAAGCCTAGAGCTCCACTCATCTCGGCTAGTTCTCTGTGCTGATCTCGGCCCGAGCTTGATGGATCCAATCGTCGCCTACTTGAAGGGCGACCAGCTCCCTGAGGACAAGACTGAAGCCCACCGAATCAGACTCAAGGCAGCTCGATTCTGGCTCTCTCCCGAAGGCAAACTCTACAGGAAATCCTTCACAGGTCCATACCTCCAATGCGTCCACCCGAGCAAAGTGGACGACTTCCTGTATGAGATCCATGAAGGAATCTGCGGCAGTGACATAGGAGGTCGATCACTGGCCTATAGGGCAATAAGCCAGGGTTACTAGTGGCCCTACATGCAGAAGGACGCGCAGGTGTACGCCAGGAAATGCGAGAAGTGCCAGAAGTTCTCCCACTCTCTCCATTAGCCAGCGCAAGATCTGAGTCCCCTCTCTAGTCCATGGCCCTTCGCTCAATGGGGCCTGGACATTGTGGGGCCTCTCTACCGAGCTCCAGGGAACAAGAGATGGCTGATAGGCGCTACAGACTACTTCACAAAATGGATAGAAGCTGAACCGTTGTCCTCCATCACGGACAGGGACTCCAGGAACTTCGTTTGGAAAAACATCCTAACGAGGTTCGGCATCCCTAGGACCCTGATTTCGGACAACGGGACCCAGTTCGACTCCAAGTCCTTCAAAGACTTCTGCCAAGAGCACGGCATCAGGAACCATTACTCCACTCCGGCATATCCGCAGAGTAATGGCCAGGCAGAAATCTTTAACAAAGTGATCCTGGACGGCCTGAAGAAGCGACTGGACAAGGCAAATGGAAGATGGGTAGAAGAACTTCCGAGTGTGCTGTGGGCATACAGAACAACTCCAAGGAGGTCCACCTCGGCGACACCTTTCTCTCTGGCCTACGGGATGGAGGCGGTCATTCCTTTAGAAATCAGCCTTCCCACCCTGAGGACAGAGCTGGTCGACCAAGGCCGAAATGAGACGAACCTGGCAATGGAGCTGGAGCTGGCAGACGAGCGCTGAGAAGCAGCAGCCCTGCGACTGACCGACTATCAGCAACGGCTGGCCAGGGCATACAATCAGAATGTCAGAGAAAGAAGATTCTCCGTGGGAGAGCTGGTTCTAAAAAAGACCCTGCCAGCTGACAAAGAACCAAACGAAGGAAAGCTGGCCCCGAACTGGCATGGCCCGTTCAGGGTGGTCTCACTGGCAGGGAAATCAGCTTACAAGCTCGAAGACTTAGAGGGCAAACCACTGCCGAGACCGTGGAATGCATCCCACCTAAAGAAGTTCTATTTCTAAAGATGTAATGAATCTCGGAATCAATGAAAGCAGCTTTCGCCCTGTCATCAATCTGTCATCTCTCTTTGACTGACTCCGGCAGCTCAGGGTCCACCGCCCTGGAAAAGGCCTCGAGTTCGAACACTCGGTCGTTTCCTAAAGTCCGGGTCTTACCCCACTCAAGGGTCCACCGCCCTGGAAAAGGCCTCGAGTTCGAACACTCGGTCGTTTCCTAAAGTCCGGGTTTCACCCCACTCAAGGGTCCACCGCCCTGGAAAAGGCCTCGAGTTCGAACACTCGATCGTTTCCTAAAGTCCGGGTTTTACCCCACTCAAGGGTCCACCGCCCTGGAAAAGGCCTCGAGTTCGAACACTCGGTCGTTTCCTAAAGTCCGGGTTTCACCCCACTCAAGGGTCCACCGCCCTGGAAAAGGCCTCGAGTTCGAACACTCGGTCGTTTCCTAAAGTCCGGGTTTCACCCCACTCAAGGGTCCACCGCCCTGGAAAAGGCCTCGAGTTCGAACACTCGGTCGTTTCCTAAAGTCCGGGTTTTACCCCACTCAAGGGTCCACCGCCCTGGAAAAGGCCTCGAGTTCGAACACTCGGTCGTTTCCTAAAGTCCGGGTTTTACCCCACTCAAGGGTCCACCGCCCTGGAAAAGGCCTCGAGTTCAAACACTCGGTCGTTTCCTAAAGTACGGGTTTATACACCCCTCAAAGACCGTTGCCGAACTCATGCTCACGCAGCCGAGACCAGCGGGATTCTAGATCCACTTCGGCGTAAGGCAGTTCGTCTCGGCCAAAGCTAGCCATTTCGGCCAAGGTCAGTTTTTTAAGAAAGAAAGAGTTGTGCAAGCACTGAAGCGCGAAAAAGCAGCACAAAGATACAAGTGTTCCAAAACAGTGCAAGGAAAGTAAAAAAGAATGCAGGAACACAGTACGCAGGAAGAAGAAGGGCTCAGTCTCCGAAAGAAGTTATGGGGCGAAGTCTCCCACGCGTTACATGGGACGCACGTCTTCCTGTCTGTTGACCAGCGATCCCTATGGCGCCACGTGGAGACGTCCGCCCGTTTCCCTCATCGGCCGTATCACCATGCTTATTGCTATTTATGGTCTCTAGAATACGGAGAGTCGGCACAGACAGCTATGAAGACCGTTCGACTCTCTCTCTAACTCGAGGGTCGCGCGTCACATTAAAGGCATTCAATACCATTCAATATCACATCCAGAAGCGAAAGAGAGAAAAATGCACAAGTAAAGAAGCCCGTTTTTCATTAATAGCAAAGAGTATTACAGGGCTGACAAAGCATTACATATAAAAAGCCAAAGGTAAAAAGAAGCAAGGCTACTCCACCAGGTCGATTACCGTGTCTGATGGACCAGCAGCATCGGCCGCGACCGTGACCTTGCTTGGAGTGTCGCCGACAGAAGAGGCTTTGACCGGTACCTCGCCCGAAGCAGGGGCAAAAGAGGCTTCGCCTTGAGGCGCGGTCGAGGCATCGCTGGCAACCGGGGCGTCGCTCAGGGCCGGGGCAACTGGAGCGGCATCTGGAGCAGGAACGACTGCAGGGGCCTCGACCGGGGCGCTTTCGGCCAAAGGAGCGGGGCTCGGCTCAGGAGCCGGGTCCGAGTACCTCGGCAAGTCCCGATAGACAGGGTGGTCTTCAGGAACCCCCGCACGCCTCAGTGCGGCCAAGCATCCTTCCTCGAACAGAATGGAGGTGATCTCTCCACCTGCTTCTCATATAGCTCCGTGGCATGGTCCACCCCATTCTGGAAAGCGGATTGGGCCTCTGACAGAAGAGAGGCCTTCTCCTTTTCCAGCTCGGCGTTCGCCGTCTTCAGCTTCTCTCTTTCAGCGCGCCCGGCCAGCACTTCCCCGCCAACCTCGCCCCCTCAGCCGCCGATTCAGACCTTGATCTGGCCAGCTCCGACTCCAGCTCGGCGGTCCTCTTGTTCTTCGCCCAGACCTCGCCTTTCAGATGATTAGCCCTCGACGTGAGTTCGGCAACATCAGCCAGAGCCGACGCCAGCCGAGCGGTCTCTTCAGCGCTAGCCTTCTTCAGCCCCTCCATTCCCTTCCTCAGCTCTTCTAGCTCCTTCTTCAGCCTTTCCCTCTCAGACTCCAGCTGAGTGACCCTCGCGGCGCTCCTGTCACTCCTCCCCACCACAGTCAGGAGCCGTTGCACGTTCTGCAAAGGCAAAAAAGTGAATCAAACAGGCGCAGTCGAGCTAAACCACTTGAAGAAGAGTGCTGAAAACACTTACCAAAAGGTTAGCCTGGATCGCCGAGACCATCAGGCTTTCGTTATCGAACTTCTCGTGCATCTCCATGTCTCGCGGCAGAGCGCAGGCTTTGGCGAGAGCTCCGATGACGTCGGCGTTCCCCATCAGCTGGTCCTCGACGTTTAAAGGCTTACCGGGTTGCGTCTCCATCCTCGGTCTCCATGGCGCTGGGGCAGTTCGAGGTCCGGAAGCCGATCCGGACCCTTGCCCTACCGAGATGGTGAGCTCGCGGGTCGCCCCGCCGGTCGACTTGCTGGCCGGCGCATTCTTCTCAGCTGGAGCCTTGACTCCGGGGGCCCGCGCAGGAGTTTTGCCCTTCGGAGGCTGTTCGGCCCCCGAGTCCTTCTCCCCCGCCTTGGACTTCTTCCTGGGCGGGGACCCCTCCCTCGGGCGCTCCGGCGAGCGTCGCCGCACTCCCTCGCTCGGAGCAGGGGCAGGAGCAGAAGTGGCGCCAGCACCCCCCGAGCCCGAAGCTGCACGGGTACTGGTAGACGATGGCATCGCAGAGGAGGAAGACCCCCGCCTGAACTTGGCCGCCAGATCCTTAACAACTGGCGCCCTTGAGCTTCCCTCCATACCTTCTTCCCGATCGGACGAATAAGCGTCCACTATCTGCGTCAGGTTCGGTAGCTCCGAACTAGAGGTGGACGCCTCGGCGCCAGACGCAGCTCGGCCCGCAGCAGGATTGGTCAAAGGGATCCCGGCAGGCACGGCAACGGAGACGGTAGGACGATCAGGGTGCGCCTCGTCCACCTCGGCTACTTCGGTTCTCCTATAGTGGCCACGGTACCTCGGCGTATACCCGAGCAGCTTCCAAGCCGACCTGGTCTCGTGCCCCTTGTATCTTTCTACCTTATTGATGTCGTCGACGTTCCTCCTCCAGCCTTCACTCGCAGCTCGGCGTCGCCTCGCGCCTGCCTCTGCACAACAGACAATAAGAGTGTCAGCTCGGCATCATAGAGATCAAGCAAAGCGAGTAAGAGAAAAGAAGCGGTGTTTACTTGGGACAGTCCCGGGGCGACGTGGGACCATCAGCCTCCTGCTCTCGCCAGCGCCGAACTCCCAGTCCCCCGACACACAGAAGAAAGTTTCCTCGGCATTCTTACTCGAATCCTCCAAGGCCAGGACGAAGCCTCTTCGCTGCGGCTTCACCCGGAGATAGTATTTCCCTTCCCCAGCCTTGCAGATATCGTAGGTATCCTCGATATCATGGACACCCAGGTCGGTCCCCAAAATCTCATTCAGCTTCGCCGTGCCCATGATGACCTTATAGTTATTGGGCATCAGCTGGCACGGGGTAATGGACCAGGTACTAAGGCAGGCCCTAAGCAAGGGGTGCAGAGGAAATCTGACCCCACCCTCGATCACGGAGATCAGAGGGAATGACTTCCAGCCGCAAGACCAGCGCATCATGGCATAATCGACGGAGTCCGCCGGCTTGAGGAGGACTCCCTCCGGAATATTGAAAGCGGCCCTAATTCTGGCTATGCCCTCTTCAGTATCTAAATCAAACCTAGGGGTGCCCATGTCTAAAAAGGGTGACAGCGAAGTTAAACCCTAGAAGTCGCGAAACCCCAAGAAAGAACTAGACAGAGGCGCGAAGCAACTTACAGAGACAAAGGGGCGAATCAAGAACAGATCTGGGCACGTCCTATGGTCGTCCTCGCTAGAGAGATCTCGAGCAGCAGAGCAGATATCAAAGGTGAAAGGCAGGGGCGAAAAGAAATCAGAAACAAGAAAGGAAGAAGACGACCCTATTTATGGAAAGGGAACCCTCGGCGCGTGCTACTTTCGAAATTCGAAAGGACGGATTTCGCGATCCGCGCCCGTTCCATCAATAAGACAGCGCAATCAGTGAAGAGGCTACGCGTGTAACCGTCAACTCGCTTCCCAGGACAGACAGGGCAGAGCATTTATTGCTTCAGAAAAGTTGAAACGACGCCAGGCTGATCATGACTTCCCAGTCGAATCATGGGACCCACACCAAAATATCCTCCAAAGATACGACCCAAGCCTCTATAAATAGAGCTTCATACCACAAGCAAGGTACGCACAATTCAACCCACAGAGCCGTTACTCTGCCTCTTTTCTTCCTCTCCTTCCATTGTTCCAGTTCATCCACTGACTTTGGCATCGGAGAGCCTTGCGCCGCCCAGGTCAGGGTCCTCTGACCGTTTGCTCTTCTCTTTCAGGCTTTCGGATGGTACCTAGTCATCACCACTTTGGATAAGTCCTCTAAGGCTCCCCAGTTATTGTGGGTCATTATTTTCTGCACCTACATCTGTAATCAGTAAAAACTAAATGTCGGCAGTCCAATGTTTTTTATCTAAGTCTTGATGATGATGGTAAAGGTGGGCCATGTGCATAAGAGCAACAGCCAGATGCCTGGTTGTTATGATGGGAGGTACTGGACGATGTGGAAGCTACCCATGTTTGTATGCTCGGAGACTCAAGTGCTTATTGAGATCAAAGAGTGCAAGATGGCCAGCATAACCATGTTTGGCTTCGACAGCAAACACCATGATATGGGATGCCCTTTTAAGTCCTCATCCAAGCTTTCATACTTCTATCCATGTTACAGAATAAGAAGATGAAAATAGTGTTTCTTGATATGTTTGGGTGTTGAGATCACAAAAAGTGATGAGTTTCTGGGTGGTATTTGAGATGATTCACCTTTTCCTTTCTTTTTTAACTTTCTTACTTGATAGTGGGTTGTCTTATTTACACTTTCTCTTTCTATGGATGACTGAGAGTGCAGTGGAGACGCCGGGGGGGGGGGGGGGGGGGGCAAAGGTAAACAAGGCGAAGGGAAAGATTGTCAAATAGAGAAAGTTGAAGAGAGGGGAGCAAAGGTAAACAAGGCGAAGGGAAAGATTGTCAAATAGAGAAAGTTGAAGAGAGGGAAAAATAACAAAAACTTACTTTTCAGACCTTTGCCATCGGTCAAAGGAGGTTTGAGTAAAATCATAAAATATAGGGGCTTTTTTGAAGTTTCAAGAAAGTAAAGGGTCTTTTTTGTAAAAAAACTCTATCATCAATGGTCATCAAGAGATATGACAACCACAAAATGATCGAACATAATAATGGTCAGCCCATTAATGATCCACTCCTAGAACATCATGACAATCCACTTCTAAATGGTCCAGAATTAAGGAGGTCAACTTGAATAAGAAGACCTACCATTTCGGACGATTATATTGTATATTTAGAGGAAACCGATATTGGCATAAAAGATGATCCTAGAACATTCAAAGAAGTCATAGAAAGTGTGAATTTTGGTAAATGGATGGATGCTATGAAAGAAGAGTTAGAATCAATGGCCACTGATGAGGTTTGAGATATTATCGAACTATCCAAGTGTTCTAAGGCCGTAGGCTGTAAATGAGTCTTCAAGATTAAAAGGACTCGAAAGGAAAAGTAGAATGATTTAAGGCTCGGCTCGTGGCCAAAAGTTTTACTCAAAGAGATGGAGTTGACCACAATGAGACTTACTCTTTAGTGTCTAAAAATGATTCATTTAGGATAATTATGGCTTTTGTAGCTCATTTCAATTTAGAGCTACATCAAATGGATGCTAAGACAGCGTTCCTAAATGAAAATTTAGAAGAAGAGGTATACATGGAACAACCAAAAGGATTCATAAAAGGGAATACCAATAAATTAGTTTGCAAATTAAAGAAATCGATATATAGTTTGAAACAAGCTTCCAGGCAATGGTATCTTAAATTTAACTGCATTATCAAATCATTCGGTTTTTTTCAAAAATCCAGTAGACCATTGCATTTATCTCGAGGTTATTGGGAGCAAGTTTATAATATTGATACTGTATGTCGATGATATTTTGCTAGCTAGTAATGACCTTGGTATAATTCATGAAACCAAGGAATATCTTAAGGATAATTTTGATATGAAAGACACGGGAGAAGCAACCTTTGTAATAGGAATCGAGATATATTTGGATAGATCTCGAGGATTACTTAGGTTATCACAGGAATCCTATATTAAAAATATTCTTAAAAGATTCTGTATGGAATGATGTAGGCCCCCCAAGATTCACCAATAATTAAGGGTGATAAATTTTGTAAAAAGCAAAGTCCAAGAAATGAAATCGAAAGACATCAAATAGACAAATGTCTTTATGCTACTGCAGTAGGGAGTCTGATGTATGCACAAACATCTACTAGACTTGATATCAGTTTTGCAGTTGGCATGTTTAGTAGGTATCAAAGTGACTCAGGAATGACGCATTGGATAGGAGTTAAGAAAGTTTTGCGATATCTTATTACAGGCTCTCATATAGAAAGTCCGATCAATTAGAAGTGATCGGTTATTCATACTCAGATTTTGCTGGATGCCTCGATACAAGAAAGTCGACTTCAGGATATATTTTCCTATTAGCTAGTAGGGCAGTATCATGGAGAAGTGCGAAAGATACCCTAGTGACTCCATCCACATTTGATGCTGAATATGTAGCATGTTTTGAAGTAACAGGTTATGCATTATGGATGTGAGATTTTATCACAGGTTTACGAATTATGGATATAATTTCTAAACCTCTTAAAATCTTTTGCGATAATGATGCAACAAAGGTTTGCTCAAAATGACAAAGTTTCCAGTAAATCAAAGTTTTTGGAAGTTAAGTACTTTGTATTAAAGGAAAATGTACAGATCGATTGGTGTTTATTGTTGGGGCTCCAACAAGCCAAATGATAGTGGATCCGTTAACGAAGGCATTTTCTAGAGAGCATGTTAGAAATATGGACCTTATTGATTTGTCTTATTATTGAGGACATCATTACAGTAATGATTTCGTAATTCTTATTTTGTCAAATATTTACATGTATTAAGGTGAATAAAATAAGAATGTTAAAGAAAATGGCATTATCGTACCCAATTAAATAGGATGGCCATTGAAAATGTCCTATTTTACCCTTATCAAGGACTAGGTTAGGTTGGAGTGCTAGTGGAGTAATTATGGACGGGAGCATGTCATTAAAGACATGTAACCGCTATGGTTCACATTGGTAAATCAATTTAGTTGCAGTATTAAGGCTCAGCATAAGAGACACGTTGGCAATTATTTTAAAGTCGATGCGCATCGGTCAAAGTCATTTTATCATTTTTCAAAGCACTATTTGAAAATGAATTTCCTTAAAATTAGAGTTTTGGATTTTGTTTCCGTGGTCGTATGGGCCAAGTGGGAGAATGTTGGATTAAATGGGTGTGGCCCACATGACCACAAGCCCATTAAAGATTTTTAATCATACCCACTTGTCTACACATTTAATAGACGTATTTATTTTTTACTCACTTGCCAACAAACTAATAATGGCCTGAGATTAAATGGTTAAGTGTTAGTTGGGGGTTAATGATTCCTTGATGAGTCGGAATCTTCTATGATCCCTTGGGCAACTCCTTTAGTTAATAGTTTATTGGCCTCCATCACTAAGCAAGAAAGAATAGCAAAGGCAAATGAGTTGTAAACCGTATGTGAAGGAGCTTCTGTTACCTTCAAGAAAGAGCTGTAGAGTCAGGTAAGTTCCTCCCCATTCTCAAATTATTTATGTTTACCTCATTGTGTTGGATTAGACCCAAGGAGACCCTCCTATGGATTGAGGGATCTTAAGCCAACATGAAAGACCTAGGATCTGCAAAGGTGATTTTAAGCATGTTGATTCAGAGGGATAGGCAGTTGAAAAAGTTACACACAGGACAAATGTTTGAAAAAGGTTATTGAAAGTTTTGGCATGCAAGATGCGAATCGAGTGAGGACACCATTAGCCTCCATTTCAAATTGTCTTTACAGATTTATCCAGGCACAGATGAAGATAGGGTATACATGTCTCAATTTCCATATGCTAGTGTTGTAGGCAGCATGGTGTATGCTATGACATGAACTAGACCTGAAATTTTACAGAAAGTGTGTGTGCTGAGCCATGCATGGCAAACACAGGAAAAGAGCATTAGCAAACAGTGAAGTAAATTCTAATATACTTGAGGCTTACTTTAGATATAGGCATTGAGCTAGTTTGACAGGAACATCCAGAAGGCAAACAAAGTTATTGGCTATGTTGATGCAGACTTTGCTCGTGACCTGGATAAGAGAAGGTCTACTACGGGGTATTTGTTCACTTTGGGAGGTGGCCAGGTGGGACCAATTAGTTGGAAGTAAATGGGCAAAATACATGACAACTTCGGAGGCAGTTAAAGGAGCAATGTGGTTGAGAGGTCTTACTGGTGAACTGGGCTAAAACAAGAAGAGATGATCGTATATTGTTACAATCAGAGTTTCATATACTTGGCAAATAATCAAATTTAGCATGCAAGGACCCACCATAATGGTGTTCATTACTACTACATCAGGGAAGCCATATCTGAAAAGTTTTTTTTAAGGAAAAGGAGGTAATATTAGAGATGATAATCCAACGGATATGATGACCAAGCCAGTGATAGCATTCAAGTTAAAGCAATGCTTGGACTTGGTGAATAGTCAATGAGTTACATCAATAAGACCACACTCCTTCGGTGGATTGTGATGGCACCTTACAAGGTGCAGTGTTCAAAGTATCGAGTAGTTTATTTCCATGACAGCAAACAAAATTCAAGCCAAGGTGGAGAACATTATGTAGAAATTCTTGCCTTTTGTTTGACCCTTGCCATTAACGACGATCATGCACCCTCTCAGATGTGGGTCGAGCTCTGTGCTGAGCTTGTTGAGGGTCTAGAGGCACCGCGCCTGCTGGGGGCTCTTTATTATAGGGACATTTTGTATAAATTGTTATTTTCCAATCTAGGGTTATATGATCTAGGGTGTTTCCTACTTTGACAGAAAGTTGTGCCAACTTTGAGAGAAAGCATTGTTGAGATGGCGAGAAAGTGAGTATCCATAATCCTTTGCTTTTCTCAGTGAAGAAGAAGATCGTCTCCGTATATATAGCCCTCATTAAATCTTGTGTGCTTGTGATGGATTTGATCAATTTCTGTGTTTGGATTTTTTTTTTCCCTTAAAAAGCTGATTGACCTACACGAAAAAGAATGATACTTGAAGCTTCAATGCAATTTCAATCCCTGTCGACTAAAAACCAAAATGAAAATCCAACAAGCTATTCATGAAAGCCAAGAAAGTCAATTTATTCACAATTTCTCCACCAGAAGGGGTGATTGCAGTTACCGTAGCAATTATGGAAAACAACCTGCTACAGCCAATTAGTTACCGTCCATCGGAATCTGACCTCCCAAAACCATCAGAATTGAAAGCGATTAACATCTAAATGACAAAGCCAAATCAACCAAAAATATTTTACAGAACTGAACAACTCTGCCCATCCTTCCAAGCCCAGCATCAACCATTCATTCAATCAACAAAATCAGAAGAGCTTGTAGGGGAAGGAAGAAGCATCCATGGGATGGATGAGGTATGTAAGAACAAGGGCGACGAGCATCAGCATATACGCAACCCCTTGGTCGATTGACATTCCTGAAAACCAAAAGCCCATGTAAACAAATAATTCAGAGCCAAAAAATAATTATAGTTGAATTGAAGGAAGAAGGAAATTATTGCAAATTAAAAAGTGCATGAAAACAAAAGCTACTTTTTTGCAGGTACTACAGCAAAGCCAAATAACAGAACAAAATAATAGTTCTAATGGACATAGCAACAAGAAAAGAATCACCAAGATTTGCAGAACATCTTCAGCAAACAGTCGCCGTAATTCAAATGTCTAAAATACAGAGTCTTTAAGGATCTCAAATCCCATGGAAAACCTAAACTTAAATGAATCTAAGACGATAAATCAAACAAATTTGAACTTTATACTGTTTGAGGTACCCTAGAAATGAATATAACCTTAAGAGGATTTTAAAAAAGCAGAATCACAGTGGTTTTAAATAAGTTTTTGGCAGTTTAAAAAAAAAAAAAATTGGCCATTCCAATTGCAGGAATCACTATGGACTTTGGCCAAAACAATCAACTAACAATAACAGGCGCTCTTCGTTGAGAAAGTCCTTCGGCAGTTTTACAAGCTAGACACAAATAACCCAACAAGAACTCCCTACAACCATTCAACTGGCAACGTGGTTGAATAATGCTTAAACATCAAATCCTATGAGGTGTTGACTGCTATGGTTACTGAATGGAAACAGAAATGAAGGAGAATGTTCGCCTGTGAGCAGACTGCATATCATTTATATGCCGTCCAGATTGTGGGGTCCACTTAGATGGGAGAAGGGCAGATGAAAAAGTCTCATTATAGCCCTTGATTTAAGGCTCTTAAATTTTAATTTTAAAGACAAATACGAAGGAGCGGTAATGAGTGTGAGAACTACTTGTGGAGAGATGGGTGAGTTCCCATCGACACTAAGCACTTATCTCTTTGTTAGGATTAGGTCAAGGTTCCCAGTGACCTTTGAGTATGTTATTTGAGTGGAGGAATCAAGAGATAGTGTGAATGCAAAACTCGAGAGATGGCATGAGGCTTTAGAATCCAAAGGTTTTAAAATAAGTCGTACAAAGGCAGAATATATAGATTGCAATTTAGTAGGCATTTACAAAGAGCTGAAAGTAACTGAAACTACTATAAAAATCGAAGCCTAGGAGCTACCGCAAAGAATTTCATTTTACTATCTTGGCTTGATAATTAGCAAGGATGGGGGTTTTGATGAAGATGCTGAATATTAGATAAAAGCAAGATGATTGAAGTGAAGACTTGATTCTGAAATGCTTTGTAACTGACAAATGCCAACAAGATTGAAGGGAAAATTTTACACGACAGTGATTAGACCAGCTATGACCTATCGAGTAGAATGTTGGGCAATCAAAAAGCAACATATGCACAAAATGAAGGTAGCAGAGATCAAGGATATAAATATCGGCCGTATCGGCCGAGACTGATACGATAAACTACATTTATCGCGTATCGCACCGTATCGGCCGATACGATAGCGTATCGGCCGATACAAGCCGATACGATACGTATCGTTTGATACGTATCGGGGGGTTTTAAAAACCCCCCAGCCGACCCATTTGCTCCATTCCTTTCACTTTTCACTCACTTCTCTCTTTCACTCATCTTTCTACTGTGATTGTGAGCTTTTGAAAAACCATTGAAGTGCTCTAAAGTTTAAATCAAGATTTTACCACAACTCCACAAGAAGTCAACAAGGTATTCCTAATCCTATTTCCTTCACTAACTCTCTACTCTGTCATTTGACTCATTTCTAAATTGGTGTTGAATGTTGATTGTTGATCACTTTATAGTTCATTCACTTGATTGAATTTGAACCTTGAATGTTGAAGTATTGATATTTGATTGTTCAATGTTCAATTGTTCAATAATGACTAGTAATGACCTAAAGTCTTGCGCCTTTATTTCATGTTCTATTTTTTTTATGAGTTTTACATTACTTTCTAAATTACTATGACTAAGAAACATGAATACATGTGAAAAAACTAATCATTACTATTATTTTCTATTTATACAGCGATACAGGACTTCATATATTGAGGGCACCAATACGCCCCCTTTTCTTACTTACTTTTGCAAAAGAACCACATATTCTTTCATTTTACAATTTTCTGGAATTTTTTCTGATTTTTTGGGCAATTTTTTCAAATCGCACCGCTACGCCGATACGTATCCCCGATACGCTACGTATCGCCCGCTTCGTATCGGTTTGGCGGCAGGCCGATACGCTTGCCGCTACCGATATTTTTATCCTTGGCAGAGATTAGAATGTTGAGGTGAATGTGTATTAAAACTAGGAAGGATAAAATTAGATATAAGCAATTTCGAGAGCATTTAGAGGTAGCATCAATAAGGATAAAATTACAAAACCCTTTTGAGATGGTTTGGGCATGCCCAACGCAGGCCAGCAACTGTGCCGGTAATAAAAAATTTGGCTATGCAAGTTGATGGCCCACCAAGGAAAAAGATATGGGTGGAGGTAGTAAAAATAGACTTGAAGAAGTGCAACTTATCTGAATATTTGTCTCAAGATAGATTACAACGGAGAAACAAAATCAACGTAGCCGACCCCAACAAAGTTGGGACAAGGCTTTGATGATGATAAAATTTTAATTGCATCTGATCTGTAGATCTTTAGCATGTTTGTTTGGATGAGAATAAGGGAAAATAAAGGCTCCATGATTGTAGAATTGGGCGTGATGCCAAATCATGGGATTACTGGAGTATCAATTCAAATGTGCTGCACTGGTCAAAGGTGGGCCCACTGGGGCCCCATAGGGCATGACTGTAATGCAGGAACGTATTTTCCATGATAAGGGCGTCTATTTTTACAAATTAAAAATAAAATATCAAATAGGGCCCTATTCTCTCCAGCCAGTATGAATTTTTCTTAACTTCAAGAAAAGTTAAAAAAAAATCCAAATTTTTTTGGAAAAATACTAAAAAAGAGTATTTTTCCCATTAAAACATGTATAAATCAAAATATCAATATCTTTGTATCGTAACATTCTACATCGTTGTTGGATTATTAACTATTAAAAGAGTAAATCTTTTAGTATTAATTTCAACACCATTTTTGTAATTTATAAATCAATCAGTGTGGCACTCATTTAAAATCTAACCACTAATAATAACTTCAAACCCAAACCCCCCCCCCCCCCCCCCCCCCCCCCCCCCCCCCGAGTTGGATCGCCATGAATTGGAGTTGGGCCACCATCAAATTGGCCATGCTACATGATTAGAATCAAAATAAAAAATAAATCTAAACTATTCAAAATAAATATTCTCCTATTGTATGGATCTTCCTCAAATTTCAGTTTTTATAAAAGATTAATTTGACAGTAAGCTCAACTACTATTGGACTAAAACTTCTTGAAAGGTTATTCAAGAAGGGGCATTTATTTTGGGTCAATTAGATTTTAAATAAGTGCCTTCAAAGATACAAGAAGCAAGCCAAGAAAAAATGGATGCACCAAGGCTTGGACTCATGGAAAGTTTGTAGGATCTATAATTGGGCCAACCTATTAACAATCTTAACCCCTCTAAATGAAAAATCCTATCTTTTTCTGGGCCTTGATCAATTTTCACTCAATGAATATGGGTGATCAATGTATAAATTTAATCATTCAGATAGTGGACCCATCTCTTATTTGAGTAAATTAGTCAAAGGCCCATAAAAAAAAGTAGGGCATTTGTTTTCAGATTGTATATAAGCGGGTTCGACTCTGGAGACCACATTTTTTACATTATTTTGAAGATCATACCTTTGTTATCTAATAAAGGGGACAAGGGTTTTGCACTTTTCATTTGAGAGCGAAAGGAGAAGAAAGAAAGAAGAAGAAGCCGCCGCTGCAGTGCTGCCCCAGTTCACAGCCGCCAGGAGCAGCTGTAAGAGCAGCTACAGTTCTAGACATAGCATACAACAACTGCAGCAGCAGTAGGAGCTTGCTGTTTCTCCTCCACCCCCACCCCTCCTGCTTTTCTCTTTTCCTTATTTTTGTGTTCTTCCTGCAACCTACCAGGCTCTCTCTCTCTCTCTCTCTCTCTCTCTCTCTCTCTCTCTCTCTCTCTCTCTCTCTCTCTCTCTCTCTCTCTCTCTCTCTCTCTCTCTCTCTCTCCTTGCAGCAAGAGAGCACTTTCACTCCGTCTATCAATTACAGAAATTCCTTAACCGATGCAACATATATTTTAAACCATGGCTGGAAAGGCCTGCTATGATGGATGAGTTTTAGAGAGAGAAAAAAAAAGATTAGACACCTCCTGCTTTTCTCTTTTCCTTATTTTTATGTGTTCTTCCTGCAACTTACCAGGCTCTCTCTCTCTCTCTCTCCCCTTGCAGCAACAAAGCACTCTCACTCCCTCTATCAATTACAGATATTCCTTAACCGAGGCAACCGATATTTTTAACCATGGCTGGAAAGTCCTGCTATGATGGATGAGTTTTAGAGAGAGAGAGAAAAAAAAAAGATTAGACACTTGAAATATTCCCAACCCTTGTTCTAATGGCATCAAATTTTTTAATGCTATCACTAAACAAATTTTTGGGATTGAATGCCATGGTGAATTGAGCTTAGACGAGTGTCAACAAAGCGAGTCTAGCGCCCAAGTTCTAGAAGGGATAGTAAGTGTGAGGAGCTGGGGCCATAGAGAATCAGAGATGGAGTGCATATAAAACAATGTGATCTGTTCTTTTTAGGGGAATAGTTTTGTACCATAATATATGGATAGAATGTACATGCTGAAGTATGCCCAAGTAGGCTGTATATAGAGCAGCAACTGTGTAATTATTTATATGAGATTGAGAGTTCTAGCATTAAACTCTACCGCACTAATCATATAGGAGAGAATGTTACTTTGACAGGAGCAGGTTGCAAATTGCAATAATACCAATGTACATTTAACACAGGATCTAGACGAGCAGGTGAATGCTGATATACATGGTCCAACTTAATCACTGCCCATTACACCTATGATGTGCACTCCATGGATACAGCAGGGATAAGACACTGGTAAGTTGCGGAATCTGGATATCAAAGGATTAAACGCAGCGAATGAGATCTAGACCACCAATCTACATTTTATCTCTATTGCAAGATTAGAAGCATCCTAAGAGGCCAAGCATTCAAGTATTGGCGCAAAACCTCTTCTAAATAAAATATATATATATATAAAAAAAAAAAAAAACGAGATCTAGATAAGATTACCACAATAATAAGGTGGATCAAAACCAAGAATACAATTGCATTGATTTCTATCACAACAGCATCAGTAACTCACAATATCACTTAAAACAATAAATAAAAAACTAACATATTCATCTATAATTATATCCAATACATACCACCATTATACCCAATTTATATCAAAATAGATGGACATGCAGGAACAGATTTTGAATTTTCAGCATGTAGATGCCGACACCCATATAAAAAGAATAGACATTGAACGGATTCTTATAAGGGGTTAAAAAAAGGATTTCTGCTACACAGAACAAGCATGAGAAATTCATAAGAGATTAGAATGCAGCATCAGGAGGTGAAATCGGCCAATATTTGCAGGAGAGATCAAAGATACAGACAACAATAATAAATAAATAAATAAACCAAATCAAAACGTTTCTCAAAGGTCACATCTGTTTCAAAAAAAAAAAAAAAATACAGATTCTCACAATCAGAAGCATCCAGCATAAGATTTTAAGAACTTGTAATGAAATCACAAGATCCAGATGCAAAACACATGTTGATATTTCACAAAAGAAACAGAAAATCCCTACAATAGAAAAGAAAGCAAAAGAAGGATGGGATGGAAAGAAAAAATGAAATGGGAGAGGACTCACCATCACTTGCAGGGGCGGGAGCAGGAACAAGGCTCTGAGCCTGAATCATAGGCAAAATGAGATCGAAAATGAAGTAGACGAGAACGAAAGCACCAAAAGGAACCCTAGACAGAACCATCTTTTTTTTCAAGAGTCCCTTGATCTATCTCCTCTCTCTCTGTGTGTGGAAAAGGGAAGTAATCTGAAATGCCTCTTCTGCTTCTAGAGAGAATAGAAGGGAGACGAGGCGAGGAAGAAACCCCTTAACAGACAAATAACAACACTTTAATCAGACAACGGTAGAGATCAATCAGGGTCGACGTTAAAATTGGCTTCGTTTAGATGGACGGACGAGGATCTACAGGAGACCATCTGTGGGGCTCACTCTAATGCATTAAACACGAGTTAGGCAAGAGAGACTTCTGATGTGGACACACACTCAGAGGAACCGGATCCCCTTTTTGGACCAAACAGAAAACCTGTTTGGACAAAACAGCGGGTGCACATAAAAGGGCAGACGAAAGAGAAACTGCGTGTCACCCCTGTTTGGTCCAAACTTCTACCATGGGCAACACATCATGGGTGGATGAAATATAAACCGTTCATCTTTTATCCGCCCCTTATGTGTCGCCAGCTGTTTTATCCCAGCAGGGTTTGAATCCGTTTCCCCATTCAGATGCACCAAACAAGAGATGTGGACCGCGGTTGGCCACGTGTGTTGTAATGCTCTAGCTCCTTCGCGTTTGGCTGCGAGCGTTTTGGGGAGAATTCCGAATAATGTCCCTCGACGAGGAGAATACGGATGGCTGAAAAGGAGCTTCACTTGGCTGCTGCCACACCAAATTCCAACCACTATATATTATATATTAAGTGCACTCTTGTTCGGAAGCAATTTTCAACGAAGGATGAAATTGCCATGTATCAAATTTTATAATTTTATAATTTTTTAATTAAATAAAAAAATATTTTATGAAAAAGTTAGAAATTCATATTTGGTATAAAAAAAGTTTTTTCTTGATAAATTGGTGCTAATATTGTTTGGTGCAGCTGCAGATTTCTTTAGTAAAAATTATTGAATGAGTAGGTTAGTAGGGGAGGGGGGAGATGAGATTCAGTTTTGTGTGAAAATGGACTTTCCATACTCCTATAGGAAGTCTATTTTCAGGTTTAGAAAGAAAAAAGTTGACGTGACAAAAAATCAATTCTATAAAAAAAAATGCCGCACCGAACATATAAAAAATGAATTTTCCACAGAAAACCACCTCATTTTCTTCGGAAATGGGCGACACAAACGTGCCCTAAAGCAATAGGGAAGGGTTGCTTTGAGGGTTGCCACGTCAATAGTATGAAGGTTCTTCTTTCAAAATAAATATATATATATATATATAAACAAAAAACATACAGTGCTTTACAATGTCATCCTACTCTATCCATGGATCTAATCTCTCTCCTAAAATCACTCTCATTTAAAGTTCTCAATCGTTCAAAGTTGTTCTACTAATCTCCCTAAAGTCTCGATCCCTCCCACTTTAAAGCAATGATTATCTCATTTTTCTTAAAAGATTAGAATCAACTCCATTTAAGCAACAATTAAATCCTTACCTCTACATTTGAAATGTTAACTACACCAAAAAACAGCAAACAGGAACGACCCAGAACCGTTCCTAATACACATAGGAACGGTTAAAAACCGCTTCAAAACACCCTACTCCTAAAAATATAAAAAACGAATGGAAACCGTTCCAAATGAAAAATCTTGAAAGTATTGTAAACCGTTCCAATATTCTTAAAGCCATTCAAAATTAAGAATTTTGGAATGGTTTTAGACACTGCCAGAGTTTCCTTTACCGTTCCAAATTCAAATATTTGGAACAAGTCGTAGTCTTTTTTGGAACGGTTATAACACTTCTAGATTTTTCTAAAACCGTTCCAACTTTATGTTTCCGTTACAATTAGTATCTATTTTGGAACGGTTTTAAACACTTTCAAATTTACTAAAAATGTTTCAAATTCTAATTTTTGAAACAATTACTAATCCGTTCAGGGTATACAAGAAAGGTTTAAAACCGTTCCATATTTTGATATTGGAACGGTTTTTATTGTATTAAATGAAATTTTAAACCATCCCTAATTTAATTATTATTATTATTATAAAAATAATATTTTCGTAATTTTTTATTTGCCATTAAATTCATTTTTTTAAATCCCAAAAAAAAATTAAAACCCATAAATTATAGCATTCACATCTACACATTAATATCACACATCATCAATTAGTTTATTTTAAAAATCAATATACTAGCTTGAATTTAAATGTACAATTTACAATATTTAAAAATACATAAATATATAACACAAAATGAACCTACAACTTTCTGAGAAGGTTAATCCACTTCATTTCTAAAAGAAAAAAAAAATCAAAGAGTTGCCAAGTTTTGTCTTTTTTGTCGGAAGAAGCCCTCGAATAAATCAATCTTAGCCCTTTCAATTTTTTATCTCTACTTCCATGACCCTTTTCCTCTTTTCTTTCCTTCTTCCTATCCTTGTTTTTAGGATCGTTTGTCTTTTACGCATGGGATATGTAAATACAATTTACACATGTAAATGATGAATATTCAAATTTTAAGTATGTAACGTTTACATATGCGTTTTTTTTTTTTTACAACATTTGTCTAATAACACTATTTTCGCATCATTTATATATATGATTTATTTTACCATATTTGTTTCAATGATATGTGTAAATGTATTAAAAAAGATTTTGTAAATGATACTTATTATTCATTAAATTAAATTCTAATATAATGATTTGAAAAGGAGAAAAAAGGTTCATTTTATAACAAAATTTTCATTTGCATTTTAGATCCTTCAAAAAGAGCATGTCTTTCAACATAAAATATTCAAAAAAATACATTTATATCAATGATCACCTTCACAAAAATACATTCCAACATGTTTGGTTAATTAAATATGAAATTATATTTTGATGCTTAAGCAAATAGCATTATTATTAATATTTTTATTAATTGATATTCAATTCAATATTAATGTTAAATCATTATTCGGTTTGCATAAAACTTAACCCATGCATCTCATAGGCTTTATGCTAATATTTATTTTTAAATGATGCCATAATGCTATATAAAATACATTCTTCCTTCTCTTTTACATTCATATATAGATGTTTAAAGATTTTTAAAGTATTGCAACAATAAATTACTTAAAAAAAATCATTGAGATAAGAAAACTAAAATAATAAGGTAATTAACTAGTTAAAAGTTGATATAGAAAAATCATTGAGATATTTATCTTATAGATTGTCCCTTAAAATTTTTATTATCAATATGTATTTTGTCTTACAGATTTTGTCCCTTCAAATCATTGGAGCCAATTTAATCTTCTAATATGTTTTTTTGTCTTACAAATCTTATCCCTTAAAATCATCCGTTTTGAGACCTCTTTTATTATTATTTTTCTAATGGGTTGGAGGGGAGTTTCGAACCCAGAACCTCTTTCATGGAAATGCCCAAGACCTCTTTTATTATTATTTTTCTAATATATTGGAGGGGGATTTTGAACCTGTAACCTATTTCACGGAAATGCCCCAACACCAAACCGTCCGCCTCCAATAACGGGTATTCTTCGAAAGCGCTCATCAACAGGTGTTCAAATCTTGTTGTGAAAATGGGCTCATTTTCACACCATTTACACATCTGATTTACACGCAATATGCGTAAATAATTGTAGACAAACATGATTGATACGTAAATGTTACACATACTCACCATTTACATATGTAAATGGGTGCAGACAAACAACCCCTTAGTGGCTTCCTAGAATCCCCCGACTTCTCGTTATCCTTGGTGTCTATCATCGTGCTGACTCCATCTTGAAAGTCAACACTCCACGATTTTGCTCGAGTATTATCAGACGACAAATGTTTTACATCTGAAGATGATAACTGGCATACTCCATTCACAGTGACCTAGTTCCTAAGGTCAATACATGCTCTCTCCATTTTTAAAGCAACCATGTGCCTTTCTTCTGGTGTCTGATTGGGAGATTTTTCCAGACTCCCAAGGGCATACCTTAACAGCACCACCTTCAGCCCCTGACCAAATGGCACCTGAATTTCACAAGTAAAACAAGGAAGAAGATTTACAGTAAAAAATCAGCAGATCCTTGACAGAAAAAAGGCCATGGCAAGTGATTCACCTCCTAATAAATTTCGTAGTGTCAGTACAAAGTTCAGCTATGGACCTATGGTTAACAGGAAAGAAACATGGCAAAATGCTCATGGACCATAGTTAACATGTAGGTGTTAGTACCAAATGGGAGAAATTATTCATCATGTGCATCATATTGGACATACAGAATACTAATGCACCCATCTGTGAGAGCAAGGAATGCTTGAGCCTTGAGCGGGTGCCTACAAAGGATATGCTCAGGTGCTCACCTGTCATTATTACAATTCAATGATGTTTTTGTGGACTGGTATCTTCCTGAAACATTTTCCCTCAACCATCCCCTAGAAAACTCACTCATTCACTCAAACAATGGTATTGATATAAACTGAAATTTTCTGCTTGGAATCACAGGGTGGATGTTGTGGATAGCACACCCACACCCACACCCAACAGTCCCACCCAGAGATAGCTACCTGGGTGGGTGGGTTTCCTTACTCTCTAGCTTTAGGCCAACTTGGCATTTTTCTTTTGTTCTTATTGTTGTTGTTGGTTCAAGTGTTCAAGGGTTCAAGTCAGAAACCCACCATTCACACAACTACGTAAGATGAAAAAATAAAAGAAAGTTCCCCACACAAGAGTCATACCATATTATTATAGCAGCTTTCACGTCGCACAATGATCATGCAAGTAAGAGAGCCCCCGCTTCCTTGTAGGCCAATCTAGGGGGGATCCCCTGGTGGACGCTCTAAAACAAACCACAAAGACTTTCTTTTAGAGCATTGGCACACATGAGCTAAATAGACACAGGTACCCTAAGTTCTAATTCAGTTTCATCACTAATTCAAACTTCAACCAACCGGTAAATAGAAACAAGAACATTTCAAACTTCAACCAACCAGAATGTTCTTATTGCTAAAACTGTCAGTTGACACTTGTAGTTCTCGCAAAGAAAACCTTCTAAGCTGGCCCAGATGAACTTCTGGATCCTTTCAGCTGCAAAAAGGAAATTAGAACAAGTTGTTACATATGCAGATAAGTAATAACCCCAATCTACATGGTTTTATTTTTATGAGACTAACCGGGTGCATCAAAGAAATGTTCTTGTGGTTTACGGCGGCGACGCCACCATGCAAACCAAATTGCAGGTGCAGCAAATAGTATAGCAGCGCCTGCAGCCACTCCCCCAGCAATCGCTCCAGTGCTAGAGATGCTATTCCCCCCTGAAATGACATTTAGCAACTTAGATAAGGAAATGATACTTCCCTCGCAGGCAAGTCCCTAACTAGAAGATAGTAAAAGGCACCATGAAATGGCATATGAAGCTATTGTAATCAAGTGAACATTATTCAATGGCAGATCGGGGGAACAGAAGCAGCAATGTTCTGTAACAGAGGAAGCCCAACTCTCATAATTCCCTAACCAAATTAAAATTTTCTCATAATTAATCAGCATTCCACACATGAAATTTTGGAGAACCATACCCATGTGTACAGTGGAAACTATACAATCAGCACGTCCGTCTCGGCATGCGCGCGCACACAGAGAGAGCATAACCATGCAAATATTATAAAGGCTTCAAGTGAATATAATGAGTTACAAGTCTTTGGTCAATTAAGTATACAATCACAAATCAAATGTGGATTCTTTGATTAGATTTTCAATGTTTAAGTTATCTAAGGGTCACAAAAGACAGTTCTTAATTCTAATTCAACTGAGTTAATTCTTCAAGGACATGAAGAACCAATAGCACATATTCTTTCTTTAGTTCTTCAATTGACAGATGGATTAGAATATTTGCTCAATCCCTGATCACCAAAACCATTCAGAATGGATTATAATTTAGTGATGAGTTTAAAATTCTTTGAATGAGAAATTATCAAGACCATTCAGAATTCAGATACAGTGTATCCCCCCTCCGCAGGTTTCTTTTTACAAGTTTCTACTGCAGATCCAACCTTCTACCATGATAAATTACGATCCAAGATACATCTCTGATCGGACTGATTTGGTTTAGAGAAAGAAAAGATGACACAGAGCTATTTAGTCTGTTGAACAATCATTTTGCATCATACATGTACCTTGTACCAAATCTTACTAATCCCTAATAATAAGATACACAGTGATATCTAACCAAGAAGACCCAGGGACATACCTACAAGGTTTTCATCAATAGAACAAAAGAAAAAGGCAGCAAATATACCTAATCAAGCAACATTATACTAGGACATTAAGAAGAAACCATACTCACGGGGTTTCCATTGGCATATACTTTCTGACCAACAATCAAATCTGCAGAGATACCAACAGGTATGGGTCTTAGTTTCTCTTCTGGCACATAGACACGCAAGACAGCCACATCCTTATCTTGGTCAAATCCAACAACTTTCGCATCATATGTTGATTGATCAGAAGAGTGACCCTGTACAACAGCAAGCACCATTTTCAACCCAAACAGATCAAAACACCTTCAAATGCACCTCTAGGACTTGTTTGTCTGCGCATTAGAATACATAGTAATCAAACTAAAAAGAAAATGTTAGAAATTCAACTTTGATCTTATTTTTAACCACCCTATCTATTTAATTCCTATGTATTTTAATGCGCAAACAAATAGGGCCCTACAGAGTACCAATAGTCTGGTCAATAACTGTAAGAATCATAAAGACCCAACTCAAATTACATTTAACTAGAAATATTTTGAGATAATGGATTCTAGAATTTCTTTTTTCCAGGTGGAATCACTGAAAGTACTACACCAAAATTATATAAAAATCTGGTTCTGCTAAGCCTTTGATTAATACAATTTACAATATATAAAGCACTCAATCAATTTCCAATGCCAAATCTCATCAAGGACCGGGTTTCTCAATTTGTCACTAAGTATTATCCCAATGCTCTTGCATCCTGTTCCACCATTTGTACTTCAGATACCCATGTCATGGGTTGATCCTCAATACTTAACGTGAAAGTAAGATGCCCTGGCCACTGCATACTTTTATGTCTATACTCTACCCAAGCATGTTTGGACAACCATGTCAATTACCTTTCATATGCTAATAAAATGACATTAAAAGATTTTCACAGCAAACTTTAATGATGGAAAGTTATAGAAAAGTACATTCCACAAACTACATGCACACCCATCAACATGAGTAGTTGGAGAATTCTACTGTTCCTTCAAATGTATTTTAAGCATTTTTCTTTATTAGACAATAAAAATACAAGAGAAGAGAGCTGCCAATGATGTGTCCTGTATGGTTGTATCAAACAAAAAGGTGATGTTTCTATTTTCACTATGAACAATATGTAATGCAACTGTAAAATATTAAGATGTTAGTTTGTGTGCTCGAAGAATCCATCCTAGTTTTCACTTTAAGCATCCATCCCCTTCATGATTCATATTTATGTTTTCACTTTAAACACCAAGTTCATTGAGTACTTAGACAAAGATAAAATGGGACAAAGAAAGCCAACGGATCTATGTAGTGCAGTTAGAGATTTCGATTGAACAAGTAGTACTGATCATATATAATTAGTTCATTGTTAGAAAATGTAACTCACAATATAGAAAAAGTTACCTAAATCACAATATATTCCCATGAGACTTACATTAATTTATACAAATGGCTTTTAGTAGCCCTATTACAATTTATAATTAAAAATAAGAAAGACAACTTCTCCCTAAATTGCAACCTTACAGAACTCATCCCAAAAGATAAAAAGATGCTATACTACATCAGCATACAAATATTAAAAAAAAAAAAACACACACAAACATAAATACCCTAACTCTAAAGTCTAAACCAGAGAAAGCATAAAAAGTAGCCAAATCCAATAAATACACTATTTTTGCCAAGCACCCATGAGAAAATCCTCAAAACTCCTTTGTCTCATTCCAACTAGCCATTAGCAGCAACAAGAGATATCCAAAACCCAACTCATTCATCTAAAAATAGAAATCAGCATAAGAACAAGAAACACAATATAAAACAAATGCATGATACCAACAACATAATTAAAAACAGAAAAACAAGAGATACACCATTTCAATAGAGGGAACATAGAATGCATTGGCAGATTGTCTTTTGTAACAAATACGTACCAATCTACAGCAGTAACTTCTCCTTCATGGCCTTTCAATTCAAAAACCTACTTCAGGGTTTTTATCCTTCATGGATTTTTTTTTTAAATGATGAAACTACTTTGGGGTGATAGAGAACTTAGTAGTTACAAAAGTCAAGATAGGTCTGTAGTTACAGAAGTCAACATGACAAAGTCCAAAAATGGATTGAGAAGTGTAAGTGTGTAACCACAACATAAAGTGCAAAAGAATAGAATATGAACAAGATGGATAAAAATATGCGAGTCAGAGAATATAATAGAGCCATTAACCTAATATACAAAGAAGGTGTTGCCATGTGTTTTACCTGTGGTAGTGGCAGAGACAGTTCTGTAAATTGCAGGAGGGTCTGAGGTCCTTATCATCACCGCCATTAAAATTGCAATGCTACTATTGTTTCATTCACTCTCTCTGATTTTTTTTTCTTGCTAGAACAGAGAGCTTCAACAAAAGAAAAACAGAAAAGTAGCTTGTTGTGCCCATTCCAAGTATAAGTAACAGGCATGTATAAGTAAACCATAAATCTGAAGACAATTATAAGTAACTCTAAATCAAAAATCTGATGACAAGTATAGGTAACATGCCATGTATCATGTTGGGCCCATTCCAATTGTGTGTAACTCTACATCCATTCACCATTTCAATGTTCCAAGACCAAAGTAGCATAAACAAAAGTAGCAAAATGAGTTTCCAAGATAAACCTAATCCAACACATTGAACTTGTTATCAACTGGATTTACAAAACGATCTAAGAGATGTTTGATCAGCCTAATCCGTGAATATGGTAAAAACCACAGGCCATGCTACAAAAGATCCATTCCCGACCTCGCCTAAAGTCAAATGAAATCCATCTGGATAAGGCAATTTGACGTCTGGGTTTTCAATGACGTCGACAGGAATCTTATAGTAACCTGTTGGAAGAGATTTTGAGTGAATCTGTTGGGGCCCATTCTCAATATAAGCTCTTCCAAGAGCGACCACCTCTTGACGCCAAGACATCATTTTGCATGGCCGCAATGTCAATGGAGATTGGTCGTTCCCTATTGAGTTGGAAACCACAACTAATTCTTTGTTCTTAAGTGGAGGTGTTGCACTTGCTTGTGATCCTGAAGTCATGCTATGCTACAATAATATTCCAATGCACGTGTTATTCATTAAGTAAATGTAGAAAAAATCTAATATTATGAAACCTTATATAAATAAAAAAAAATCCATAAAAGCATTAATACCTCAATCAACTGTTTAAGACCCTTAAATTCTTCCATTAGGCCTTTTTGTTCTACCCTTATGCAGTCTACTTGGGACTCCAAATTTTTAACCATTGATGACTGCTCGGTTACTTCCTAATACTTGACGGCTAATTTTTCCAGAGCTGGCGAGGATGATAGAATCTGAAATCTTGATACGATGTTTCTGAGATCTTGATACGATGTTCCCACACCCCGAACACGCCCCCTCTTATCAAGGCCAAATACTTTAGTCAAAGGGATGTCTTGGGAATCAACTTCTTGGCTAGAAAGTAAGTCTCGTACTCTTTCCTGTCAAATTAAATAATCATCACACAAGTAAACTTGGTATGCTTTTTTCTATCCTATCGACTTAACTGTAAGATGATGAACTCACCATGTGTGAAGACACATCAATAGGGATAGAACCATCCTTTCTTTTATGTGCTTTGATCCACACTTCAGCCCTAGTAATCGGGGGCGGGGGGGGGGGGGGGGGGGGGGGGGCATCTTCATTTTTTTGGCGCTTCTATATTTGCAAGAACTACACATTATTAGCTTTTATGGAATAAAATAATCAATGTTTTCATGTTACATAAAAATGCCAATACTCACCATCTTCTCCTCTAGTCTTGCGTTGCCATGACTGCCACTCGTATGATAAATTTTCATTTTCTTCCTGATCTCTGTATTTTTTTGACGTTGTTTTATAGTTTTTGGATCCGCATTATGTTTGTTAAAAGCCTCCCAATCTTCAGGCCCAACTCTTGGAGGACGATTGTTCAATTTTTCTTCATGAGTTTTGTGGGGATCTAGGTATTGCATCCTCAATTTTGTCCTATATTTCCTCATACTTTTGGCCATGCTTCAAAGGCATTTGTCTTTGTATGATTGAGGAACATCAAAATCTTCCTTTATAAAAAAAAAGGTTGTTTAGGCTCAACAACTAAATAGAGAACAAGTTAAATATCAAGCCATTTCAAAGATATACAGGCTAATAATTTCATACTAGGAGGTCCTTTAAGAGTTCATCTTTTTTTCTCATTTGGCACTGCACACCAATCCTTGTATGAGATAGGGACAATGGTGCGAAACAAGTTGTCCACATCTAGATGACAACTTGGTTGAATTATTGCCCACTGGTAGGCCATGAGCATTTAAGGTAATCGCCTTTTTTTTGTTTTGGTGGCATGGAAGATTCTGAAACAGAAAATGAATGCTAAATAAAATTAACACCATTTAAAACTTGAGTACGAAACTGTATAAGTAGTGATGAAATGAGTGTTTTCTAACCTCCATTCAAAGAACTTGTCCTTTGCTCAGCCATTAGAACACCTATGTCTTGAAGGACATAATGACACTTAGCACAAACAAGTCACATGAATGTGTGAAATAAAATCAACATATTCAACTACTTGAAAATTCATAATCGAGGCACCATAAGCATAAGCATAAAGTGCATATTTCATAATCAAGGCACCATAGCCATAAGCATAAGCATAAAGTGCATATTTCACATATTCAACTACTTGATAATTCCACAACTGTAAAAATAGTTAAATCAAAGTAAACATGTCCAGCGCTACAATTCATAGTTAATTTCTTTTAGAACATTTTTTAAATTTTCAGCTGCACTAACAATGGAAGGAAAGAAACCCGGATCTTCAAGTGCGTCTGCATCTTTTGTCAATCTCTTTGGGGCGAGTAGAACAACAGCCCATCCAGATCTAGTTTGATCTTTGGAGTAAAAAACTTGACTTGCTTGAGACGCTAATATGAATGGCTCGTCTCCTTCCTTATCTTTTCCTTTCAATTTTTCCATGTTCACCATTGTCAAATTTGTATCGGGATCAACAATGCACCCATTAGTCTTGTTCTCTACTTTGAACCAATCACAATAAAATACTGTTTGACGAAAATCAATGTAATCCAACTCAATTTTATATTTCACAACTCCATAATAAGTGGCCTCAACTTCCTATTATCTTTAACGCTTGCCCTGTATAATGTGAACGCTTTCATTGAGACCCCATTATTTTGTGTTGATTTGTTAGTCTTGTAATCAATTGGAGAGAATACATGCCCATTGACACAATATTTGTTATAACATTTGGCCCTGAACATTGGCCCAACTGCTAGTCGTTTCAGTATCGGCTCTCCCTTAACATATTCCATCTGCACATTAAGAAGAAGGGTTGAAGGGTACTCAGCAATTATAATCATGTATATCATCCAATATTTAGAATTAAACAAACATTTGTTTAATTACCTCCTGTCGCAACCAACTGATAAAATCACGCTCAATGTTCTTAGACACACCGCCCTTCTTTTTTGGACCATTGGGAGTGGTTGTACTTAAATATGTCTTATAGTTAATGAAAGACACATTACTTTGTATGATTGTGTACGTGTTATCGAATTACTGCACCTTATATGTTAATTTAGAAAATTTGTCAACTCACATATGCCATTCCGCAATTCCCCGATAGGAGTCCAAAACCCATCTACGTACTTGTTGATGTTGTATGTTAGTTAGGTCTACATTCCGGCCTTTATCCAAAGGCTCCTCATCACACTCACTGTCATCGTCCAAAAACCTTTGATGTGTTCTCTTGTGACTACCTCTATCACCATCTAGCATGTACTCCATACAATACAAAATAGATTCCTCTATAATGTAGCGCTCTGCAATGCACCCTTCAGGGTGTGCCATGTACTTTACGTATCATTTATAAGTTTTCATTAACCTGTTAAGAAATATCCAATCAGCACTATACTCTACTATACCAAAGACAACTTTGAAGTTAATATTTTACCGTTTAAAAGGATACACGCATCGAAATCTAACTAGACCACAAGCTAATGCTTCATCAGCCAAATGCACCATGAGGTGAACGCTAATAACAAAAAATGATGGTGGAAATAACTTCTCAAAAACGCACATTGCCATGATTAGTCGCTGTTTTACAACAATTATATTATTTGCACTAATCGTCTTTGAGCGCAAGACATTAAAAAAGTTACAAATTTCTTGAATAGCAGCTTTCAATGGCTTATGCTCTGAGAGCGTGTGCTGTAACAAAACAGGTAATAACTGTTGCATTATGACATGATGATCGTGCGATTTGAGCCCCTTTATTTCAAGGGTTTGCATGTTCACGAGATGTTTAAATCTCGAACTATACCCCGTTGGAACCTTTAATTCATGCAAAGTATGACAGAATAATTCCTTTTCCTTACGACTTAGAAAAAATGGTGCCTTCGGTTTAATAGTTCTCCCATCTGATTCTTGTAACCATAGTTCTTTCCTAATGTTCATTTTTTTTCAAATCCCCACGTGCACTTATGCCATCCTTTGTTTTATCTTTGACATCTAGGATCGTTGACAAAAGGTGGTCACCAACATTCTTCACAACATGCATCACATCGAGGTTGTGACGAACTGGCAAATCCTGTCAAAGCATTAAAACAAAGTAAATTTCTACTTGTCTGTTTATTAAAATACAAGAATATGGAATGTAGTACCAAATTGTGAAAACCACCTTCCAGTATGGTAGGTTGAAACGAATTGATCTCTTGTACCAGGTAATTATATTATAAGCTGATTCATCATCATAACTTTTTCGTTTCTTTCCCTTCTATCTTCCGATATCCATCTGAATACCGGCCACCTTGTCTTCAACCTCTGAACCACTCAATCGACGAGGAGCTCTTCTTTCTTCTGTTTTATTGTTGAAAGCCGCCTTTTGAGTCCTAAAAATGTGATTAACAAGAAGGAATCTTCGATGACTTTGATAAGAGTTCTTTTTCCCACTCTTAAGACGTTCGAAAAGTATTCCTTTGGCGCAAACAGGGCAAGCGAACTGCGCATGTATTACACAACCCGATAAACTCCCATATGCAGGAAAATCATGAAATCCCCACATCAACATAGCTTTCCGATTAAAAATTGTCTTCGAATGAGAATAATGCATTGACACTCCATTAAGCCATAGCTCTTTCAACTCATCAACCAATGGTTGTAGGTAAAGATCAATGTCCTTACTCGGTCCTTTTGGACCTGGTATCAATACTGTCAACTTTGAAAATTCTCTTTTCATGCATAATAGGGGGGGGGGGGGGGGGGGTGCGCTGTAGGGCATTATAATGACAGGCCAACAACTATAGACACTACTGAGATGTCCAAAAGGGTTGAACCCATCAGTCGCAAGTCCTAAACGAACATTTTGATGTTCCTAAGAAAAACTTGGCCACTTGGTATTTACTACCACCCAACTTGATGAATTAGATGGATGCCGCATAACACCACCAATCTCTTTTGGTTGAGCATGCCAAGTCATTTGCTCCATGGCACACTACATAACAATGTAAAAATAATAATTAGTTATTAAAATTAAGAAACAAAGGCAACTAGAATGACCTATGGAATCTATCATTAACCTTGAAATCTAACCTGTAAAGCCTCTTTAGCCTTGGTGTCAATGGAAAATACCTCAAAACCTTTAATGGAACTCTAACACTTTTTTTTTTCGCCAAGTAATCTGGCCTCCATCTGGATGTATGACATATTGGACAACTTTGCCTGTCTTTGTACTCTTTCCAATAAAGAATACAATCATTTGGGCATGCATGTATGGAATCGTAGGTCATTCCCAACGAGTTGATCATCTTCTTAGCTTGATATGTGCTTTCTGGTAACGTGTTTCCTACCGGAAGCCACTTCTTCACCAATTGAAGGAGAGCATTTAAACTATTGTCCGACCAACCTTTTTGTGCCTTTAAACTATATAACTCAACAGTAGCTGACAATTTTGTGAGTTCCCTAGGACAAGAAGGATACGAAGATTGTCTTGCATCATCAAATAAAGACCTATATCTTTTTTCTTCTCCTTCGTCTTTGCCTTGAAAGTCTTGGGAGCCTTCATGAATATCTCTGTTCCTTATGAGATCATCCATGAGAGCATCAACATTTTCACCAATTCTTCCAAATGCATCATTAACGAGTTCCTCCATTCTAGGATACATATTATTGGGTTGTTCATTAGGATTTGATATTGATGTTTTCTTACTGGTTGTCGCAACACATTCTCCATGTAGAATCCAATGTGTATATGACTCATCAATACCGTTAATGAGCAAGTGCTCATGAATCATATTAAGGGCGATCATTCCACTCTCATTTCGACATTTAGCACATGGACAAGGAAAATGCTTAAATCCACCACCATGTTTCTTTGTAAACTCAAGGAAATGCACAATTCCATCTAAATACTTCGGACTTAACCTATGTTTGTTCATCCATGCTTTGTTGCTCGAGGATGACATTCTGCAACAACTTACCTCACATAAGTTAAATGGATCTAGCAAAGGTAACCTCAGATAAGTCAAATAGATGGCACATAAATAAATGATGGTATCATTTAAGTTAGAATAAAAAACAATGTTTAATGTAGAAAAAAAGAATTATAGCACACATCTGCGGGTTTGACTTGGATGCTTCATATAAGATTAGTGCAAGGTGGGCAGAATATAGACAGACAAGAGGAGTGCTCTGTGATTGTTGGGTGCCACTTTCATTAAAGGTCATTTCCTTAATAAGGTGAACAACGTATGGCCTTACAAGCTAGTGCTATTGATATGTAGATGTCTTGTGCCACTTTGATTAAAGGGCATTTGTATTGGTTATCATCTATTTATTTAGGTGATGCAAGGTGATAGGACTTAATCTATTGGGCCCCTAAAATTTATGCAAGAACTTTCCATTCCTGCAAAATTAGATCAAACACCTAAAACCTACTATGTAATCTATTAGTGGATCCCTTTTTTAATTTTTTTTATTAGTGAATCTAAATTCTAATTGAAGTCATTCATCATGCTCTAAGCACCTAGAAACCTTAGATGTCAAGTTTGAGATCTTACATCCTCATGAACCTGGAGTCATGATCAGCTTAGGGATAGTAAAGCTTAGTACCTTGCTGGAGTTATAATCTGGAAGCTCTACTGTAGCAATGGTCTTTGTACAAGGCACAATTTCTGAAACAGTGAGGGTTGTAGAGATCTGCAAAGAAAACAATAGAAGATAAGCTTAAAAGTAAGAGAAATCTGTAGTTGGTTCAAAGGTAAGAAAGGAGGGAAGAGCACATACATTAGAGTCAGTGTCAACTTTGACATCAATCGTGGTGTTCTTGTATTTGTATTGTGCAGAAATGTCACCTGCAGATAAATCCCTCTTTTGCACTGCTGTTGAAGTAAGGCCCTGGAAATAAAGCAGGTAACGCCTAGAGTGGCTTAGCTTTTATATTGATGCATATACTACAATTCAAAAGATAAAACTATCATAACATAAATATTCGCAATCTTTTTTCCTAAATGTAAGGAAGTCATCGGAATATGAAGTCTCAAATACATAAGTTACAGTCATACATAGAGAGATAGTTTGCCAACTAGACACGATCAAATACATGTTAAGAGATGTGGCTAGGTCAATAATCAGACCATCTTCCGGTATAAGGAATGAAACCTTTTAAAACAACATGACTTCTAAGCATAAGTTCAACATCCTTCAAATGAGTTTGTACTGGCTACAGAAAAATTTTTAAGTGTGCATAAGGACGTATCCACGTTCCACAAACCAGAGTGTGGGTGTATCCTAGACTTAGGCCACAATGAAATAAACCTTGCTAAGTTAAAAAAAAAAATTGATCAACCACCTGAGTGTGGGTGTATATCCACATTCTTTTATTAAGCTCTTGGGTAGGAGCAACAGATTTCCATTCCATGAATGGAAACTCTTGAAAAAAAAAAAAAAACATAAGCTACTGTTCATGATCTCATGACAGTGAATATTGCTGGCTGGTTAATATTATGATGAAGGAAGGTTTTTTCTTATACAAAACAGCTTGTCTGATAAATTAAGACATGTTTTAAAGATATATTTGGCCAATCACAGTAGATTCGACCGGATCAAATTTAATCCATGGCACACTACATAACCATCCGGACCCCATCCAAATTGCAAACTCCCCACCTGAAAGCAATCCTTGTTGAGTCGGGTATATTCAGGTACCCAATTATTCTGGTTTGGTTTGCTTTCCAAAGGGTGCAATATTTAGAATACACACATACTAAATATTTTTTAGAGTATACTTTGTTGTTATAATAAAAACACGAAGGTTTAGAATTTAGATGTAAACTGGGGCACCAAGTTGAAATTGGTGTCCAATGCAGAACAGAGCAGTTCAACTGCATGTCAGCATTTTTTTTCTTCTTAATTTGCTTGAGAACCTAATTGACATGCTAGGCCCCGCCTATGCACCAAAACTCTTCTTCATGGAACAATCCCAATTCCTTAATTTGTGACAGCCGAGATGTGGTCAGGAAATAAAATACCACAATGATGCAGTGATCAAAACTCGTCAGGAGCCCACTATTCCCCTGCCGAGAGAGCACTGATGTGGAATAAACTCCTGGTGTCTCTGCCCCCTTAATGGACGATCATGATAAGGCTCTTCTCCTCAGGGAGAAGAGTACTTAAGTGGAAGAAAAGAAAGGTGGTGGTGAGTCTTGCTGCTGCTAAGAATAAGGAAAAGGAGAAAGAAAAGAAGGCAGCCTTGCAGCCGGAGTCATGGCCGGCTCTAGCATAAGGCCAATAAAGCCTTTGCTTTAGGCCCCAAGAAATAAGGCTTAAAAAAAGGCCCCATAATAGCTGGTATCTTTTGAACTTTCAAAAAATCAAATATGTCAAGTATCATCCTTTTTTTTCTCCCCAAAATATAAGGCCCCATAATAGTTCTCTCTTATGAAAAGATACAATAAAGATTTTTATGGGGCCTTAAAGTGTCATTTATGGCCTATTATATTTCCAAATCTGCCCCTTATATTACTAGCACACCATTATATTTCTAGCAGTCCATGTGTATCAAACCTCAACCATACATTCAGTCATGAATTTGCTTGACAAGCCTTTCTTATTATTTTTGTGTATCCTATTTCAATAGGGGCCCATTCAAATTTGATCCATCATGTTGTTATAATAGATCTATAGCTTGGGATTTTAGCCATAATAATAGATCTTGAAATTTAAGATAAACAATGGGCCCCCGCCAGTGCATATGAGTACCGTGCATTTGGAACATCCAATACGTGGGGCACAACTCTAAAGTCTATCTTGGATGGTCCTGACTCATGCACCGTGCGCAGGTGAAAATTCTTCAAGCCCTACCAATGGCATATTCAAGTTTTTTTTTTTTTTTTTTAACGAGTGGGGGTGGGGGGGACCAAGATTGCCATGTGCGTTTTGGGGATGGGTCCAAAGTCTTCATGTGGGTTTTAGAGGTGGACTTAAGATAAATTGACAAAATTTGAATATAAAAACTTAATTAGTAATTTTGCATCACAAAAAAGCAAGAAAAATAAATTTTAAATAAAATATTTATAATAATATTAAAACATAGAAAATGCCTCATTTAGAATTGTCGCTTTAGGCCTCGAATTGTCTCGAGCCGGTCCTGAGAGAGAGAGAGAGAGTGTGTGTGTGTGTGTGTGAGAGAGAGAGAGAGAGAGAGAGAGGAGGGGACCACTGAACATCTCCCATTTATATTCATGGAGGAAGTCCCAATTCCAGAGTAAAAAAATGAATTCATGCAAAATGATACCTTTATTGTTATAGATATACCAACATATTTAAATTGGTCTTTTTAAAAACACTCACGCACAAAAGCATGTACGAGATATGCAGGAGGCGCTATTAAGGCATAAAGTAGCAGAAGAGAGGAAGAGGGAGGGAGGAAGAGGAGCATCGCAGGAACCCACTCCCACAATCCAGCAGAACCCAAATTCTCCATCTCCCCCATCATCTACATCCCCCCACCAAGGAACCCACTTCCACAATCCACCCCCAAAATCTCCCAGCACCATGGAACCCACTCCCACAATCCACCAGAAACCCAAAATCGTCGTTGAAACCCAGACAGCAGAAAGATAAATAGCTGAAAGAAGAAGAAGTAGAGAGAAGAAGAAACCTGCACCTGTTGGTCGTCTTAGACACTCCTCAAGGAGATCGGTTGGATTCGTTGTGGAATTTGGGCACCAAGGGAATGAGGAATGGAGGGAACGAAGGGATGGGATATGGTACGTTTTAGAGGATTGGCGCGAAAGGGATATAAGATGGAGGGAACCATGCCCTGTTTTGTTAAGAAGGTTTTTTTTTTTTTTTTTTTTTTTTTTTTTTTCATTTAAAGCGGTTTTTTTCTCTTGGAGCAGTTTGAGACCGCGTCAGCATAGAAACAGCCAAAGGCCGTTTTAAACCACCGTTTCAATTTTCAATTTTTGGTGTAGTGACGTTTCTTAAAGCTTACTAACGTACGTAACAAAAGAATTTTAGCCGATTAGGAGGATGTTGTTCTTGAGAGGCCTAATGAATTATCTCATTTAAGGAAAGCTGCGATCAATTCAACCATCTCCCCTCGGTGTCGCATGGTTGTTCCGAAGCCTGAGAAGCATGCACTGTAAAGATGATGCTGGTTCAAGTAGAGGTTGTGGATAGGAAGGTTGAGAATGAGATTAGAAGTTTAAGAAATGAGTTGACGAAGAAAGTTGATGGGAAATGTGTGTTGTTAGAAAATGAGTTGAAGAAGTTGGGAGATAGGACTGATAAAATGGACAAGTCTTTGGCTGAACTTAAGGACAACAGCTTCCACTAAAAGAGTGAATTTGAGAATTTTTTTGAATGAGTTGAAAAAGTGTAAAGGTTTGGAGGGAGGAGGAGATTTGAGTTTGGATAAAATCAGGGTTGTTGCCAAGGAGATTGTTGAGAAGGAATTTGAGAAGCATGCTGCTGACGGGCTTGGGAGGGTAGATTATGCACTGGCTTCTGATGGTGCCTGAGTTGTTAGTCATTCAGAAAGGGAACCGGTTGGTTGTCTGTGGTTAAAGGTGGAAATAAGGTTCATTTCCTTGCAGCGAAGATGTTGAAGCCAGGTTTTGAAGAGCCTGGTCAGTGTCTTCCAGCAGGTTTGTCAAGACGATGGCACCTATCATTCCAGAGGTTGTCACTTCAGAACATGTTGCAAAAAAGGTTATGTTCTCTAATAAAGTAAACTTTTACTTCTCATTTTATTATTTTGTGTGGTAAATTCTTTTGTTAATTCTTGGATTGCTTTATTTTGTTAATTCATTTTAATGTTTTGCGAGTTTTGACTTTGGTTTATGTACTGTATGCATATAATTAATATTTACTTCATGTATAGTATATGACAACACACGATTTTATTTATTTTTAATACCTGGGTTGTGCTTGTGTACTCAAGGCCCAAGTTCATCCTGATTTCCAGGAGTGGGGCTTGGAAAATTAAAGGCAGGCCTAATCCTACAATGAACCAAGTGAATTGTGTATTTTTCATTTAGAGGTTAGGCCAGGCAGGCTCTAACTTGGCTTGACCCAAAGAACATAATGATTTATATATTTTGGAAATTAGAAGTAACCAACTTTGATTTTTTAAAAATAATTCAACTATGAGATTATATAATTAACATTATATTATACTTCTGTTATTTATTTTGATTTTTTATTATACAATTTTATTTTATGCTAACTTCTCATCTAAGCTTGGGCCTGTGTTGCTAGTTTTATTTTATGCTCAACTTCTCATTTAAGCCTGGGCATTTTTTTGCTAGTATCACAATAAAATAAACTTCCCATTCCATGTAAGGGTGAAATCAAGGTGGGCGACAAATACAAAACCTTTCTCCATGACTAATGACAATCTAAAAATTCTTGCAAGCAAGTCTATAGCGCACGGACTCCCAATGATGAAACCCTAAGGCCTGTTTGGATAAATGAGGAGCGGAGTAAAATGAAGTTGATTTCATATGAGAATTGAAGTGGATGAGAGGTTAAAATAGGGTACTTCACTTCACTTCACTCCATTAGTTTTCATATTTCGAAGTTAGGTTTAGAAACCACTTTTACTGTAAGGAAATACAAGTATTAAGACAACATGAGCACACATGCAAAGGCCCCATCATCTCCATGCCAAGAAGGAAGATTACCAGAACAATTCGTTCCGATTCGTAGCACCCAACCCCAAACACCATGAACGAAGCAGATCAGCAGCGACGGTGGCTTTCATCAGTTTCCCAATCCCAAGACTCTGAACAACATTAAAACCAACAACAAGAAGAAAGAACCAAACAACTAGAAGTAGTAGAAGAACAAGAAGCAGCGGAATCTCAAGGTACGGACATATCTCCTCTTCATCTTCATGGAAACCCATCTCAACTTCCTGTCGCCTCTCGAAGGGGGACAAAGCGCAAGAAACCCACGCGACGAAAGAGAGACGTAATCAAGAAGAAGCTCCGTCTCTTGAGGCAAAATCTACGCCCCGTACCTTTCATCCCTGATCTCTCCAAACACAAAACTCTATTCAAAACCCTACGTCTTTGGGACTGGGACTTCGCCCACCTCCAGATCGATCAATGCATCTGATCCGACCTTCTGCCCGCTCTGATCGCCAACTACGACTCCATTGCCCGCTGCAGCTACGTCAACAACCAGATAATCAATCTCGGCAGCGCCTTTCTTGGCCGCGCTCTGAAACTCCCCGTCAAGAAGGCCACGCCGGCCATTGAGTCTCCAAATTTCGATCGTGAGCGTTTCAGTGAGGGATCGGCCGTGGTTGTCTCCGAGTTCATGTCCAATTACATTCTTCTCCATGAAGACACTTGGATGATCCCGGAGGAGATATTGGCGTCGGAGTGGCTTGTCAAAGAGGGGCAGCCGCAGAAGGTTGATATGGTTTATGGTGGAGAAGGAGCTGTCGCAATCTCCGGATTCGGGGTCTTGTTACTAAACATCGCATTTGAAGTGCTTGATGAAGTGGCAGAAGCCTGATATCTTCAAAGAAAATGAGGTGGAAGAAGTTTCACCTGATGATGCTGCTTTTGTGATGAGGACTACTGGTTTAGATGCTGTTCGAGAAGAGAATCCGGGAATTGAATTGAGTCTAGGGCAGGGAAAGAATGAGAGGGATCATGACCATGAAGTCGAAGAGGACAACGAGACGAACTTACCAGAATGCAAATAGGAACTAGGGCAGTGGTTTTTGGATGAGAGGAACAATGGGATTGAACATACATTGCGGTGGCATTGTAGTCTAAATGAACTACAGAATTCCGAATGTGAAAAGATTGATAGAGAGGATGAAGAGGAACAATATGATCTTTCAATGAAATTTCCTAAGTTAGAGAGGTTGCCATCTGCTGGTCTTATTCAAGACATGGAGACAAGTAATGTTTCTTCTGGGATGGCTGTCAACCTTATTGATCCTTCTTCGGCCGAGGCAGATATGCATAAGAATATTCTTCCCAATGATTTGTCGATGTTAGGGAATGCTTGCAAGGAAGAGATGGATGATGAGGATGCGGTTCCTCAAGTCTCTCACAATGATCACCATATGAAGATGAAGGGTCCCGGGGCTTGGGACCATACACCAGATGGCTTTTCCATGTGCATGGAACAAGTACGGAGCTGGCTGGCTGAATAAAGCTCAAGCGATACATGAAGAGAAAGAGGGGGCATATATGCGTGGTCAAATGAATGAATGTGGAGTACTTTGCTGCACAGCTGCACACAGCAGCGTGATAGTATCATTCATTCCTTGGAGAGAAGCGTACTGGAGGAACAATGTAAAAAACAAGTGGAGATTTATTGGCTCGAGCAGGAACTCTGCATCATGACCCAACTATTACATGGCTATAGGAAGGATTTGAAGGAAACTTAATTAGGTTGCAGTCTCTGAGTACACACAACGATTTCAGCAACCTTATGATCCAATTTACAAGGATGTTGGTGGAAATGGTGGTGTTTTTTTTAGTGTGATGGAATTGGACAAGCAGAGGTTAGAGAAAGAGGAGGAAGAGAGGAAAATGTATATTGAAATTGAAGAAAAGCTCAAGGCTTTGAACATGAATGTCTCTGTAAATTTGATTCACATGCTAACCAGGAGGATTTGTTTGGTAATAGGTTACTGAATATTGTGAAGGAAGCTGCGCTTCAAAAAGAAAATAGCAAGACTGAACATCTCTCAACATGAATGTAAGACTTTCACTCATTACCCTTTTAGATCCGACACTTCCTTATAAAAATTGAAATCCAATCTCTGTTTCCTACTTTCCTTTGCCAACCTCTCAACCAAAGGATCCATATCTCCATGTCTCTAAAGATCTAACTCTAGTGGGCAACTGTTAAAGAAAAATCGAAACCCAATCACTTATTAGTTGTGGCTGTTGTCTATTATTGGTTATGAATCTCTTTTCCATGTTTATGGAAAATTTCTTTCAAATGATGGCATTAAGGTGTTAAGGTTATTATATCTCTGTAAATATGCTTGATGTTGGAGTTGGCAAGTTGGTACATTTTAGTGGAAAGTCTTAAACCTGAAGATTGGCACATCAATATGACATGCCACATCACCTTGATTATCTCTTTATCCAAAGGTGAAATTGTTGTTGTTGTTTATTAGGTGATTACTGTATTACCTCAACATCGGAGGAGGCATGACATGTAAAATTCTCCTTGTATGTCACATCCCGATCCCGAATTTACCTGGCCAAAGGTAAATCTCGAGGTGTGACATGCGTACTCCCGTGCTCATCACACCTGTTTCGGGTCAAGTGCGAGTCACGAAGGAGATAATCACAAGTTCCACTCGTGAGACATGGTCACAGACATCTGTCTTTGTACATTTATCAGCGGAAGCATTAAATCAAACATATAAGGGTATCATATCATGAGCTATCCATACATTTAAGTTCATTAAACAAAGGGGATTTGACACATTGGCCCCTCTTAGACACTGTTGTGTCAATTGCATGACTGTTAGTAACATAATGTCACCAGAGTCATTTGACTCTGGTCCACCTTGTATTTTTTACTTTTCTGCCCGGGATCCCATGATATCATGGGATCCAAATTAAAAATCCCATACATTAAAAAAATCCCTGGACCGTACGTCTTTCCCCTTTTCACCTTTGCATTTCCTCCTCTTTCTTTTTTCATTTACAGCAAGAGACCGGCCGTGCTTCTACAACATTTGGGGTTCTTCATCTTTCTAATCCTCTTCTTCTCTTTTTTTTTCTTGTCAACAGAGAGGGTTCTTATAAAATGATTTGGGTTCTTCATTTCTTGTTATTGTGTTTTTAAGTCACTAATGGCTACCAAGAGTCTGCTCCAACTTGCCTCCACTGAAGCTCTAGTTTTCAAGGACTTCTGTGGTCTGGATAAAGCTCTGGAGAGGATGCGGGAGCAGCTGGAGGGGTTAATGGAGGAGGAGTCACTAGAGTCCTGTTACTGACCTCTTTTTGGAAAGTAAGAAAAGATCAAAGAGCTCGTGATCTGCATTTCCTTGTTTTACATGAAAATTACCCACTGAATGCTTACCTTTCCTTTAATCCATGTAGATACGTGTTTGATGCATCTTTGCTTAAAGGGGGTGCACCGGGGCGGACAAGAGGGTTGAACGCATACGCCATTGATCCATTTACCAAAGGTTTGAATGGGCTGAAGCAAGAGTATTTTAAGAGAGTGAAGTCACCAAGTATTTTATCAGCAGTGGATTCTATCTGTGCATGAAGGGAGTGAAGTCACCCAAATGGGTCCTTCTTCTCCGGTCAACACATCAGCATCAATTTATTCAAGGGCACTAAATTATGTGTGATTTTTTGAATGCAAGTATTTTGATGATGTAACTGGAAACCTTTTGTATTTGTAGGTAGATATATTTTGTGAATACCATTTTGTGGAATTGGATACTGTTCTCTGGAAACTAAATCTACACGGTTAATTTTTTCTAGTGTTCTATTGTTGGAGACCTTTTTTCCCCAATATGCTGCAGAGAAGCCATGATATCATGGCACAGTCCCATGAAACCATGGAACTCACATGTTCTCTTCAACCACAGTTCACATTGTATGGTGGGTTTTATCGGAATCCCCCTCAACTGTTGTAATGAATTCTATATTTTAAGGGGGAAAACATAATGACATACAATGCAAAATAAATCTACATGGGCAGCATTTCTAATGTTTTGTTATTGGACTAACATTTTACCCAAATGTATTGCAGAAAAGCCATGATATCATGGGATAATCTCATGATATCATGGCCTTTTCAGTTTCTATATTACAAACTGTCTGCATTTTGTAAGTAACAAAGATCATTTTATTTAGGAATCCATAATGATAGAGCGTGTAAAACTGACACATGGCCATCATTTCTACATGGGCATTATTTTTAATGCTTTGTTGTTGGACAAACATTTTACCCAAATGTATTGCAGAAAAGTCATGATATCATGGCTTTTTCAGGGTTTTTTTTTTTTTTTTTTTTTTTTTTTTTTTTTTTTTTTTGCAAATTGTCTGAATTTTGTAAGTAACATTTGTATTTTAATAGGAATCAATAACATTTTGTAATCACATGACCATCATTTTGAAGTCTACATGGGCATCGTTTTTTTAGTTGGACTAACGTTTCACCCAAATGTATTGCAGAAAAGCTATGCTATCATGGGATTATATCATGATAGTATGGCTTTTCTATTTGTTCAATACAAACGTCTGCATTTTCTTTCTTCACCTCCAATACTAACTTTCTCTCAACCAAAATATAAACACATTTCCTACAAAAACCCAACAGAGACAAGGAAATGAAAACGAACCGAACTAATGAAAATCTCTCTCACATCTAATGAAGGTTAAAATGAAGGGTTTCTAACTTTTATATCACTGCACCAAACTATATTGAGAAAGGCACTATTTCTCCTTTTTTCAAAGGGCTAATCGAGCTACACAAACGCAGCCTAGAAGTATATACAATTAAAAGTAAGATTTAATCACGCTAAAAAATCAAATGATCCAAGGAAAGAAGAATCAATTTTAAGATGGCCATAGACAACCAAATCCATCCATTCATATATTAAGTATCAAAAGCTGAAATCTATTTACAGACAACTGTGTCCTCAGACGGCTTTTACTGTGGCTCGCCCTAAAATAGGTATGATCTCATCACATTACAGCACCAAGACATCACTGACGGCCCCCAACATATCTGCCACTCCGCCGCCGCCGCCGGAGTCTGACTCCCGACCCTTGCGTCCCAGAATCTCATCCCCGCCACTCCGCCACAACGGCGTGGTTGTCGCCGGAACTTGGCTCCGTCCGGCAATGAACGAGCTCAGAATCTCCCCTCTGTTCAAATCCCACATCGAGATGCAACCATACGGTCTCTCAAAACCGAATCCGAGCTCATTCCACAGATGTTGCAGAAGAGGATTAGAAAGATGGCAAAAAAAAGATGAAGAAGAGGATTAGATAGATGAAGAACCCAAATGTTGCAGAAGCAGGGTTAGTCTCTTGCTGCTTAATGAAAAATGAAAGAGGGAGAAATGAAAAGGTGAAGAGGGGAAAGACGTACGGTATAGGGATTTTTTTTAATGTATGGGCTTTTTAATTTGGATCCCATGATATCATGGGATCCAGGGCAGAAAAGTAAAAAATACAAGGTGGACCAGAGTCAAACGGCTCTGGTGACATTAGCTAACTAAGAGTCATGCAATTGACACAACAGTGTCTAAGATGGGCCAATATGTCAAATCCCCTTAAACAAAAGATGATTTCAGTACTATTAACAAGTAGAGATTATAAAACTTTATCTACCTCACTATTACAAAAGCATATATATATATAAAAGAAAGTATTTTTCCAAAAGTACATATATCAACAAAGCATCATAATTAACTTCAAAATCACAAGAGCAGATTTTCTAAGATTGCCCTTAAAAGAAAGACTTTTGACGCTCTCCGCACACAAAGCTAGACAGCACCCTCCGCTGTCCATTCATCTAGGCCTGCTGGTACCTCATTGGCCTCCTCCTCTCCCTCTGTGGTCTTCTCAAGACCGGGAGCGGGGTTTGCGTCTGTATCACCAAGAATTGCTGGTGAATACGACGATTCAGCAAGTACAAACAATAACAATCTATGCATATCATATCAATGTAAAATTAATGACGAGTGATTGAAAGAGGGCATTTAAAGTTGAACTGGGAAATTTGTGCAATTGAATAAATCGTGCTTTGATGAATCAATAATAAAGGAACAATACAATCTAGTTGGCTCTGCATGAGCTAATCCTTCCCCTCAATTAGAGAGGGAATCACGTTGGGTTGTCACCAGTGACCCGGCCAAAGGTTCAACTGGCTACCCGATTTTAGAGTTCCGGTGCTCCAGACTGTTAACTGGGCAATGACTTTTACAATACTAAACCTAGAGTCAACCCCGTCAGATATCATCCGGTCGAAGCTCAGTAGTACCAACTCATTTGAATTAATTAACAATTGGGACTTGAGTAGGTTACCTCATTTAATTCATTCAATACAATCAACTCCAATCATTTCAATATCCAAATTCAATCCTACTCAAGACCTCCTAACATTAGCAATTCGATTAGTAGGATGAATGGAGAATACTTTATACATTTGAATACTAGTAGTGTATGAAATCATGGCTATTACCTTCCAATATGCACATGCATTGTAATTTGAGAGAATCAAGGACTTTTTAATTACCAGCCTAACGAATCTAAGCATCCGTCTTTCATTACCATCCAGTACATTATAAATTATGGTATTCGACACATTGCTATTCTTTAGTTGGGTATTACATTATTTTTCAAAGTAGAACGAATCCCATAATTAATAATCATGGCCCAATAATGATTGAACGAACACTAAACAAGTGGAAACCATTGCCTCTAAGGCTTCCCCCTTATGAAGGTGATATCCATTGGTCCATAATAATGAAGTGGTATCATAAGTAAAGCCCTACAAGGTCTTTCTTAGCCTACATTTCTATTACTCAGGTTCTGTAGCTCTTTTCCCATTCTTTTGTGGTTCTTTCCCATTCCACAACTTGTCTAAAACTCAACAAAGAACCACATAACTGTGAGCAAATGGAACCTCATGCTCCCATTTGTTTACATGGAATCCAAATCAATTAATTCTATTTCAAAGAATTATACAATAAGATGAACCCATTTGCATATAAGAATTACACAATAAGACGAACCCATTTGCATATAACTTCAATTTGACTAAGAGGCTACTAAACAACATGGAACTGAATTTCTATTCTGGAAATCAATATAAAACAACATGCATGATTAGAAATCATTTATACTTGCCTTTAGCCCAAGCTTCAAGCCTTTCCACTATAGAACCCAAATCAAGGGAAACCCCCAAATAACAAACCCTAGTACATAAATTCATGAAAAAAAAAAAGAAGATAAGATGCCATGCATGATTGAAATGGGTCTCCTGACTCATTAGTAAAACAAAACCCAGAGAAGACATGGTTTTCTTGCCTACTGTAGTAATTGGTTGAATGAAAAGGTAGCTCTTGTCAAGAAGATACTACAGGTGGGTAGAGAGGATGAATGAGAAACACAATTTGTTGTTCAAACTCACATGCAAGCTCCCATTTCACAAAAATTCCAAGCAGAAGAAAGGAAGGTGAGAAGAAGAAGAACACTCTATCTCTTGAGGATTGCTGTAACCGTATGAATGAAGGCGAAGTGGGTTTTCAAGTGAAGTTCTCGTGACTTTAAAAGAAAGTCCAGAATCTAATCCACATTTACACTTTGAGTCAAATGAGAGTCTACTTGATTAATTTGAGGTCAAATGAGGAAATGATAAATATAAAAGATGACAAGCTCGACGACATACAAGCGATAACACCAAGATGATGTGTATACGATGCAAAATAAGAAAATATGAATTTATGAAAAAGTCCCCGGCTCTATCTAATTGAGTTAGATCGAGTCCAAACTACCTACCCAAGACTCAAGGCCTAACTAAAATGCTAAAACAAGACTAATTTACACTAAAGTAGCTTAATTAGTATCTAAGCATAATTAATTATTATAAACATGATTAATTAGCATAAACAAGATTAAAAAAGGTTCGGGTGTACGTAACATTTCTTGTCACGGACCCGTCCCACCAGCCCATTATTGTCCGCTTTGGGCCTTTGACCCGCACGGTTTTGTTTTTGGGGCTGACCTGCAGGCGTCCCCAGAAGGCCTCAGTACTGCAATTGGCAGCGGTCTAGACTTATAGCCAGGATCCGGACGTCTCACCTATCCGATGTGGGATTGGGTTGTTACATCATCTCCCACTCAAACGGGAGCCGTCCTCATCTTTGATATTATTTTGTCACAGATCCGTCCCACCAGCCCGATATTGTCCGCTTTGGGCCTTTGACCCGCACGGTTTTGTTTCTAGGGTATGACCTGCAGGCATCCCCAAAAGGCCTCGGTACTGCAATAGGCGGGGGTCCGGACTTATAGCCAGGATCCGGACTTCTCACCTATATATCCGATGTACACTGTAACCTTATAAGGGTGGGATTACGGATTAGGTAAGTATACAATCACCCTTGCTTCATTTACTAGTCCAAAAATTTGAATTTGGATACAACATGTTTTGTTATGGTATTTGTTAACTGCCGCCAGTTTGTTGTGATTGCCATTCTTAAGCCCAGATAAAAAGAAGAGGAAGAGTGTAAAGGGGAAAGGGGAGAGGAGGGGAGGGGGCGGGGAAACTATTGTCACAATTACAACATGAATTGTGAGATGCTAAAAACATCCCATGATCAATATGTTTTAACAACAAGGTCAAAAAGGTCATCAGCCAGTGCGTCCCGCTGAAATAGGGTTATGGGAGGGTCCATACTGGAGATAGACCTAACATTTGGTAATTTTGTACAAAGTGGCTGCTCACAAGTCTCGAACCTATATTATCACGAATGGCACCCGAGACTTTTACAATTGCACCAAAGCGCGCGCGATGTCCTTGATCAATATATATTTTTTGGAGATGGGTATACCAATACTAGATCCTTTGATCTTTGGGTCTATTTTCATGGACACAACTATAAGACAAAAGAAGAAATTGGTTTGATCAATGTAAGTGCCTAAAAATTAAGGACTTTGAAGCAGGGATTAGGATCCTTGATTCGGGTGGCTTGGATGAAGATTGCTGTGGCTCCGATTGGACCTGAGGAGGAAGAGAGGAAAACACGTCAAAGGACCCTGGCTGCAGGCAGCGCAAGGCTCTCCGATGCTTAAGTTAGTTCAGGGAACGAGCAAGGGAGAAGGAGAGGAAATTGCAGAGTAAGAGTGCGTATTATGGGTTGCGTACCTTTAGGATGGAGATGGATGCGCTATTTATAGGCGATGGAGTTGACTATTGTGGGCGAGTTCCAAGACTGGGCCGGCCACTCAAGTGGCTGCGTCCACTCAGCCCATAATGCATTAAATGCTGACCCATGCTTCATTAAATGCTAGGCTTGCTGGGTCAGGCGGCGGTTCTGACTTTTGGGCCAGGTCCCATCAGGCCTGGCCCGGAGCCATGCCCTGGGGACGCACGTGTCCTGTACACGCCGTTTTGTCAGTAATGATAATCTACATGGCATGCCTTAGCATGCGCCGTCGTTCTGTCGTTGGTCCCATCAATCTCTGTCAAATCCGCGTTGCCGGGGTCGATGCCGAGGTCGGATAGGTCCGATTTCGGGAGCTTCCACCTCGGCGAATGCCGCGGTCCTTCAGCCGCGGTCACCCTTGGCCTAGGGGAGGCATAATCATTCTGTCTGGAGGCCTGGGCTAGTGATGATCTCGGCTTAGTGAAAACACCCCCACACAATTGCCCCCCAGTCTTCCGAGCTCTTAAGGGTGTCATAACTCTTTGAGGTCGGAAGCTGAATAGGTCTTGCCGAGATGCAACATGCCGTGGTGCTGAGGTAACTCCGCTCCCGGGCTCGGGGGAGCTCAAACGCTTTCTGACTTTTGGAATTCCGTCGCCGTTTCGGTAGCTGGCGTCCTTACTTTTATCCACTTTCGTTTCCGTACCCGAGGCATTAAATGACGCACGAGAAACAAGCTGGCGCTTCCACGCGTCTCTCTCTATTTGGTTGGCCCGTCATTTCGCGACGGCGCGTGCAGTGAAAAGACGGCGCTCTTCGAATTTCGAACAGGCGCCATGATTAGCCGCCCAGTTTTTGGCTATAAATGGGGGTTCGCCCCTTCTTCTTCTTTTTTTACTCGCATTCTATCTCTCTTCTTGCTTGCTTCTTTCTTTCTTTTCGCTCTCTTCTTCCTTTGTCTCTGTCGAACGAAAGGGGTCGTTGCAGGGATTCTCCGGGCCTTTTTCCGAAAGAGGTGCTGTCAAGACTCCGTTCCGCGTCCTAAGCTTTCCGTAAGTCTTCTTCTTCTTTCTGTTCCATTCTGTTCCGTTCCATTGCATTCTGTTTTTTAGGATCCAGCTCTGTCTAGGGATCCCTCCGTCTAGGGTTTCCCCTGTTTAGCCTCTGTCTAGGGTTCCTTTTTGCCCCTTAGCAAATTTTCCCTTTTTATTTCAGCGCTCTCCCCTGTGAGATGGGTATCTTTAGCCATTGGCTAGAGTCTGAGAGGGGATTGGCCGATCTCAGGGCCAAATACAATATTCCCGAGGGGGTTCAGGTTATGGCGGCCCCACTGGTCGCCGATATCTTTGGAGATTTTTACAACGGCTGGATGCCGTTTCCTTTAGTAGCCATAGTCGAGGGCGGGGTTAGGTTTCCCCTCCGCCCTCTGCTCAGGGAGTGCCTCAGGGCATGGAACCTCTGTCCCTGCCAGCTGATGCCCAATAGCTTTAAGATCGTAATGGGCACGGATGCCCTCAATACAATCTTGGGCATCGGTCTCGGCGTTCACGATATCGAGGACGCCTACGATATCTGTAAGTCCGGGAAGGACATGTATTACCTCCGCATCAAGCCGAGTAGGAGGCCGTTTGTGCAAGCCCTGGAGGACTCCAATAAATATGCTGGAGACGACCGCCTGATGGTCACGGGTAGCTGGGAGTTCAGCGATGACGAGGCCATCGCGGAAAGAAATTTCAGGATTCCTCGCCACTACGGCACCCCCCCAAGTAATTACAGCCCCAGCACACTTTTTTTTTTTTTACTTCTTTCGCTTCTCCGTGCTGCTGGACTAATGTCTTTTGTTTGCCCCTGCAGGTGTTCGCCAAAGGAGAGCGGCCGCTTCCCGGGACGGCTGGAAGTTGAACAAGGCTTGGATCCGCGCCTTGGAGAATTACCACGGCCACGGGGACAGGTCGGCGTGGAGGTTACTTGGGTACGAACCCAGATACCGCGGTTATCGGAGAAAGAAGCACACCGCCCACCGCTCCCAGGCCGCGGCAGAAGTAGACGAAGAAGGGAGCGCGGCTCACTCCGGGGATCGCTCCGCGTCCAACTCCGAGGCATCGACTTCGGGGTCCGAAGAGGACGACGCCGAGACGATTGGAAGGATCGTCTTATCTTCAGAGAGCGACCCGGAAGGTGAGATGGACGGGCCCGAAGCCGGTCTTCAAGAATCTCAGGGCCCAGCCCGTTGGGGGGCGAGGCCGCGGCGCTGCCTCCTCTTCTCGCGCGCCTCCTTCTTCGAGCGCACCCTCATCGTCTTCGGCACCTCCTCCCCTGCGGACACTGGCGCCGCACTTTGCGGCCGGGCCTAGCACATCCGCAGTCGTCCCTCCCCCGGCGTCGCGGGTTGAGGATTTGGCCAGGAAAAGGGCCAGAGTCGAGGGCTCCGCGGGGGAGTCTTCGAGTGGCGGTATGTCAACGCGGGCTACCCCCGCCCTCTGGAGGCCGAGCTTCATGCTGCAGCCGGGGAGGCCGATGACGGTCGAGGACCGTCTCTCTGGGGGGCCTCTGGTGGTCGCCAGTCTCAGCAGTGCTTGTGCCCTGCCCCGGGACATGGAGAAGCACGATGAGCTGGACGATATTTCTCTGCTGGCGTCGCAGATGAGGGCGAGCCTGAACGTAAGTCCTTGAACTTGTCTAAGTCCTTTTTTCTTTCATCTGTCAGCTACAACTTTCCCTGACTTGGTTGCTTTTTGCAGATCGTGCAGATGGCCCAGATCTCAGTGACCCGGGTCAAAAAATGCCACGACGAGCTCAAGAGGGCCCAGGCAAACTGTGATCAGCACAGGAAAGCCTTGGAGGAGAGCAAGGTGAGGGAGAAGGAGTACGAAGAGACTCACCAGGCCCTCTTCTCCGAGCTCGACAAGGCGAAGTCGGCCTTTGAGCTGGTGAAGAGGAGAGAGGCTGAACTGGAGAGGAGGATCGCGGGCTTGGAGAGGCAGAAAGCCGAGCTCGAGCTCCGGGTTCAGACCGAGGCCGCTACGGCTTTCCAGGATGGCGTCGATGTAGCAGGCGAGGAGTACTCGGCGCAGGTTGATGACATAAGGGCCTCGTCCTGGGAGATGGGCTGGAGAGCGGCTCTCGCGAAGGCGGGGATCCCTAGGGATCACCCTGCATATGTGAGCCCGGACGAGTTCCCACGCCCCGAGGCCGACCCGACTCCCACGGCAGATCCTGAGGGGGATCTTGCTGCCGCGCCGGGACCGGAGACCGTCCTGCCGACTGGGGCTCCTGCCGCTGTTACGACTCCTGCCGTCGCCTCCTCCTCCGAAGTCCCTCCTGATGCTGCGACTCCTTCCATGGATCCCGCCGCCCTGGCGCCTGCCGCATGAGGCTTCCTATCTGTCTTTATCTTTTCGAATGTAATTTTTCCTTGCTGTTTATGTACGAAATCTTTGAAGTCAATGAAAAATCCTTTTTTGCTTATCTGTGTGATTTGAACTTTCATGCCTTAGAGACCCGCGATCGGTTAACCGTACTTAGAAGACGTGGCCTTCTATAGGACGCGATGTAGGCTTGATCCGAGCGTTTTTCGCAATCGTGACGGCGAGCGAGTGATGCTATTTTCTTTTAAGTATATGAGCTCGGTGAGTGCCAGGGATCATTTAGTGCGGCGATCTTAGTGTGTAGAGCGATTCCCTTGGCTCGTGGCCAGTGGCCGAGCTGGCCATCCGGTACGTAGCCGAGATGAGCTTTGTCACCCGAGTGGAGATTTCCCTCTGGCTCGTCACCAGGGGCGGTGCTGGCTATCTGGCACGTAGCCGAGATGCGCACGAAATGGAGAAGTCCCCCTGGCTCGTCACCAGGGGCCGTGCTGGCTATCTGGCGCGAGGGCCGAGATGCGCACGAAATGGAGAAGTCCCCCTGGCGGACTGGGGAGTCGTGTTGTTGCCGCGGTTCTTTCCTTGGAGCAATTTTGTTTAAGAACACAAAGAAAAGCTTTCTTGAGAGGAAATGACCTTCATTGATTTTGCATAAGCTGAATACATTTAAAAGTAAAATTTCTTGAGGTGCGACGCGTTCCATGGCCGCGGCAGCAGTTTCCCATCCATATCTTCAAGCTTATATGCGGACCGCCCCGCGGTCGAGACTACCTTGAACGGACCGCGCCAGTTCGGGGCCAGCTTGCCCTGATTCGGATCCTTGTCTGTGGGCAGTGCCTTCTTCAGGACCAGCTCTCCGATGGAAAACTTCCTTTCCCGCACTTTCTGATTGTAATCTCTTGCCTGTCGTTGCTGATAGGCTGCCAAACGGATGGAAGCGGCTTCTCTGCGCTCTTCGGCCAGGTCCAGTCCCAGGGTGAGGTTTTTATTGTTCTGAGCCTGGTCAAAGAGTTCAGATCTGAGGGTTGGGAGACCGATTTCGAGAGGGATCACGGCTTCCATTCCGTATGCCAAGGAAAAAGGAGTTTCTGAGGTGGAGCGTCGCGGAGTGGTCCTGTAGGCCCACAACACGCTGGGTAGCTCTTCTACCCACCTTCCTTTGGCTCCATCGAGTCTCTTCTTGAGCCCATCCAAGACCACTTTGTTGGAGATTTCAGCTTGGCCATTGCTCTGGGGGTAGGCCGGAGTCGAGTAGTGGTTTCTTATGCCGAGCTCCTTGCAAAAGTTTTTGAAGAGGCTGGAGTCGAATTGGGTCCCGTTGTCCGAGACCAAGACTCGAGGGATGCCGAACCTTATGACGATGTTCTTCCATACGAAGTTCTTGGAGTCCCGCTCGGTGATGGAAGATAATGCTTCCGCCTCGATCCACTTGGTGAAATAGTCGGTGGCCACTATCAGCCACCTTTTATTCCCCGGAGCTCGGTGGAGAGGACCCACAATGTCGAGCCCCCACTGAGCAAAAGGCCATGGACTGGAAAGCGGATTCAGATCCCGTGCAGGCTGATGGAGGTTGTGCGAGAATTTCTGGCACTTTTCGCATTTCATGGCGTACATCTGTGCGTCCTTTTGCATGTATGGCCACCAGTATCCCTGGCTTATAGCCCGGTATGCTAGTGACCTTCCACCGATGTGACTTCCGCAGATGCCTTCATGTATTTCGTAAAGGAAGTCTTCAACTCGGCTTGGGTGGACGCACTGGAGATAAGGGCCCGTGAAGGATTTCCTGTACAGCTTTCCTTCTGGAGAGAGCCAGAACCGGGCTGCCCGGAGCCTGATCTTGTGAGCTTGTGCTCTGTCCTCGGGGAGTTGGTCGTCTTTGAGGTACGCGATGATGGGGTCCATCCAACTGGGCCCGAGGTCGGCGCACATGACTTGCCGTGGTGGGCTGAGCTCTATACTCGGCGATGTTAGTGAGCCCACTTCTATAGTCCTCTTTTTTCCAGCCTCGACGGCGGAGGCTAGGTTGGCGAGTGCATCGGCGTGCGAGTTAGAGTCTCTGCCGATTTGTTTAACTTCTGCTTCCGGGAATTGGGAGAGGAGTTTCTTGGCGAGGGTTAAATAGGCTGCCATTCTATCGTCGCGAGCCTGATAATCTCTAGTGAGCTGGCTCGTCACCAACTGCGAGTCACTGTAGATTACCAGCTGTTGAGCTCCGAGAACCTTGGCACTATTCAGCCCTGCCAGCAATGCTTCATACTCCGCCTCGTTATTTGACGCTCGGAAGTCAAGGGTCAGGGCTTGCTCGATTACTAGCGCTTCTGGAGACTGGAGGACTACGCCGACGCCGGCCCTTCTAGAGGTGGAAGACCCGTCAACGAAGACCTTCCAAGCCGAATCTCGGGAGGTGTTTCGAGATTGCTCGTAATCAGTCTCCGGGACTAGGCCATCCTGCCCCTTGCCCCCTAGTTCGGGGTCGAGTGGGCTCGGCGCCAATTGTAAGGCAATGGCCCAGGGAGGACCAGTGGCCCTGCGGGGAGGGACTTCGGGTGCTCTGCGCCTCTCTTGTTTCTCGGAGCCATGGTGATTGGAAAGGGTTTTGGGAAAGGTTTTGAGGTATGGGTTAGTACTTCCCCACAGACGGCGCCAATTGTAAGTGCCTAAAAATTAAGGACTTTGAAGCAGGGATTAGGATCCTTGATTCGGGTGGCTTGGATGAAGATTGTTGTGGCTCCGATTGGACCTGAGGAGGAAGAGAGGAAAACACGTCAAAGGACCCTGGCTGCAGGCAGCGCAAGGCTCTCTGATGCTTAAGTTAGTTCAGGGAACGAGCAAGGGAGAAGGAGAGGAAATTGCAGAGTAAGAGTGCGTATTATGGGTTGCGTACCTTTAGGATGGAGATGGATGCGCTATTTATAGGCGATGGAGTTGACTATTGTGGGCGAGTTCCAAGACTGGGCCGGCCACTCGAGTGGCTGCGTCCACTCAGCCCATAATGCATTAAATGCTGACCCATGCTTCATTAAATGCTAGGCTTGCTGGGTCAGGCGGCGGTTCTGACTTTTGGGCCAGGTCCCATCAGGCCTGGCCCGGAGCCATGCCCTGGGGGCGCACGTGTTCTGTACGCGCCGTTTTGTCAGTAATGATAATCTGCATGGCATGCCTTAGCATGCGCCGTCGTTCTGTCGTTGGTCCCATCAATCTCTGTCAAATCCGCGTTGCCGGGGTCGATGCCGAGGTCGGATAGGTCCGATTTCGGGAGCTTCCACCTCGGCGAATGCCGCGGTCCTTCAGCCGCGGTCACCCTTGGCCTAGGGGAGGCATAATCATTCTGTCTGGAGGCCTGGGCTAGTGATGATCTCGGCTTAGTGAAAACACCCCCACACAATCAATATATTTAACAACATGAATTATAATTATACGGAGGCTTATTCACAAGAGGTTTGTATATGCTGGAGGAAGCTTGCATAGGATGATGAGTGGAGCTTCAAGGTGCGCACTACCTATTATAACACAAGTACGGGAACATGGACTGTATGTTTTTTCTTGTTTTCTGTGTTTTGAGGGTCATTTGTATTCTATTGTTGTAAGGGTTTCAGGTATTTGTATGTGTCGTAGTTCTTTTGTTTCCTCTTAAAGTAATTCCTTCTTTTGGCTGCGAAAAAAAACATTCTGTGATCGTTCTTGGGCATTCCTCATTTTTGAGGATTTGGCAGAGAATTGACTGGAATGGAGAGTTAGAGTGCCTAAGATGTGGCCATGCCTCATGTGATGTCTTTAGTTTAATATAGGGCAGTCTTGGGCGCAAAATTTAAAGCTTAGATTATTTTCTTTTTTAAGAATATAATGCTTAGATTGCACATTTTTATTGTGAATTATTTGCATAGCATCGTAATGAGGTGAAGGATGCAGATATTGGATTTCTAAGAGTTAAAAGAGTGTATGAGCTGAAGACTTCAACGAGGAAGGTGAGTGTTCTTATTCTTGCCAGTTTGCTTTGCACTCCTTTTTTTTTTTACAGCATTAAAACAAATTTAATTGTATAAAGTGGAGAGTATAAGGAAATGAGAAAAAAACTGGCTTAAGAGGGGTGCACTCGAGATAACTAAGGACATCAGAAAGTTAAGTAAAAGATTATAGATTATAAGTTATGGCCTAAAGTACATGTCATCAATCCTACCTATCCCTTGGCAGCCAAAGAGTATGTGACTGCATTGCCTTTCCTCAATGTAGGGTGTGTTAGACATGAGTGGTCCTCATGACCACATGTGCAACATTGTTGGGACCCACGGTTTAAGCCTACTATTTTTTAGTTACTTTCCCCTTTTTGGTTTTTAGTTTTACTGAGTTTATCTTGGATTAAATTTTAGTAAGCCCAATCATATAGGACTCTTGTTTACTAATTTGAAGGAATTAAGGAAACTTATCCTTATTAGATTTCTTTGATGAGAAGAAATCTCTCTAGGGCTTATCTATATATATGGTTTTCCGGTCCTCTCTCTTAACCTACGAGATCTGAATAGTACCCATTAACTTCACGCATATTGGAGTGGGTGATAAGGGAGATAGGAGAAAACCCTATTCGCAAAAGGAGATCCGCTCATCATCAAGATCATGGCGCAAGGTACGCTTTTAATATTATTAGATTATCCATTGTTAATGCATAGATCAAGATCCATAGGTTTGATTTATATTGCAAACCATATTAGATCTTAAAAGCAATCCACCTTTTATGATATAATTTTGAAAAATAACTAGATGAAAAAGAAATTGTTTTGACTCAACTTGGATTCAACTAGATTTTAAAAATTCCGACGAGTGGCCACTCATTTGTGAAAACAGCCCAATCAATCTTGTTTATGCTAATTCTTATATACTGTAACTAAATGAAACCAATAATGCGAATCATGGCGGTCGAATCATGGCGGTCAAACATCAATTTTGCGACATAATTCCTTCCACGTACCACAACATTAGTAATTCCATTTAGTCAAGTCATAAATCGAGGAAAATAATAGGAGTGGACTAAAATTCCTATTTATTGGTCCAACTGAAATTTATCTTACTTTTCAATAATGAAGTAATTGTGCACAATAAAAAATAAGCAAGAGAACATAATCATTATTAATGAATATTGATCAACAAAAAATGTCTAATTAAATAGCATAAATCCATTCAACCACATACATTAAGGTAACACAATGAGACCCATTTCTTTAACATGATCATTATAGGCCTCAGCCTGTAATGCTTTGGTCATAGGATCTGCAATCATGAGCTTTGTACTGATTTGCTCTATAGACACTAAACCATCCCAAACCTTCTCTTTAACAGCAAGATATTTTATCTGAAAGTGTTTTACAGCGCTAGAACTCTTGTCGTTGTTAGAGAAGCGAACAGATGATGTATTATCACAATAAATTTTCAGCGGCTTAGAAATGGAATCCATGATCTGAAGCCTTGGAATAAAATTTCGCAACCATATAGCTTGATTAGTGGCCTCAAAGCATGCCACAAATTCTGCTTGAAATGTGGAAGAAGCAGTTGTAGTCTGTTTAACACTTTTCCACGAAACAGCCCCACCAACAAGGAGAAAAATGTATCCTGATGTAGATCTCCTCGTGTCGAGGCACCCAGCAAAATCTGAGTCTGAATATCCAATCACTTCCAAGTGATCAGGTTTTCTATAAGTGAGCATATGTTCATTAGTCCCTTGTAAATATCGCATGACCTTCTTTGCTGCTTTCCAATGTACCATGCCAGGGTTAGACTGATACCTTCCTAGCATGCTAACTGCAAAACTGATGTCTGGACGGGTACAAGTCTGAGCACATAAAAGACTTCCTACAACAGAAGCATATGGAATATCTTGCATCTGTTTTCTCTCGATGTCATTTCTTGGACATTGATCTTTGGAGAATATATCACCTCTTGATATAGGTGCTTTTCCTCCAGAATAATTCTGCATATTGAATCTTTCAAGAACTCTATTGATATAGGCTTTCTGTGAAAGTCCTAGTATTCCTTGAGATCTGTTTCTAATAATCTCGATTCCAAGTACAAAGGATGCTTCACCCATATCTTTCGTTTCAAAATTCTCTGTGAGGTATTCTTTTGTTTCATGTAGTAGGCCAAGATCACTACTAGCAAGTAGGATGTCATCTACATATAGGACTAAAATAATGAACTTGCTCCCACTGATCTTCAGGTATATACATTGATCAACAATGTTTTCTTTAAACCCGAAGGAGGTAATGGTATCATAAAACTTAATATACCATTGCCTTGAAGCTTGTTTAAGCCCATATATAGATTTCTTTAATCTACAAACTAGTTTTTCTTTGCCTTTTTCCTCAAATCCTTCTGGTTGTTTCATATATACCTCTTCAGATAAATTCCCATTTAAGAACGCTGTTTTCACATCCATTTGATGTAACTCTAAATTAAAATAAGCTACTAATGCCATTATGATTCGAAAAGAGTCTTTCAAAGAAACTGGTGAAAATGTCTCTTTATAATCAATATTTTGCCTTTGAGTAAATCCCTTAGCTACAAGTCTGGCCTTAAATCATTCGATTTTTCCCTTTGAGTCTCGCTTGGTCTTAAAGATCCATTTACACCCTATAATCGTAAACCCTTGAGGCAATTCGATGAGATCCCAGACTTTATTTATTGACATGGATTTTAACTCTTCTTGCATGGCAGCAATATTCCATTTATTCGAATCATCTCCTTTAATAGCTTATGAAAATGTTACCGGATCTTCTTTAACAGGGTGAAGTTCCATTGTATCTTGCTCTAGAGTTCTCTTATTGGAGATGTACATTCCAAAGCTATCTTTAGAGTTCTGGAAATGACATTAGCAAAACATTTTTCCATTCTTACCCCTCCTGATTAGGATCCTTGCAAACAACTGGAGTGTGCCCTTTATGGCCTTTTGCATTAGCCATTGCCTTTTCCACCTTTTAATTAATCACTTACGTGGACCACATTGTATGGTAATCCTGTCCCCCTCAACTGTGGGGTGCTGCAGATTGTTTAGAGTTGGTGTACGTAACTACTAATTCTGAGATTGATTGGTTGATTTCCACCACACAGGCAATGGAAGAAACTTGGACAAGAAGAGTTTTCAAAAAAAAAAGAAAAAAAAAGAAAGAAAGAAAGAAAGAGGATTACAAATTATAATATATTAAAGTAGAAGGTTCTAGATCTAATTTTGACCGTATCTTCTATTTTGATAGAAAGTTACATTCAATTTTTACAATTGTATAACATATTCTCTCTCATGTACTCCCCCACTCATACAACTCCCATCTACCCCACCACTTCTAACAAACATGCAACCTCTATAGTTCTACCTCTTCACGCACTTCCTCCTCTTATCAACCACTCATTTCAACTCTTGTTCTTTCTCTTTATATGTTCCTGTTGCTCCTTTAACACAAATGATTTTAGAGATTAAGAGAGGAAGTGGGAAGCAGGAAGTGCATTATTTGTTTTTCTAGTTTACACTATATTTCATTTGCATCTTCCAGATATATATATATTTTTGCTTGTTTAATTGTTTCAGATAAGAAAAAGCAATTATGAATTTGAATGTATGATATTCATTCCCGCTCTCTGATATTTAATCTCTTTCATATTTAAGACTTTATTATGATGTATTTACCAAAAAAGACTTTATTATGATGTTCATTCTGTACTTAATGAGAAATGATAAGAGGGCATAACCTTTTTCAACCTACCTGCCAAGACCTTAGCCAAACTTTTATATATGTTTTCAAGCAAATTAATTGGTCTAAAGTCTTTCACACTATTTGCTCTAGGTTTCTTAGGAATTCGAGTGATGAAGGAAGAACACATAATTTTAGAAAGTTTGTCCCTCTCATGAAATTCCCTCAAGAAGTCCAAAATATCCTTTTTGTCGATATCCCAAAAGCGCTGAAAGAACGCTATTGGAAACCCATCTAGACCCGGCGCTTTGTCACTTCCAAGATCAAACACCGCAGATTTAACTTCCTCCTCTTCAAGTTTTCTCTCAAGCCAAAAGACTTTATCCCCGCTTAAGCATGTGAGAGCCAGATTGTTCAACAAGGTCTATCCCAATCTTCTTTAATGTTCAACTTAGATAAGAAGCCAATGATGTGGTTGATGATATCCTCTCGGTCATCCAACCTGACATTGCCTGACTTTAGATTAGCCATCCTATTCCTTCCCAATCTATTAGAAGCCATTCTATGAAAAAACATGGAATTCTAATTATCTCTCTCCTTAACCCACCGACACCTTGATCTTTGTCTCCATTTAACATAGGGAAATATTCAAGTAAGAACTAGTTCTTACCTATTAAGTGAGAGTTTTTTTTGTGGGTCCCAACTAGCAACCCATCCAAACCTAGCAACCAATAGGGAACCCCCTGATAGTCACTAATCCCAAGGATTGACATACATCCGAATGGACTGAACCGTTGGATCGAGGGTTCAATATTTTTTTGAATATGACGCCCTTAAACTTGTGGGCCACGGATGAAGGGGTTAGGAGCATGAATTTGAGGTCAAACTTGATACTTGGGTTGGTCTCACATAGATCTTTCCATCCCTCTTGGTCCCATCCCCAAATGGGGCCCACAATTGGGCCCCATAAAAAAGTTCTCACATAATTTGTGAGAACAGTTCCCACCTGAATATTACCCTTTAACGTATTCCTCCCTTACTTTCCTAACAAAACTCTTTTTCAAAGAGAGTCTTCTTGCTTTCTCATCCTCTGATAATGGATGAGTTTCTTCTTGGATGTTTATGCTTTGAATTTCTTCCAAGATTTTGGCTTTGGCAATCTTCACGTCTTCAAAATTCTCTCTTGCCCATTCTTTAATTTTGTCTTTCAACCTTTTGAGTTTGATCACTATTTTGAAGCGTGCCAAACCCTCCACAATTATATCCTTCCACCACTTCTTGATAAGACCAGCAAGATGGTTATCTTCTAGCCACATTAGTTCAAAGAGAAAAGGAGAGGGGGCCCATCTTCGCACTTAGTGTCAAGTATGATCAAATAGTGGTCTGAAACATGATTTGGAAGAGAAAGATGGCAAACTTCTGGATAAAGACCTAACCAATCAGTGGAAATACAAAACCAGTCTAGACGAGACATGGAAGGAGGCGATTGGTGATTAAACTGAGTATAATTTGCATCATTCAAGTGAAGATCCACTAAAGAGTGTTTATTTATCCACTCAGAGAAAGCAATCATGTCTACAGTGAATCTACTACCTCCTAACCTCTTTGATGGGAATTTGATTACATTCCAATCCCCTCCTATACACCACGACCCTCTTCGGCTGCTCCTAATTATATCTGACCCCTCCTAGAAAGAAGTGCGCAGACTTCTATCAGTAGGACCCTAGATAGTGGTCAGCATCCAAACAATGTTGCTGGCTCTCTCTTCCAACAGAACTGACAGCGAAAACACTACAATCCTCTGGTCTCTGGTAATAAAAGACCTACTATTCCAGATTACTAACATGCCTCTGACGGAACCAACGACATCACTACCACACCAACCAGTAGAGCCATTACCCCATATTTCTTTCACGGTCGTGTCCTACAGAGCACTGAGTTTCGACTCTTGAATTGAAACAATCTCAGAATTGAAGCTATGAATTACCTCTTTGACAGTCGCCCTCTTCGTACGATTGCCCAAACCATGCACGTTCTAGGAGCAGATCTTCATGAAAAATAGATATCAGATCCCTTCGATCTCCTGATGGTCCTATTGAAGTGCTGGGATTTGCCACCATGAGTGTCAAGTCATTCATAATTTATGGAGCAAGCTAGAACTTGTAGCTCCCTGGAACCCTTCTTCCTAGAACTCACACCTTTTGTTGTTTCGTTATTTTCCTTACCCCTTTCTTAAGCATAAACCAGGAGGCTTTCCCAACCACCCTTATTTATGTGGACAGTGATCCCCACTGCTTCTCCACACTGTCTAGTTTCTGTGACAGTCAAGGATTTACACCATTGTTTGAGAATGGATAGGTCCCCACATGCTTCTTACCTTTGGCCATTAGATCTCTAAAGGCCGACCCTTCTATAGGAGTAGGCAGAGATATTCTGTCACTGGTGAGAGAATCGGTTCCAACGTCCCAATTAGATGGAATGTGCCCTAGTCTCCGTGTGCCCTCCCAACCAACTTGGTTGATTTTGTAACAAACACCTAGCCTTGACCGGCATTAGGGGTGTGATGGCCACCACTTGGGACACTCTCTAGCTGCGCCGGACAGGAGGAACCCCCCGTAGGTAGTCCAGAAGCCAACTGGTGATCTCCTTTATGAGCTACCGTTAGAATAGTGTAGCACATCTACCAGCGAGCTTTTCGGGGAGGCAGGATAGACTCAGCCGATGTTCAACAGGGCTGATCTACGAGAAGACCTCATCGTGGAAGAACCTGGGCTGGGCACCGCCTTCTCCTTTGTAATTAACTACTAAACATGATTAACTACATGATAAACACACAACTAAAATCAAGGTCTCACAAGTTGGTTAGCCATGCTCTAATGAGGTGTGATCACGCTTAGGCCATTTGGTTTGGCTAGCATCTTAGTATTCAAACTCATAATTCTTCATAGTTGACTAATTGCTAGAACATATTTTCTGAGCAAGACCATCTAATTTCTCCTCTTGGGGATGATCACTTTAAGATGTCGGTTCTATCCTTATGGTGAGTCATTTTGGAGAGGCAAAAATTATTTTCCTTTTAGATGTCAACAACCCTCTTAAAAGTATTGGTTTGGTCAAAAGGATGCTTGAAGGACCCACCATTCTTTTTTTTGTAAAGGCATGACTAAAAATAAGAATGGAAGAATAAGTAAATGTCCTACAATATGATCCACAATGATGAGGATATGTTGATCCACTCAAATGTAGCTTTTTTTTATAATAAAGATAGAGATGAGTTTTATTAACTAGGAACAAAACATAAAGTATACAAAGTGACACCTCTGGAGCACTGACCCGCCATTTAGGACAACTCATAGGGGGGGGGGGGACCCCTGGGAGGTGTCCGAAAATGCTACAAAGAAAGCATAGAAATATGTGTCTATGCAACACAAAATTAGCAGCCCTCGCATAATCAGATGATGACTTCAGAAAGAGATAAATTCGACACTTGAAATTGCTGGAACTCATGAAGGAGGCTAATGCCTTTATCGAAGATGACCGGGGAGGGGGGGGGGGGGGGGGCTGACTTGGGTGCCATTATGAATAAAACTATTACGGGCGTTCCAGATGGACCACGATAGCACCGCCCATTCCTCCAGCTCTTCTCTGGACAGCATCTCCATTAAGGACTTTGTTACCAACTAAAACTCTTCCTTGGAGATGTGACACTTTTGCAGCTTGGCACGAGACAAAGACCATAGAATACGGGTCGCAGTTTCCACATCACCTTCACATATACAATATCAAGGATCCTCAAGGATTTTCCTTCTTTGAAGATTTTGTCTAGTTGGTAAAGCTTCATTACAGTCCCGCCAAAGGAAATGACGAACTTTACCCGAATTTTTTAGTTACCAAATTCTTCACCACACTCCTTTTGACTCCTCTGCATCCGAGGCTTCCCCCTCTTCTTTTTCCTTTTGTCTCCTAAGTTCCAGCGCATAAGCCGAGCTAACTGAGTATTCTCCCATGGAGGTTTCATTCCATCTTATGCGATCTAGGCTATTGAGATTTCCCAATACCATTTGTTTTATGACCCGAGTTGCTTTGGCATCAAAAGCTCCATTAATGATAGACTCATTCCACTAACTCCGATCTTCATCAATTAATTCTCTCACGAACTTCACATCAGGCCCATCTGGTCTTCGGCCTGGAATGCACTACAGCCATTTGTCTTCCCAGATTTTAATGGTCCTTCCATCTCCAATTTTACAGATCATACCTTCATGTAATGTGTCCCGAGCCGTGAGGATGCTATGCCAAATGAGAGATGGATTTGTATCGATCTTGGATTCCATAAAAGAAGACTTTGAGAAATATCTGGCTTTGGAAACCCGAAAAACTAATGAATGTGTGTTTTGAATGAGTCTCCACCCTTGCTTACCTAGAAGAGCTAGGTTGGAAGCATGAAAGTCTCTGAATCCAATTTCCCCTTCTTCCTTGGGTGTACAAAGCTTTTGCCATTTCTTCCAGTGGATTTTTCTACCACTGTTGGAGCTGCCCCACCAGAACTTGGCAATCATGACATTTACTTCATCACATAAACTCTTTGGTAGTTTGAAGCAGCTCATTGTGAACATGGGAATGGATTGGGCAACTGCTTTAATCAAGACCTCTCTTCCCGCCTTAGACAAAAAATTCTCATTCCAACCTTGAAGTTTTTTGGCTATTCAATCTTTGAGCCCTAAGAAAGCACGTTCTTTGGACCTCCCCACCATTGCTGGCATCCCCAAATATCTTTCATATTGCAGAATTACCTGAGCACCCCAGATCCTTTGAATTTCCACTTGAGTATCTGCCCTTGTATTTTTGCTAAAGAAAATAGTTGTTTTGTCCAAATTGATTTTTTGTCCTGAGGAATGTTCATATAAAGCTAGCACTTCCAGCAAATGCATGCACTCTTTCGGACTTGCTTGACAGAACAACAAGCTATCATCTGCAAATAACAAATGGGAAAGCCTTAGGCCCCCTCTACTAATGGAAATGTTGCTCAGTCTTCTGTCCCTCTCTGCTTTTCTGAGAAGGGCTGAGAAGCCCTCTCCACAAAGAAAAAAAATGGTAAGAGGACAGGGGGTCCCCTTGTCTGATGCCTCTAGAGGGTAAAATGTAGCTCTGCGGCTGCCCATTGATGAGAACAACATAAGATGAGGTTTTAATAGATTCAATCACAAGATTGATCCATCTAGCTTCAAATCCCATTTTCTGCATAATCTGTTCCAAAAAACCCCATTCCACTCTATCGTAGGCTTTGCTCATGTCATGCTTGATGCCCATAGAGCATTTTCGCCCACTTCTTCTAGCCTTCAAGTGATTCAGAACCTCATATGCAACAATGATATTATCAGTTATGAGTCTCCCCGGTATAAATGTGCCTTGGGCATCGGAGGTTACCAATGTGAGAATGGTCTTTAGCTTGTTAGCTGCACACTTTGAGATAATCTTATACAGTACATTGCATAGGCTACTAGGTCTATAGTCTAACTATTTTTGTAGGGTTCTTAATTTTTGGAATAAGTGCTATGTGGGTGAAATTCACTTTTCTCAACACGTGACCTGAGCTAAGAACATATAATACAGTGTGAACAACATCTTTTCCTACAATATGCCAGAACTTTTGAAATAAAAGGCGAGACATACCATCCGTGTAACACCCCGAACCGCCTTAATTTCATTTTAAAATTAATTAATTTAGATTAGTAACATAATGGATGTTTTGTATGTATTTGGGCTTGATTAGGTAGAATTAGTTGGATTTGATCATTTACTAAGTAAACTATGACTTTTGGAGTGTTTTGGTTTTTATGTGTGTATTTAGAAATTTTTGGATTGTTAGTGCGTTGCATAAAGCATAGCATGGGCTTTGATTTTCATGTCTTAACCCACTAAATCATCTTGACCCATTTCCAGCCCATTTTTCTAAGCCCAAGCCCCTTCTTGAAATTTTCAGTCCTTAATTGAACTTGCATGCAGCTGCAAGAAGAAATTTGACTCAAAACCCAGCCCAGCCATTCTTCTCTTCTTCCTTCATTTCCAGCTGAGTCTCCTCTTCTCTACTACTTCATCTCCTTCCTAATTTCAAGCAACGAACTGAAAGATCCTTTTTATTTGAGTGGATTTCATCTCTCTACTACAAGGGTTTGAACCATTTAGCCAAGAATACTTCCCTTGTCCATTTCTCAACTATTTTGGTAAATTTGATTCAAGACTCATGTCCCCTTATTCAAATCCGAATTTGAAATGCTTTATTGGTGTGCATGTGGATTCGAAACCCATTTTTCTTCACTTACCATTGTAGGATTTCATCTCCACCATTGCATTTTTGGGGGTTTCTAGTTTCAAGAGCTTGGTTTGGTTAGAAAAGATTTGAAGTGTAAGATTTCAGGTTACAAGCACCCAAGGCAAGTTAAACTCATATATGGTTGTATGCATGCATCTCCATTTGATTCTATAAATATGCTTCTTCATGTTAGACTACCCATTTCTTAGTTCAATTTGATTTTTGGTTCAGATTTATGTAAATTATGGATTGTATGGCTTGATTTATTGGTGGTAAAAATGGGGATGTCTATGAGCATTTGGAGGCTCTTGATGTAAGCTTTTATTCCATGGTTATGGATGAGAAGAATAGGGATGAGGCATCAGGTGAAAAAGAGCATTTCTGAGCTCAAAATCGCCTAAGAATGCATAATTCTGGACTGCCCGCTCGAGTGCAGGATTCCCCATTCTAGCGCACATGCACTCTAGATGGTGTCCGCTCGAGCACGTGAATGCCCGTATAGCGCGCATGGCTTCTGGTTGGGTCAGCTCGAGCGCATGTCTGTCCGCTCGAGCGCACCTGACACACAGAATTTTGTGTCAACTTCCAACGGCCATATCTTTTTAACCGTACGCCCTCTTTTGGAGGTTCACATACTGTTGGAAAGATATTGAAGTGTAGAATCCAATGGTCCCTACATATATTTGATTTGAAATTTAGGGAATGAGTGGATATTGGATTTTATATAAACTATGGCAACCGGATGGTACCGCGAGCCAAATATTGAACCATAACTTTTTTAGATTAACTGGCCTGATAGTTGGACGTTAAGGATGGATACCTTAAACCTTTTATCATGCCCAATGGACTTGTGATTTATGTGGATGCGGCTTGAGCAACCGTGCACCCACAAGGGGCCTTGTGTTCTTCAAAATTGTGACCCGAACCAAAGATGTTATACTAAGGGATTTGGCGTCCAAATTAAGTAACGCCAAGGGTTTCTTTGTAGGCCACTCACGCCGGAATCTTTAGTACTACCCCAGGTTGGACGGTGAAGACCACGAGTGTTCCCAAAACCGTAGGCTTGGCTTGATTCATATCTTGATTCCGTATATGATTTATGTACATGCATTGCATTCCGTTTTCAGTACTCTTGTATGACTTGATCATACTTCTATTTAGTTATGTATACCTTGTTTATGTACCTGCTTATATTATGTCTGTTTCCGCTTTTGTTCAGTTATATTTTTAATAAGTTCTGATTTTGTACCATGATATGATATGTTCTGTTATTTTGTATGTTTCGTTCCATGAGTCGGCACCACTTGGCTTCGACCTTATCTAAGTCGGACTCGGCTAAGTGTGTGTTTAGCTATATTTCTGGCCCTCTTCAGATGGGATTATATTCTGAGGGTTGACCGGCACCCTAGGTCCACGATGGAGAGTTTTGGGCCCTCTATCTGTTAGTGGCACCACCCTGTTTTGTTTTCTGCTCTTATTTTATATTCATGTTTACATGGTTAATTTGAGAGAATATAGCTAATGTGGGTGTGCCATTTAGTTCTATTATCGTGTATATCTGTTATCTATGATTCGTACTTCTCATGCTTATTCATGCACAGACTTGCCTAGTGATCACGCTGGACCTCATGTGATTTATATCTGTTTTACAATTCATTTGTTACATGTTATATGATTTATATATGTTTATCTTCCTTAGCTTAGTCTAATGGTGCTACACTTGGCGTTCAGGTGAGTACCTCGATGCCACCGACCGGGAGATGCACGAGGAGGAGGAATCTCCCTGTCACGTGGCTGAATGGACTTCTGATGATGTCTTCTAGACATCTACTCACTGAGTTGGACGCAGTATGACCATGGACCGTGGTTTGGATTTGCCACATCTTTTGTTATAGTCTTGAACTTGTTTAGTTTTTGGATTGTAAATTTTAACTTAACCTACTTCTCTCTCTCTCTATCTCTAGTTTTGAAACTTGAACTTTTAGTCCATGCTCCCGAACTTTATGCTTGTGATATTGGTTGGATTACAATTGGATATCAATTTGACAAAATTATACAAATGGAGATACAGGTTATGGGGATTTGAACCTCACACGTGATATCTTATGGGTGAATTCCATTCGTGGGGACCAAAGGTCAACGGGTTTGACTCGAATCCCCATGCGGGCGTTTGTCGTGCCTCGAGATGGGTGTAGTCTTGGGGCGTGACAGTCCGGGCCGGGCACTTTTGATGAGTGCATTTGAAAGACTGCTTGTTTGACTTTGACGGTTGTGTATGGCACGAGGAGCTTCCTGTTCATATCGGGGGACCCCACACCTTCAACAACTTCCATGGTCTCGTCTATCCGGTGGGGATCACTGCTAGTGAAAAGCTCTTGAAAATAATTAGAGGCAATCTCGCTCAACTGTTCTGTTTCCGTACACCATTGGCCAGGAGGATTCAAAAGACCAGCAAGCCCATTATTTTTCTTCCTTTGTGAAGCGCTCTGATGGAAGTAACGTGTGTTATTATCAACTACCCTTCACCATATTGCTCTTGATCTTTGCCACCAATGTTGCTCATCTATCAGGAGCAGCAAGTTAATCTCTCCTCTCAGGGCTTTGATATGATCCCGATGTTGCCACTTGCCCATCTCGATTATCATGCGTAAGAGCTTCAATGGTGTTCATCCGAGCCTTAACCTGCCTATGCACTCCACCAAACTTTTGCTTGCTCCAGTGCACCAAACTCATCCTACAATGATTTATTTTTTCAGTCAAGTGTACATCGGACTCCCTTGAGCTGAATCTTGATCCCATAGACTCCTAACCACATACTCACACTTCGAGCCCGTTAACCATTTTTCCTCAAAACGGTGTTGCCTTTTCTTTCTTCCTTGAGCAGAAAGTTGCTGACCCACCTCAATGAGAATTGGGAGGTGATCAGATTTAGGAAACAACAGATGAGCGACTCTACTATTTGTAAACCATTCGGACCACATGGGGGAGGAAAAAGCTCTATCCAGCCGCTCTTGAACATTTGCTGCTCCAGTCCTATTATTATCCCATGTGAACTCACACCCACGGTAGCCCATATCAACCAAATTGCACCGGCATAACACCTCTCTAAATTCCCACATCCGTTTCAAGGGTCTTTTATGGCTTCCCCTCTTCTCTTCTTGGAACATTTCATTAAAGTCACCACAGTAGACCCATGGAAGTTGCGCCAACCCATTTAGATGATCAAGCAATGCCCAAGATTCTCACCTCCTGTAATCTTTAGCTTTCCATAAAACCCTATCAGATGCCAAACTCTACCATCCTTGTGCCGAACATAAGAGTCAACTTGGTGGGAGGAATAATTTTGGATCTCCAAATTTATCCCTTCCTTCCAGCATAATGCTAGTCCCCCACTTCTTCCTATGCTAGGAACTGTAAAGGCAATGTTGAAGCCCAAAACAACCCTCAACCTTTCCATGCTAGTAGCGTCCAGTTTTGTCTACATAAGAAACAACACGCTGGGACCTTGAGATTTCACCAAATGGTGAAGTGACCGAAGTGCATAAGGGTTCCCAAGCCCCCTGCAGCTCCATCTTAAAATTTTCATTGTGATCGGCGGGCTGTTGACCAGCCGCCGCCACTTCCAAAGCCCCATCCACCACCATACAATCTAAAACATTTCTGAGTTTTTTTGCTAACAAGAGACTGTGTGATTGGATTGGTATGTTCATCTCTTTCCCTTTTGTTTCCAGACGTAAGATCTTCTGTGATTTCTCCTCCTGTCTCGGTTTGCATAAGAGAAGATTTCCCATATCTCGTCCATTTTGATTGAGCCCTCCTGTCTCCATCCGGCAAAAGCTAAGGACCCCCTTTTTCCTCTAGCACTCCCACGTGTCCCATCTTAGTGCCCATCTCCACTCCATCTCTTTTAGTAGTATTATTGACTTTATGTGCCCCCACTGAATCTATGAGGACCCGTCCCTAGAGATACCTAGTGGGACCCAATTTGACCAAGTCAACCATAGGTTTTCCTATTTAATAGGTGGTTAGCATGAGTAGTTAGTAATTTTCATTAATTTAGCCTAGTTTATAAGGTTAGGACCCTTGTGAGATTAATAGTGGCCCCCTACATTTAATTAGCCAATTAGATGCCATAGTTGTAATCCTAATTATAGATGGGTTTCCCTTAGAGAGTTGTGCATTTAACTTTAGAATGACCCAATTACCCATGGCCTAACCCATTAACTCATTAATTATATGAGGGCACTCTAGTCTTTCCTACCCCACCTTTTCCCTCCTTTTTAGAAATTTCAATACCTTAAATGATTTTAACCTCCTTTATTCTTTATCAAGTAAACATGGGCACTTTTGTCATGATAATTAGCCTACCTTTATTGCCCTTAGGCTCCATTATTCACAACCACTTATTTGAGGATACTTTAGTCATTATGTGAGAATACCTATACTACCCTAGTCCTTATCATTTATTTCTATTAGCCACCAAGGGCCCTTTAGTCATTCTATTTTAACATTCCCTAAATACCCTCATCCTTATCCTAAATTTACACTAGCAAGAGAGGGCACCTTAGACATTCTCTACTCCACCAATTCCTATAAAAGAAACCTACTACAACCATCTCAAATATTTCCTACACTCCTTTCCTCTCATTTCACTACAATTCTCTCCTAGATCTCTCTCCCCTCTCTAAGCTAAGGTAATCTCCTTCCCCCTTTTCAATTTCCTTGTAAAATAGTCATTTCTCTTAGATTTCCCTTCCTTATCCATTTCTCTATTTGGGTATGGGTGTAGAGATTGTGGATCCAGCTGTGGGAGTGATCTTAGAGCATTTGGAGTGGAGCCCAAGCTGTCTGAGGAGCTTTCTTCCTAATTAGGCAAGTAGACATGCTTAGATTCTTTAATTAAATTGATTAACATGCTTAGATTGGTAATTATTGTTTTTTATGGATGCTTGGCATGATTCTTGTATTTGGATGGTTGATTGGATGATAAGATGTATAGAATTGTTAGTCTAAGCTCTTTTTATGTGTATTTGGCCATTGATGGATGAGAATCTCCGATTTGGAAGATCAATGGCCCACTTGTGATGAGATCATGATATAGGGATGTGTTTGATGTTTGGAAGTGTTTGGTGAAGATTGGAATGAAAATGGAGAAATCCAGGAATTATGGTACTTGCAACAGCAATCACCTAGGCAGGCCGAGCTCCGCTAGGCAAGTTGGCCGAGCTTAGGTGGTGCCCGAGCTCAGCTAGGCAGGCAGGCCGAGCTCAGTGCCTGGTTGGCCGAGCTCAGAGCAGGTTGGCCGAGCTCAGTGCCTGGTTGGCCGAGCTCAGAACAGTTTGGCCGAGCTCAATGCCTGATTGGCCGAGCTCAGAACAGTTTGGCCGATCTCAGTGCCTAGTTGGCCGAGCTCAGAGCAGAATGACCGAGCTCAGTGCCTGGTTGGCCGAGCTCAGAGCAGGATGACCGGGCTCAGTGCCTGGTTGTCCGAGCTCAGAGCAGGTTGGCCGAGCTCAGTGTCTGGTTGGCCGAGCTCAGAGTAGGTTGGCCGAGCTCAGCCGAGCTCAGTGTATATAGTGACCTTTCCTAGATTTGGACCCTTTTATGATTTGATCATGTGTGGGCCCCATTGACCTTCCATTTGGATTGTTTAGGATTCGCCAAACACGAGTCAAGGGCTGGGCTTAACCTTGACCCGTGTGGCCACCTAAGTAGGGTCTTGGGTTGTAAAACGGAACCTGATTCAAGGGTTATAAATGTCTTATGATGCTAAATACCTACAGGAGCACCAAGGATACTTAATAAGCATCTGGGACTCCGTGATCACTGTCGTAGGTGAAGTGGGACCTTGGACCTGAATAGAGGGGCAGCAATCATCAATGGATTTGTGATATGTGGTACATATGTTGATGAAACAGACACTAAGGCTGGCTGGTAGATCCGAACCTTGGATGTAGGCCTTGAGAGGTACTACAAATCAAGGCATTGCACTTAGGCTCTGATCCATGATCACGGTCCGTATTGGATGAGATGTCAGGATATGGCACTTGAAGTCCTGACTGGTAATATTGGGAACTTAACGGTAGATACTAATAGACGGACTGTATATTGAGATAATACTAATTAAGCGTATAGAGAAGCGGAGTTTACAAGGGTATGCATTATTAACTGTTGGGAACCACAAGGATGGATTAGCTATACTCGAACTCCGTGCCTCGTACCCTCAACTACTATCATCTCATGTTAAGGATAATAAGGCTATCCAGTTTGGAGTATCCCCACCTAGTGATCTGTAGATTTGTGGATGTATGATTGGTCTGCCGAGGGTTATGATGCCGGCATGGACATTGATATTGATTAGTCTGCCGAGGGTTATGATGCCGGCATGGACATTGATATTGATTAGTCTGCCGAGGGTTATGATATCGGCATGGACATTGATATTATGATGTGATTGACACAGTAAGTACCAGGTGTGGGTGGGGTACTGAGACCGCCGGCGCTCGGACCGGGTGTATGGATGGACGGCGATATTGATCTAGCACGTAAGTCCAATTACTGGGACTTGGCCGTGGCTATGGATATTGTTGGTTGATATAGCATGTAAGACCAATGGCTGTGACTTGGCTGTGGCTATGGACATTGATGGATTCTTGTACACTCCTATTCGACATGACGACAGCTAAGGGTGGCTATGACCCCATGGTTGGTGTCCATCGACAGTTGTTGGGACGATGACGATGGGCTGGCCCTGACCCCCCACGTCCTTTGTACTTCAACTGTGGACGTACCTTGGTGTGCTTCTATGTATGTATATTGGATGTATGAATATTATATATTATGGATATCATTGTTTATTCTCTTTAACTGCCGCCGTTGATACAGTTGGATCTGGATGTGATGGTTACGACTATGGTAATGTTAATTCCTCTGGTTACTTCTGCTACTGATGACTCTGATGTACTTGTATGATTTATATAATGTCTTAATGATGATGGATTCTCTTATCTACTTGTTATGTTGTATCAAACATCTGTTATATCAATATCTCTATTATCGTTCATGCACTACACTTTACACCGTTTTCTGTTGCACTCTGATATTTTATATTATTTTCGAGATACTAATGATGCAGGTACAGCTGGGATCAGTTATGGTCTTCTTCCCTATCTAATGATATAATGTATTTCCATCTAAACATACCTATTTGCCTGGCTCATCGAGCCTGACCCAGTCCTTGGTGTTTTCAGGTATCTTCTCTTCCGCTTTCTTGATTGGCAGAATTGCTTGGCGGCTGATTCATTGCCGCAGGGTTCAGAGGATGATGCAGTTTGTGCATCGTGAGGCGTCTATCATATAGATCTCTATTCTTTCCTTTTCTTATAGCTGGCCGTGTTGGCCTAGGACAGAATAGTTAGTTTAATTATGGAAAGTACCTTGTAATATTTTAAAGTGAAACAAGATTTTAGGGCCTTGTCCATTTACCTGCTCATATGAGATTCACACTTGATTATATTATTGGATTTTCCGCATCTCTTATGTACTTTCACATAGCGCCCCGAGATTCGAGGCGCCCGGATTTTGGGGCATTACATTTTGGTATCAGAGCTTTTATGGTTCTCGGACAACTAAAATACTTAGCAACTCTTAGGATTCGATGTGAGGATTGGGCAAACTTAGACTGGAAACGCGATGGTTGTTTGTTGTTTGTCTGTGTCGTTTGTGTTTTGCTTGTTCTAAAAAAGTTTAATTACAGATCATGTCACCGCAGCATGGTTCAGATAGGGGTAGTCATGGCACCATAGAGGACAGATTTGAGAAGATTGTGCAGTCTCAGACTAGGATCAACACTCAGATATCGGAGATCCTTAGCCGTATGACCCAGCAGCCGCAGAGTTCGCAGTTTTCACCGGTTGTTTCACCGAGTGAGCCAGATCAATACGAGCTTTCGAGAAGTTTAATAAGAGGAAAACTTCAGAGTTTAGTGGATGTGGAGACCCGATGGAGGCAGATGTATGGATTATTGAGATGGAGCGGATCTTCAGGATGCTTCCGTGTATGGGCAGAGAGCGAGTTCAGCTAGCGACCTATATGTTCCGGGATACAGCTGAGTTATGGTGGATGTCAGTGAGAGCTCCTTATACAGACATGGACGATGCAGTAGCTTGGGAGACATTCAAGGAGCAATTTCTTCTGAAGTTCATTCCAGCACCCGTCAGATCTCAGAAGCTTCGGGAGTTTGAGCAGCTACTTCAAGAAGACATAACAGTTATGGAGTATGAGGCACAGGTCATCCGTTTATCGCGATTCACCAAGAGACTTATCACTCCAGAATCAGAGAAGATTAGACGCTTCGTAGATGGCGTTCGAGCGGACATCCAGTTGCACATGACTCCTATAGAGCTCCACACATATGAGGCTTATGTGAAAAGGGCGATATGGGTGGAGAACGCTCTTCACAGGGTAGCCTTAGCCCAGCAAAGAGCTTCCGAGCAGACGAAGATGTTGCAAGTGTATCCAAAAGAGGATGAAGATGAAGCAATTCAAGGTGAGGAGCAGTTATGGATTGACTGGTCAGCAGAGACAACAGCGCTATCGCAGAGGCCGTGAGACCAGTGAGCATCGGAGACGGTCAGGAGCATGCTATGTGTGTGGAAACTTTAGACACAAGGCTCGCAACTATCCAAGGAAGAGGAACCGTACTTCAGGACACCGCCAGCAGACTCATACACTTCCATCACCTGAGATTCCCACCAGTACAGTGCTCAAGGTGCAGCCTATTCAGCAGTGGTCCCCATACCCGCAGACACAGGATCAGTTTCAGCCAGCTTGGGGTTATCCGAACAGTTCTGCACCACTTCTGATTGGTGAGAGACGTCAGCATGATTTCCCTACCGAGCAGTGACTCTGAAATCAGCTTTTCTGGAGGTTTGCTTTATCTCTTCTGGTTGGTGTGTTTAGATCCCTTGCTGTTGTCGTGCTCATGATCTTCGTAATATGTGTGCTCTTAATATTGTGTGAATGATTGATTGTTGCTTCTTAGATATCCTAATGTCCCATTTAGGAGTGAGGGGTATGTAATACCCCAAGTTGTCCTTTTTAGAGTCGGGAATTGTGAGACATCCCGAGATAGTTCTTTAGGAGTAAGGGGTGTGTGACACCCCGAGTTACCCTTTTAGCAGCTCAAGGTGAATGATACCTGAGCTAGCCTTTTTAGTTAATAGTGTGAAGCTGAGAGACCTCGAGTTATCCTTCCTGTAGATGTGAGAGGTGTGCGGCACCTCTAGTCAATCCTTTTAGAGTCAAAGGAGTAAGACACCCAGAGTTAGTTTTATTAGAAGTGAGGAGTGTGAGACACTCTGAGTCAGATCTTTAGGAGTAGGGTGTGAAACACCCCAGATTGTTCCTTAGGAGTGAGGGGTGTGCGGCACCCCTAGTTAACCCTTGTAGTATCCGAGGAGTGAGATACCTCGGACTAGTCCTTTAGAAGTAAGTAGAGTGTGATGCACCCTAGTTGTTCATTTGAATTTGTGTGAGACACCAATAGTTAGTTCCTAGGAGTGAGGGGTATGCGACACCCCTAGTCGGACCTTTTGGAGTTAAGAGTGTGAGATGCCCTGACCTGGGCAGAGTTGAGTAGCCGACCTTGTTAGAAAACTAGAATGTTAGATATCCAATTCCCATTGAACTATTAGTTGAGGTCTAGTATTCTAGAGTGTTAGAGGGTAAACATTATTTGTCTTGCTAACTGTCTGTTAGTATCCCAGAGTGTTAGAAGGCCAGATTTTGCTACCTTACCAGTTGTTGATTGTAACTTGCATTGTTGTTTTACTACTTGTTGATTGTAGTGTGGATTATTATTTACCTAGTTGTTTATAACCTGTTTTGTTAGAAGAATAGTTCTAGTATCCCTCCTAGTTAAGACTAGCTATTCCGAGTGTTAGCTGGGTAGTTTAACTCCCATTCTTCATAGTTGGTTATAGTAGAGACCTTAGAAGTTTAGAAGTAGTTGTTTTGCATTTGGGGACCAAATGAGTTTTAGGAGTGAGGAATGTGAGGACCCGTCCCTAGAGATACCTAGTGGGACCCAATTTGACCAAGTCAACCATAGGTTATCCTATTTAATAGGTGGTTAGCATGAGTAGTTAGTAATTTTCATTAATTTAGCCTAGTTTATAAGGTTAGGACCCTTGTGAGATTAATAGTGGCCCCCTACATTTAATTAGCCAATTAGATGCCTTAATTGTAATCCTAATTATAGATGGGTTTCCCTTAGAGAGTTGTGCATTTAACCTTAGAATGACCCAATTATCCATGGCCTAACCCGTTAACTCATTAATTATATGAGGGCACTCTAGTCTTTCCTACCCCACCTTTTCCCTTCATTTTAGAAATTTCAATACCTTAAATGACCTTAGCCTCCTTTATTCTCTACCAAGTAAACATTGGCACTTTTGTCAAGATATTTAGCCTACCTTTATTGCCCTTAGGCTCCATTATTCACAACCACTTATTTGAGGATACTTTAGTCATTATATGAGAATACCTATACTACTCTAGTCCTTATCCTTTATTTCTATTAGCCACCAAGGGCCCTTTAGTCAATTTTAACATTTCCTAAATACCGTCATCCTTATCCTAAACTTACACTAGCAAGAGAGGGCACCTTGGACATTCTCCACCCCACCAATTCCTATAAAAGAAACCTACTACAACCTTCTCAAACATTTCCTACACTCCTTTCCTCTTATTTCACTACAATTCTCTCCTAGATCTCTCTCCCCTCTCCAAGCTAAAGTAATCTCCTTCCCCCTTTTCAATTTCCTTGTAAAATAGTCATTTCTGTTAGATTTCCCTTCCTTATGCATTTCTCTCTTTGGGTATGGGTGTAGAGATTGTGGATCCAGCTGTGGGAGTGATCTTAGAGCATTTGGAGTGGAGCCCAAGCTATTTGAGGAGCTTTCTTCCTAATTAGGCAAGTAGACGTGCTTAGATTCTTTAATTAAATTGATTAACATGCTTAGATTGGTAATTACTGTCTTTTATGGATGCTTGGCATGATTTCTGTATTTGGATGGTTGATTGGATGATAAGATATATAGAATTGTTAGTCTAAGCTCTTTTTATGTGTATTTGGCCATTGATGGATGAGAATCTCCCATTTGGAAGATCAATGGCCCACTTGTGATGAGATCATGATATAGGAGATGTGTTTGATGTTTGGAAGTGTTTGGTGAAGATTGGAATGAAAATGGAGAAATCCAGGAATTATGGTACTTGTAACAGTATTCAGCTAGGCAGGCCGAGCTCCGCTAGGCAAGTTGGCCGCGCTCAGGTGTTGCCCGAGCTCAGCTAGGCAGGCAGGCCGAGCTCAGTGCCTGGTTGGCCGAGCTCAGAGCAGGTTGGCCGAGCTCAGTGCCTGGTTGGCCGAGCTCAGAACAGTTTGGCCGAGCTCAGTGCCTGATTGGCCGAGCTCAGAACAGTTTGGCCGAGCTCAGTGCCTAGTTGGCCGAGCTCAGAGCAGAATGACCGAGCTCAGTGCCTGGTTGGCCGAGCTCAGAGCAGGATGACCGGGCTCAGTGCCTGGTTGTCCGAGCTCAGAGCAGGTTGGCCGAGCTCAGTGTCTGGTTGGCCGAGCTCAGAGTAGGTTGGCCGAGCTCAGCCGAGCTCAGTGCATATAGTGACCTTTCCCATATTTGGACAGTTTTATGATTTGATCATGTGTGGGCCTCATTGACCTTCCATTTGGATTGTTTGGGATTCGCCAAACACGAGTCAAGGGCTGGGCTTAACCTTGACCCGTGTGGCCTCCTAAGTGAGGTCTTGGGTTATAAAACGCAACCTGATTCAAGGGTTATGAATGTCTTATGATGCTAAATACCTACAGGAGCACCAAGGATACTTAATAAGCATCTGGGACTCCGTGATCACTGTCTTTGGTGAAGTGGGACCTTGGACCTGAATAGAGGGGCAGCAATCATCGATGGATTTGTGATATGTGGTACCTATGTTGATGAAACAGACACTAAGGCTGGCTGGTAGATCCGAACCTTGGATGTAGGCCTTGAGAGGTACTACAAATCAGGGCATTGCACTTAGGCTCTGATCCATGATCACGGTCCATATTGGATGAGATGTCAGGACATGGCACTTGAAGTCCTGACTGGTAATATTGGGAACTTAACGGTAGATACTAATAGACGGACTATATATTGAGATTAATACTAATTAAGCGTATAGAGAAGCGGAGTTAACAAGGGTATGCATTATTAACTGTTGGGAACCACAAGGATGGATTAGCTATACCCGAACTCCGTGCCTCGTACCCTCAACTACTATCATCTCATATTAAGGATAATAAGGCTATCCAGTTTGGAGTATCCCCACCTAGTCATCTGTAGATTTGTGGATGTATGATTGGTCTGCCGAGGGTTATGATGCCGGCATGGACATTGATATTGATTAGTCTGCCGAGGGTTATGATGCCGGCATGGACATTGATATTGATTAGTCTGCCGAGGGTTATGATATCGGCATGGACATTGATATTATGATGTGATTGACACAGTAAGTACCAGGTGTGGGTGGGGTACTAAGACCGCCGGCGCTCGGACCGGGTGTATGGATGGACGGCGATATTGATCTAGCACGTAAGTCCAATTACTGGGACTTAGCCGTGGCTATGGATATTGTTGGTTGATATAGCACGTAAGACCAATGGCTGTGACTTGGCTGTGGCTATGGACATTGATGGATTCTTGTACACTCCTATTCGACATGACGATAGCTAAGGGTGGCTATGACCCCATGGTTGGTGTCCATCGACAGTTGTTGGGACGACGACGATGGGCTGGCCCTGACCCCCCACGTCCTTTGTACTTCAATTGTGGACGTACCTTGGTGTGCTTCTATGTATGTATATTGGATGTATGAATATTATATATTATGGATATCATTGTTTATTCTCTTTAACTGCCGCCGTTGATACGGTTGGATCTGGATGCGATGGTTACGACTATGGTAACGTTACTTCCTCTGGTTACTTCTGCTACTGATGACTCTGATGTACTTGTATAATTTATATAATGTCTTAATGATGATGGATTCTCTTATCTACTTGTTATATTGTTTCAAACATCTGTTATATCAATATCTCGATTATCGTTCATGCACTACACTTTACACCGTTTTCTGTTGCACTCTGATATTTTATATTATTATCGAGATACTAATCATGCAGGTACAGCTGGGATCAGGTATGGTCTTCTTCCCTATCTAATGATATAATGTATTGCCATCTAAACATGCCTATTTGCCTGGCTCATCGAGCCTGACCCAATCCTTGGTGTTTTCAGGTATCTTCTCTTCCGCTTTCTTGATTGGCAGAATTGCTTGGCGGCTGGTTCGTTGCCGCAGGGTTCAGAGGATGATGCAGTTTGTGCATCGTGAGGCGTCTATCATATAGATCTCTATTCTTTCCTTTTCTTATAGCTGGCCGTGTTGACCTAGGACTGAATAGTTAGTTTAATTATGGAAAGTACCTTGTAATATTTTAAAGTGAAACAAGATTTTAGGGCCTTGTCCATTTACTTCTCATATGAGATTCACACTTGATTATATTATTGGATTTTCCGCATCTTTTAGGTACTTTCTCGTAGCGCCCCGAGATTCAAGGCGCCCGGATTTTGGAGCGTTACAGAATCACTATCCCTTATTGCATACACTTCAGCCTTTTCACTGTATGCCTTGGTAACACTGTCAACTGTACTATGAGAAGCAGAGTCAAACTTACCTTCTCCAATGTGAGTCAAACTGTCCTAGCTGGCCTTCCTTCACTGTCCCCACATGCCTTTCCATTGGTGTAGAAACCTTTTATGCCACTAGTGTTGACTGTTGCCCCATCCCTAAAGCCAACTCTACCTTAGCTTCCTCATTATATGCTATTGATCTGACCTCACTAGTTACCCCCCATGTCAGCACTTTGTTGCTTTCCAACCTTACCTATTACAACTTGTCCCTTCTCCAAGTCTATGGACATGGACGCCCCATGCACCCCTTCTATGACTGCCGGTGACTTTGGACCACCAACTCCACGACCACTATTATTCTCACATGGCACGGCGAGCTTACCATTGAAAGTGGCTCTCAACCATTCCCCATATTGCATTGGTTCCTCGTCTTCACCGTTGCATCTATAAGAACAGACCTTCAGCATGGTCGAGCCTCCCACACGCACATCAGTAAGTTGAGAGCCTTTCATACCTGTAATCAACCCAACACCTCTCCCCTTCTGGACTAGTCATAAGACCACTCCTGCATAGTGGCTTATCTATCAGAACTTATACTCTGATCCGAAGATACCTAGCTTGCTCCGCTGCTCCTTTCCGCTCATCACAACCTATATAATTACCTATTCAATTACTGATATCCACCCCCACCTGCTCCGAAACCAGATCGAAGGGTAAACCCCACACCTGGATCCAAAATAAGGAATGAGTGAATTGCATATTCCTGTTACTAAGCCCCCTCTCCCACCTACAGATAAGTAAGAGATTGTTTTCGAAACTCCATGCGTGAGGCCCCACCCCTTGTGGGCCCTCGATTTGAATTTGAATACTATATTTTAGCTTATAGTATCTAATTATACTAATTAATAGGGTTTAGAATTAATGGGGTTTAGTAAGGGTAGTATGTATTTCCTAGGTTTTAGTTAGATTAGTCTAGTTGTGTAATTTGTAGAGTTAATAGGGTGTCTTTTATAATTTTTAGAGTTAATTAGTTTGTTAGAGGCCCTAGCTTAGAATTAGTAATTATTATAGGGGGTATCCACTTGAGAAGGTTCTAGAACTCCACCTAAAGACCAAACTACCTATGGCCATAACCTTAATCTCATTCAAACTAAAAGGGTATTTTAGTACCTAGCCACCCATCCCAACCTATATATATACTACACCCATCCCGTGCCATACGTTGGCTCACACCTCTCATCTCATTTCCCTCTCTTTTCTCTCTTCTTCCCCCATTTCCCTCCAACTCTTTCCCAAATTCCCTCCAATTCTCCTATCTCCCTCTCTTTCTCTCTCCAGAACTCTAAGAAGAAGAAGAAGATCAACCACAACAATCTCAGCTGCAACCTATTATAAGGATTCCTATCTCTATCTTGCTAATCTTCCCTTTCTCTTCTAATCAAGGTATGTACCCTCCTTCTTCTAGTTCAATTTCCCTTAGAAAACTCTCTTTCTCTCTCTAAATCTCCTTCCTTATAGCAATTCTCTTGTGGATCTGGGTTAGGTGTTAGAGATCTCATTAGATTTGAGATTTTGGGCTGGTTGTGTGATTGAGAGACCATAGGAGCTGGGATCTTCTTTTGTGGCTTGGATCTCTACTTTCTCTCTCTATCTTCTTGCCAATTGACTAGAGGCAAGTGCAATATGCTTACTTAATATAGAATGGGTGTTTTCTGTTGTTGATTCTCTATATTTCTTATTCAAATGATGTTAGAATTGTTAGATTTACCTTTGAGCATGTTTTCAAAGATTTTTTGCCATTGATAGATGGGTTGATCTCATTTAGAAGATCAATGGTCCATGGATTGGATGATTGGATGTATATTGAAGTGATTTTCCTATTTTATGATGTTTCTGTGATAATTGGGCGAGATTGGATGAGTTTGGTGGAAATTGGATAGGAAAAGAAGAGAATCTAGAAGTTCTGGAATTTTAGCAGGCTTAGTGCCAGGCTCGCCGAGCTCAGCTAGGCATCAAGCGGAGCTCAGCTAGGCAGGTAGGCTAAGCTCAGTTAGGTGACCGAACTCGGAGACAGGTAGACCGAGCTCTGAGCCCAGTTATGAGGGCTTTTCCTTTCTCAATTCACCTCCTTTGTCACTTGAAAACAAGGAGGTCACTCAAATGTAGCCTTTAAGCTAGTGATTTCTATTAAAAAAAAAAGCCAGTGATGGGAAAGTGACTTTTTATTTTGGATGCAGATGCTGCCAAGGAACTAAAGTCGCCTCTTCATAAAAGGCCGAAATGAGGAAGATCCCAGGCCCTTTAGAAAAGGCTAAAAGGGAAAGGGTTTGATAGGGTGCGTATTATGTTGGAGGTTAAAGTGATTTGGGCGCCGAAGGAAAATGATGGTTGGTCTATATTAGTCCTTTTATTTCATACATTAAAAGACCGGCCTCTTTATTTAAGTTTTGTGGATTTCTCTTTGATTCCTATGAATTTCAATGGTCAAGCTCATAAGCTTGCCAAACTCTGCGATTCTACTAGTCATATTATTTTATGGGAGAGGGCGACTATTGCGCTTGGGGTGGGGAGTTGATTTTGGTTTTTTATCATCCTTCCCGTGGTGTCCCTTAGTAATTTTAGTTTAAGATTTTTTTTAACCAAAAACTGTAAATCATGGATGAGAAAAGCGGCCGCCAAATATCGGCCGTGGCGGGGGATACCGCCACGCCACGGCCGAAATATTGGCCGTCGCATCCGTTGCGGCCCGTAGCGGCCTCTACAAAGCCGCCACGGTACGTGACGGCCGCTACGTATCCCTTTTTTTTTTTTTTTTTTCGGGGGCGCTGCCCCCGATCCCCCGCCGCCGGGGAATACCCCCGGACCCCCTCTGCGCAGCGCATGTTTTTGAGAAAGTGGCAATCAAGAAGACAAAAGGATCATACTTGACCATGATAGCTAAGACTCTTTTGCTGGTTGTCTTTCCATTTTTGTGCATGGATGTCTATTGTTATCATAACTTGCTAGATAAGATATTAAACCTGTTTAATAATGTTTGAAATTGTATAGTAGTAAAGATATAGTTACCTATTACTACAGATTTCAAATTGGTCTTAATTAAATTATTTTATAAAGAACCCTCATTATGCTGGTGACTAAGGTATTCCTATTTCCTTCACTAACTCTCTACTCTGTCATTTTTAAATTGGTGTTGAATGTTGATTATTGATCACTTCATAAGTTTATAGTTCATTCACTTGATTGAGTTTGAACCTTAAATGTTGAAGTATTGATATTTAATTGTTCAAAGTTCATTAATGAGTAATGACCTAACTCTTAAGTCTTATGCCTTTATTTCATGTTCTAGTTTTTTTTTTTTTTTTTTATGAGCCTTCCATTACTTTCTAAGTTAGTATGACTAAGAAACATGAATACATGTGAAAAAACTAATCATTACTATTATTTTCTATTTATACAGCGATACAGGACTTCATATATTTAGGGCACCGCTACGCCCCCTTTTCTTACTTACTTTTGCAAAAGAACCACATATTCTTTCATTTTACAATTTTCTGGATTTTCTGGAAATTTTTCAGATTTTTTACGCAATTTTTTTCAAATCGCATCGCTACACCACTACGTATCCGCGCTACGCTACGTATCGCCCGCTTCGTAGCGGTTTGGCAGCGGGCCGCTACGCCCGCCGCTACCGCTATTTTCATCCTTGCTGTAAATAGATTCGAGTTTGTGCACAGCTGAGTCCAACCTGAATCTGGGCCTTGACAACCTTGAGAGCATAAGAGTGGGACACGTCCTTATCAAAGAAAATTGGGTTTTTTTGCTTATTTATTAGAACCCTTAATTGTCAATATTAAAATCGATCATGTACATAACAAATGCATTTTCACCTGCGGGAATCCTCACCCCCAATCTAACCCCTCAGGCACGCGCATGAAAGCTAGAGACTAGAAATCCTTCATGGCTACCGTAGGAGACAAGGCTCAAACTAAAAGAGCATAAAGGTCCAATTTATAGAAACACCTATGCATTTAGAAGTCATTGTGAGCATGGTAACTTTTTATGAAATATTTTGATGAGTTGACATGTTTATTGATGTGTTTATCACTTCAAAGAAAAACAAACACGATCCGGTTTTTAACTGGGCCTGCCACTTGCCACATGGACAAACTGTTTTCCCATTTCCAGAGATTGAATGGAACCCCATTCCAATACCATGACAGAGCAGGTGCCCTGAACGAAAAGGGCACACTTTATTCGTACAGGCATCGGTGATATGGGAAAAAGTAAAGGGGTGGTGAAACGGAATGGTAGAATCGTAGTAGGCAATTAAAATGTTGGTTCACTCAAAGCCAAAGTAGGTTCACTTGTAGCAGGTAACAAAGCTGGAGCAAACGGCCAAGGAAAACCAACAGAGAATGGCTTTATGAGGGCAACAGACCCCCTTGTTTCAGAACCACCTATTTATCCATTAAGGTTTAAGCCCCCAAGCATACTGAGTGAGTGAATCCACAAAACCACGAGCATGGTTAGTTGCATATGATTGACAATTTGTGGATCCTGGATGGTCCTGCATGAGATGATCATAGTTTGTGGAGGTTCATACCCGATTTGATGTAGTCTGGTGACTCAAGTTTTTTTTTTCTTTGCTAGAGTGGAGTAGTGGTAGAACCCATGTGAGACAATGTGCCCGCCCAGGGAACCATCCCTTGGCGGTCCCTTGAAACCAACGTGCCAATGCTACTAAGCTGTCCGTGCATTGGCGACTAACAAGCTTTGTGGTTATCACTCAAGCGCTTTATGATCTCTTAGGATGCATCAAACTCAATGGATCCTTTGTTAGTTTTATGGACTCAATCCAGTAGATGATATAATAAATTGATTAAATTCTTTATTTATTCATATATTCATGCTTTCCTTTCATGAGATGAATGGTGATTTATTATATACTTGCACATAACCAATACGAATGACATGATGGTTCATGAGATGAACCGGGGTCCACAAGTATATTAGATGTAATACATGTGTGTGGATGAGATCCACATACGGGAGACATGTATGACAAATCTTATACTTAAAATATATTCACAACCAGTGATGAGACTGGACATCTCATACTGATAAGGTTGCAACACTTTGATCACTATGAGATAGTGTGATTTGTCTCGATCATCAGAATGGAAGATTCTGGATCATAGTGTTGATACATTGGATGTATTGAAGGACCATGAGAAGCACCTTATAAACACTGTCTTTATTTTAAGGTCTGCTCTCATAATTCCCTAACAATAGGCTCTCAATCCTGAGACATTAATGAACTCAAGTTTCTATCTATTCATTTGCTTTGAGTCACCAATGAGTGAGGCCAACTGTAGGTCAACACCTCGGTGATTTGGGTACGTGGTAGTAGAGCTGTGGGAACATTCAATAGTCAAGATGGAATCTATCTCTAATATCCCCTTGTGCCAATTAATGGATTTATCATTGGTAAGTGCGCACCCATTCCGATTAAGAGTTAATTGGAAAGGTACCTATTGATCATTATAATTGATTGGGGCTCAAGGATAATAAGATATGGATCTATTTTGGAAGACAGGTCCAATTGATCCATGGATATTGATAGAGGGGTCTACTTGTGATAATGTGGAAGTTTAGGGTCTTCTATGTAATATTCCTAAGACTGGAGTTCAATTGCATTTATATAGTGGAGTTATTTGCAATTAACTGTGGGCCCGGATTACACATGAGATGTGGGGTCGCGTGTCCCAGTTGGAGCCAGCTTTCTAAGGAATCCCTAGTGGTCCCCACGCTAGCCCAATTATTAGAAAGTATCTAATTCTAGTTGAACTCTAAAAGGAAAGTTACTATTTCTAGTAGAAGTGAGACTTCTAATAGTGGTAATAGTAGACTTACTAATTTTAGTAGAAGTGAGACTTCTATTTTAATTAGAAAGGAATTAGAAAGATACTAATCATATTTGAAGTGAGACTTCTAATTATGATATGGTAAGTTACTAATTAATGGAAGTAAGACTTCTATTGTAATTAGTAAAGAAGAGACAACTTGCAAAAGTTATAAATAAGAGGAGAGGATGCCTTGGACGTCCATGCTTGCTCCTTCCATTGGGATTCACGCCCAAGGCTCTCTAAGTGCAAGTGTTGCACGAGCTCTTCTCCTCTTCCCTCTTCTAGTTCTCTTTCTAGTTCCTCCCTAGAGTTCATAGTAGTTTTCTCTTGGAGATCCCACCATCTTCTTGAGAAAAAGGAGAATCTGATACGGGTCATAGCGTGGAAGATCAAGAGGTCTTGGAGATCCCTATTTGATTAGTGAAAGCGTTTCATCATCAAAGAAAGACGCAACTCCTCCATTAGAGCACAACCGAGCTCCAAAGGTATAATCCACTTCCTTGCATGTTGTAGATTATTATGGATGCTTGTTAGTTGCTGTTTCTATCTTCTAGATAGATTGTATTTACTGATCATAATGACTGAGATTGAGGACATAGATCTTGGATTGGGTTTTATAGCCTTGTGGATAGTTGATCCCTGCGTCAAGTGGGTCAAAAGTTTTTGAAACCTATCCTAGAGGCCCACCCTATTTCCAACATCCTTATCTTTAAAATGTATCAGCATAAATATCTGTGGATCTCCTGCGTAATCGACACCATCATTTGACATTTTGATCACTGATAAATAACTTTGATCGTCAGGGTTGATGCCCATGATGGGGGAGCATTTAGTGTGGACCAAAGTAACTACATTACCACTTATCGAGAATCAAATGATGATGTCTAGTGTCTTAACAATTCTTCATATCCAACTTTAGTTGAGTATTCATCATAATATACAGGTTCAAATGTTTCTGTGGTGCTTACCTTTCATGTGGACAAAATATTGGATCTCACTCTCTAGTTAATTTGCCTAGCTAGGCCTGAACATCAATCTAATGAAGATTGGGGTTCATCATATTCTTTTTAGTAATTAACCCAATGATGGATACCACTGTGTTTGGAGTTTATATTGAATCCAATCAACTATCATGGCAGAAGGGCGAGATCTACTGGCGGCTACTTCAAGAAAGGTCAGGTCGAGTACAAGTTCCAAAGGACTACATGAATGAAGAACTGAACATTTCTTGCTTATGTGGGATAATCAGATGGGGGTTTCCCTTAACTAAGCAACTGGCAGGAATTTAGAGGTGTTCATCAGGTTGAACCAGCGGGTTTCGGGTCAAACCCAACCCGACCCGACCACATTTTATGTAGGTGAAAACCCACCCAAACCCGGTTAATTTGGGTCACGGGTTGGTCGGGTCACTGGTCAGCGGGTCACGGGTCGGATTTGGGTGGACAAATGCTATAATGTTTTCATCTTCCTAATTTTCATAAAGGGTAGAGATAATGTTCTTCTCGGAGTGACTTTTCTTCTGATATCTTTTGTATCCCAGGTGCCAATGATACTACACGAGGTTCTCAGATCATACTCTGGTGGAATCATGATTCGACAAACATCCTTCTCATATTAAGACAGTGAAACTTGGGGAATTCTTTCTTCCACCAGGAGTCCAACTCTTTCTCCCGGCGCTCCTAATCCAACATGACCCAAAAACATGAGGCGATGATGCAGGTCATGAATTCACGCCAAGAGAGATTTTCATGGGGGGTTTCAACACATTGAAGCATAAGATGGCGTTCTTGCCTTTCAGCGGAGGGCCAACGATTTGTATTGGCCAAGACTTTGCATTGATAGAAGCTAAATTGGCATGGACCATGATTCTACAACATTTCACTTCTGTGCTTTCGCATTTGTATGTTCATGCTCCAATATCCATTTTCACCACAAGACCACAATATGGAGCTCAAATCATACTCCACAAAGTCTGAGTGGAGTACAAGATGATGGGCCAGGCCCAAGTGACCCATTCCAGGATGATGGGTCAGGCCAAAGTAACTCGATCCGTGATCTGTTTAGTGCTTTGAGATCCGAGGCTTGCTTCACGAAGCCTCGCCACGTCAAGGATACCACGTCGCTTCGGAAGAAGTCCTCTCTTTACCCGCTTTTACCAATTCGTGCGGAGAAGATCTCACCTGCCTCCACCTGCCTCATCCCTCGAGGGCAGCTCTAAGGCTCCAAAGAGACGTTGCATTAAAGTCGTCCCCATCTGTTAGGGGAAGACTACAAATAGGAGAGCACTCTCATCACTTGAGGGGCAATTTTAATATCTTTCACTTTTTCCTAAGCTTGTAACCCTTTTTACGCTCATCAAAGATCACCAGGCAATCCCTGCCTTTATGAAGTGGATGTAGGTCACACAGAAAGAACCACTATAAATTCTATTTCTCTTTCTCATTTATTTACCGCATTTATTACTGCATTTATTAATTGACCGGTGGTGTCCGAAACATATTTTTGGCATCATCAGTTTGGCGCCGTCTGTGGAAAACGAAAATCAAATACTTTCAAAATCATGGTGATCAGCACGAGATCGGTGAGACGAGAGGACAATCCCATTCAAGCTACAGGTCCAGGCCCTTCTGGGCGCCCAAACTCCCCCAGGCGGGGAGAAAATGGTCCTCCACCGAGTAACCCTGCCCCAAATACTCCTGCTCCTACTCCCTCTCCTCAACAAATGATGGAGACCATGCAGCAGCTGGTGGCTCAAAACCAGCAAATCCTCCAACTCATGCTCGCGGGGCAAGGAGGAGCACCGTTTGGTGGAGTATCGCAGGAAGTACCAATCCCGAGGCATGCTCCACGACGGGAAGCACCTCACCCGGGCGCCCATCCCCATGGCGCCTAGGGTAGAGGAGCACCTCACTTGGGCGCCCATCATCATGGCGCCCAGGGTCGAGGAGCAAATCACCACGGCGCCCATGGCCGGGGAGCACATCTGAACGTCCATCCCCATGGTGCCCAGGGTGCCTCTGCTGGAGCCCCCCAAGTTGCCCCCCAGGGGATACTCTTGGTCGATCCTCAAGGCCGCGCCCATTACATCGATCCTCCACCCCCTGGTGGAGCCCAGCTTAGAGGACCCCCACCACCAGGTGGAGCAAATCATGGAGGATTTCCACCTCCTCCCTTCAATTCTAATGGGGAGGATTCTCACTTCCTAGAAGGGGGAAGTGAGAATCACAGCATTGGAGATGAGAGTTATTTCCCTGATCCCTCCAGGGAGCCTCACAATCGCTGGGAAGAAAAAATCAAAGAAATGCAGAACCAACTGGGCGATGTCTTCAACGCCATGAAGGCGAAGGCACCCGAGACGGTGGATTATCTAGTCGGGCGAACGAATACTCCGTTCAAGCCCGACGTAGTGAATTACCCACTTCCTCGGAAGTTCAAAATGCCCTCCATGGAGACCTTCGATGGAAGGAAGGATCCATTGGACCACCTAGAGACCTATAAAACGAGAATGCAGCTACACAGCATCCCCGACGAGATCATGTGCAGGGCATTTCCAGCCACGCTGAAAGGTTCTGCCCGGCAGTGGTTCGCCAATCTCCACTCAGCATCCATCGCCACCTTTGGAGAATTGAGCAAATCTTTTGTCTCACACTTCATTGGTGGGCGCCGCCACCAGAAGCCTATCACACACCTGCTTAGTATAAAGCAGGACGAGAATGAAAGCCTCAGGAGCTACCTCACTCGTTTTAACGAGGAGATACTTCAAGTCGAAGAGCCCGACGACAAGGTCTCCATGACGGCTTTTCTCGGAGGCCTTCGCTCATCGAGTTTCCTCTTTTCAGTGATGAAGCGCCCGCCAAAGAGCTTTCCAAAATTACTGGCAAAACCCCAAAAATATATGAATGCTGAAGACATCACCAGGGCGAGGCGAGGAGAGTCCTCCAGGTCAGGCGGCAAGGGAAAGGAGCGGAACAGAGATGAGAAGAAAGAAACAAGCAACAAACGAAGCAAGACGGAAAGAGTACCTGTCAGAGACCGACTCGGTCCCGCTCCGCAAAGAGATAGGCAAGTGTTCACGCCTCTCACTGCCATTGTAGAGCACATCTTGTTCCAAATACAAGATGACCCCGCCGTAAAATGGCCAGGGAAGATGAAATCTCCTCCAAACCGGAGGAACCCGAACAAGTACTGTCGCTTCCATCGCGACCATGGCCATGATACCGACGACTGTTATGAACTCAAGCGACAGATTGAGGATCTCATTCAGCATGGCCACCTGCGCCAATATGTTGCGGGTAGGGGCAAGCACTGCCACCACCACCACCTCACAATCTGGAGAACCAGCAGCCGATCGGAGAAATCCGAACCATCTCAGGAGGACTAGCAGAGTCACTCTCGGCCATGAAGGCCCATGCCAGAAAGGCAAGGCATCCTGAGGAGGCACACCCGTCCAAGGCGCCTAGGCATCACGCTAGCGAAGTCTTATCCTTCTCATACAAGGATTTAGAAGGGATCCAGTACCCCCATGATGACCCTCTGGTGCTCACCATGACTGTCGCCAATTTTCAGGTACATAGAATTTTGGTAGATAGTGGAAGTTCTGCAGATATTCTGTTTGTAAAAGCTTATGATAAGCTGAAGTTGGGACGGGAGAGATTGCAGCCCGTCAAATGTCCCCTTATTTGCTTTTCAAGGGAGAAAGTGTATCCCCTGGGGGCGATCACATTGCCAGTCACAGCTGGGACCGCACCCCGAAGTTCCATGACAATGGTCAATTTCTTGGTAATAGACTGCCCCTCAGCTTATAACATCATACTGGGGCGACCAATTGCATTAAGAGCCGTCCTCTCTACCTTTCATCTCATCCTCTGCTTTCCAACTCCGAATGGAATCGGGGAGGTAAGAGGGGACCAAGTAGCAGCAAGAGAATGCTACGTGTCCTCAATGAAGGCCAAGAAAACGCAGGAGGCATTGCAAGTTGAGATCTCGGAACCGAGAGATGAAACCACTTCGGAGAGAGGAGAACCAGTTGAAAAATTTACCTCTGTGGTCTTAGATGAAGACCTCTCGGACAGGAGAGTATACATTGGCTCTTCTCTTTCTGAGGATCTGGCTCGTCAATTGACAAATTTTTCTAAAAGATAACATGGGCGTTTTCGCATGGTCACATGCGGATCTTGAAGGGGTTGATCCCGAAGTTGCAACTCACCGCCTCAATGTCGACCCTCGCCACAAGCCTGTTCAACAAAAGCTCAAGGGCGCCTCCACTGAAAGGGCCCAAGCAATGGACAAGGAGGTTGAGAAGTTAATAGAGAATGGGGTTGTCAGGGAAGTAGCATACCCTGAGTGGCTCTCAAATATTGTGATGGTGACGAAGGCAAACGGAAAATGGCGCCTATGCGTCGACTTCACCGAACTTAACAAGGCGTGTCCAAAATATTGCTATTCGTTGCCAAGGATTGATCTCCTCATCGATGTCACGGTAGGATACGAACTGCTCTCCTTCTTGGATGCCTACTCTGGATACAACCAGATTAGCATGCACCCCCCAGATCAGGAGAGTACGTCGTTCATCAACCCGAAAGGGACCTATTGCTACAGGGTCATGCCCTTTGGGCTAAAAAATGCAGGTGCGACCTACCAACGCCTAGTGAACAAAATGTTTCACTCTCAGATTGGGCGGACCATGGAGGTGTATGTGGACGACATGTTGGTGAAGAGCCTCGCCGCAGCAGACCACATTGATCATCTCCAAGAGACTTTTGATACTCTCCGACTCTATCGCATGAAGTTAAATCCTGAGAAGTGTGCCTTCGGCGTAGGGTCCGAAAAATTCTTGGGTTTTATGGTCGAACAAAGGGGAATTGAGGCGAACCCCGATAAAATCAAAGCAATACTCGATATGAAATCGCCCTATTCCACCAAGGAGCTAGCTGCAACGCCTCAATGGAAGAGTTGCAGCACTTAACAAATTTGTTTCCAAGTCTGCAAACAAGTGCCTGCCTTTCTTTAAAATCCTCTGGAAAGCTTTCCAATGGGGACCCGAAGCTGAAGAGGCGTTCCAGAAGCATAAAGCCTACTTGACCGCTCCCCCTCTCCTCTCACATACTACACCCGACGAAGTGTTGTACTTATATCTCTCTGCTTCCCCTTCAGCAGTGAGCTCTGTTCTCATCAGAAATCAGGATGGAGTGCAAAAGCCAATCTATTATGTCAGCAGATCATACCGAGGGGCAGAGTCCAGATACTCAGAGTTGGAAAAGCTGGCGCTCTCCCTCATCTTGAATGCAAGGAGCCTGTGGCACTACTTTCAGAGCCACACAGTTGTGGTAATTACTGATCAACCTTTAAAAAGAGTATTGGGAAAACCTGATGTAGCTAGGAGACTGGTGAAGTGGGCAGTGGAGCTGGGTGAGTTTGATATTCAATATCAACCAAGGCCTGCAATCAAAGCACAAGCTCTAGCAGACTTTGTATCTGAATTTACGTACGCTGAAGGGCAGGCGAATGATCTTGCTTTGCTCTCCTCAGCATGTGTCCCCCAAGATCCATCCCTGGGCGTCCAGGCCTCTCCCCTGCTGGGCGCCCAGGCCTCTCCTTCTCCTCTGCTGGGCGCCCAGACTCCTCCACCCCTGGGCGCCCAGGCTTCTCCTTCTCCCCTGCTGGGCGCCCAGACTCCTCAACCCCTGGGTGCCCCGAGCTCTTTCTCTAACCTGCTGGGCGCGCAAACATCTCCACCCCTGGGCGCCCAGACTTCTTCACCCCTGGGCGCCCAGGCTTCTCCTTCTCCCTTGCTGGGTGCCCAGACTCCTCAACCCCTGGGCGCCCAGAGCTCTCCTTCTCCCCTACTTCCCTCCTTGGGCGCCCAGACCTTTTCCCCACTCCAAGATTCTCCACCTCAGGGCACCCAGGCCTCTCCATCTTTGGGCGTCGGGCCTCTCCAAGGCGACCACCTACCTGCTGAGATCTCCAATTTCCCGTCACTGCCAGTCTGGAAACTATATGTTGATGGCTCGGTAACCAGCGAAGGAAGCGGAGCTGGATTTATCCTGATCAGCCCTGATGGTACACCTATTAAGTACGCTGTGAAGCTTCATTTCGTTGCTTCTAACAATGAAGCCGAATATGAAGCCCTCCTCTCTGGTCTGAGGTTGGCAATCAAAATGGACGCCCAATCCCTTCTTGCTTACAGTGATTCCCAACTCGTGGTCAATCAAGTAAATGGCGAATTTGAAGCAAAGGAGGAGAGAATGCAAGAGTACCTTGGCATGGTGAAACGATTGATACGGCATTTCCAGTGCTTCCAGATCTGTCACATTCCTAGAGGAGAAAATGTTGCTGCAGACGCTCTCGCCAGGCTCGCCTCATCATTGGAGGCCTCATCTGCTGAACCAACATTCATTGGGCATCAGTCGGAGCGGAGCAAGTTAGATGTGGATATTGTGAACATCAACTGTGCAACGGGCGAGCCAAATTGGATGACCCCGATAAGGGCCTTCCTCCAAGAAGGCACAGAGCTAGATGGCCACCTTGAGGTGAAGAAACTTAGGATGAGGGCTTCCAAGTATACCCTCCTACAAAATATGCTTTACAAGAAGGGCTACTGCTTACCATTGCTACGCTGCCTCTCGCCTGAAGATGCTGACTACGCCCTTCGTGAAATCCATAAAGGAATATGCGGGAATCACTCTGGAGGATGCTCCCTCGCCCACAAAGCACTAAGGTAAGGATTCTTTTGGCCTACCATGGTGAAGGACGCCAAAGAATTTGCCCAAAAATGCGATAAGTGTCAACGCTTCGCCACTGTGCCAAGGCAGCCACCAGAGGAGCTAACTTCAATTCTGAGCCCGTGGCCTTTCTCCAAGTGGGGAACTGATATCCTAGGCCCCCTTCCTTTGAGTAGAGGCCAGTGCAAGTTTGTAGTCATCGCCATTGACTACTTCACAAAATGGGCGGAGGCAGAATCCTTAGCAAAAATAACAGACTCAAACGTAAAAAAATTTGTCTGGAAAAACTTAGTCTGTCGCTTTGGGATACCTAACGCCATTGTCAGTGATAATGGCAAGCAATTTGATAATAGACTCTTCAATACTTTCTGCTCTGACCTCCAAATCAAGCAGCCTCATTCCAGTCCGGCACTCCCACAAGCAAATGGGCAGGCAGAAGTCATGGTCAGAATGGTCCTTCGCAACCTAAAGACAAGGCTCGAAAGAGCGAAGGGTCTTTGGGTCGACAAGCTCCCAGGGGTGTTATGGGCATATCGAACTACGCCGAGAACTCTTACTGGGGAAACTCCTTTCTCTCTCGCTTTTGAGACCGAGGCAGTCATCCCTATTGAGATAGGCATACATTCCTTAAGGGTCCATCTCCATGACCCCGTCACCAATGAGGAAGGACTCCGCATCAACCTCGATTTGATAGAGGAGGCAAGGGAGATGGCTATGGTCCGCAATGCAGAATACAAGTGGCGCATGGCAAAGTACTACAACTCGAGGGTGAAGCCTCGTTCTTTTCAGCCGGGAGACCTAGTCCTCAAAAAGGTGATCCTCGCCACAAAAGACTCTCGCGAAGGAAAGCTAGGACCAAACTGGGAAGGACCGTACCTCATAACAGAAGTAGTAAGGCCAGGCACCTACATAATCCAAAATTCTGACGGAAATGTCTTACTCCATCCGTGGAACGCGGAACATGTGAAGAGGTACTATCAGTGACATTCTATGTAAGCCAATGTGGTGAGGGTATGGGGCTTGAGTTGATTTTTTCATTTAATTGACATTGTTCAAAGCAATAGACAATAGATGAATAAAACATATTGTAAGAGAAAATTTTGCATTTTTATTCAGTTTCCAAAAAGTTAGGCCATAAATTGCCTTTATAAAAAAAATATATACAGCAAAGCTCCCTAATCACTCTCGTCACCGTCCCCCTCGTCCTTGCCATCATCCTCATCATCACTAGAGCTCCCGCTGCTAACATCCGGCGCCTCATTAGCCACGAAGCCTGAGAAATCAATATCAGGGAAGGCAGTATTAATCTTCCCTCGGATTTCCTCATAGCCAGCAATAAAAGCATCGGCGAGGCCATTCTGCAAGTCCTTCTCAGCCTCAGCAAGGCCATCCTTTAAGTCATTCTCAGCCAGGACAGCCCTCTCCTCAGCTTGGGAAGCTCTATCTTGTGCCGCCCACATCTCTGCTTTAGCGGCAGCCTCTCTGAGCGAAGCCCTCTCACGGGCCTTCATAAGCTCAGCCTCATTGAGCGAAGCCCTCTCACGGGCCTTCTGGAGCTCAGCCTCACTGAGCAAAGCCCTCTCGCGGACCGCCACAAGCTCAGCCTCAGCCTTGGCCGCCCTCATGTGGGCTGTTGAGAGCTCAGTCTCAAACCTGGTCGCTCTCTCGCGAGCTGCCACAAGATCAGCCTCGGAAGTCTTCCTAGCAGCTTCAAGAGCGGCAATCTTTCCTTGACTAACGGAGAGCTCCTTATGAATACTCGCATTCTCCTGTCTCTGCTGACTGTGCAATTGGGCCTTCGACAATAAGCAGACGGATGCCGTGGAAGCCTGGAATGATAAGAGACAAAGGAAGTGAGAGTACATACACAAAATGGAAGTCTGGAGAAAAGGAGAACACGAGCCTTTTACCTGAGCCGGATCTTCTAGAAACGTATCTATCATCCCCTCGGTGTCCAAGGCATTGATCCGAGTAAGCTCAGCAGGAATCACAAATCTCCCAAGCCTCTCCCGGATCGATAGCGGATTACCAACCGTGGGGCTAGCCTGAGTCGGTGCCCCAGTTGAAGTTCCCGAGCGTGGGGGACACGATCGAGGGGCAGAAGGTATAGTTGTAGCAGTCGTGACCGAAGGAGACGCTGGTGGAAGAGACACAACGGGAGAGGCCACTTGATTTGGCCGCGCCCGCGGCTCCACTACACGGGTGGTTACAAGAGAGCTCGCCCCAAGAGTCACTGGAGGAGAATCCCCTTTCGAGGCGTTATCTACCCTCACTATCTTGGAAGGAGGGGTACTCTCACCAGAAAGGCGAGCCCTAATCACCTCCCTGCGTATCACCACTGCAGAAGCAAAAATACTACTTAGAGACGGAATATCAGGTTAACGAGAAAAAGTATGCCTAAAGCAAAAGTGATGTACATTTTCTCTTGGAAGAAGTCCGAGAGGGTCCACCCGTCCCATCAGAAGAAAGGTCAGCAGAGGGTCGACTAGTCCTACCACTCTCCTTAGGGAGGAGAACGCCCAAGTCTCTGTCAGGATAATCTCTCATAGCTTGCAGCTTGCGCGCCTGGTCCGTAGAGAGCACTGGGGACTCTGCAAAACAATAATGAGGACATGTATACATAAAATAAAAAGGAGAGCAATCGGTGAATTACCTAATCTTTTGGCCTCAGCCCATCGTACGGGCACCAATGCCCGGTCCATCTCAGAAGCCCACTCTCCGCCAACGAAGAAGAAATGGGATTTCCAACTGTGGCAATTGGAACGCAATCCTGTAAGCAGCTTGCCCCCCCTAGAGGTAAGATGGTACCAAACTCAGTCAAGTTATAAGCGGCATGAAATTCCACAGGAGATGCATCCTCGCTATGTACCTTCCTCCACAATGCCAGAAAGCCTAGTAGAACTCTCCAACCTTTGGGTACTAGCGCCCCGGGGTCAGTGAGAAGTGGTGAAGAATGCGGCAGATGGAGGAGGCCATAGGAAACCTCAGCCTAGCTTCGAGCATCTCTTCATAGATAGCAATGTCACCTGAAGAGTCATCACAAGCAGTCTCGTCCGTTTTAGCGTGGCGACACATCACAGTGGGAGGAATATGGTATGAAATAACAATCTTAGAGATGTCACCATCAGTGTTGAGTGCACTATAAATGGTACTCACTTTGGATCCATCGTCGTCAACAATGACCTTCCCTTGATACCTTTTGGGGTGAGGACGCAACTTATCCCGTGCTGCCGAGACCGAGGCGATTGATGCCTTTTCTCGCACTGCCGAGACCGAGGCGACGCGCTCTGCTGCTTTTTCTCGCGCTGCCGAGACTGAGACGACGACTACCTTTTTCCGCGCTGCCGAGACCAAGGCGACGCCCAGGGCTTTGCCTGCTGTCTCCTCCCACAATGCGACGTCAGCTGCAGACACACCTGCTGCCGCTGTCGCCCTCTCGCTAGCCGCGGTCTCCTTGCCCATCTCGGCCTGGGCGACAGCTGCGGCCTCCTCGCCCATCGTGACGCCCAACCCAGTCTCCTCGCCCGCCGCCAGGTGTGCGAAGCCCAGCCCAGTCTCCTCGCCTGCTGCCTCGGGCTGGGCGCCCGCCGCTAGGCGTGCGACGCCCAGCCCTACGACGTTTGCTGCCGCCGATGCTACTGGGCGCCCATCGTCGCGGCCGCTGTCTGGCTGACCACTCCAGCATCCATTCGTTTCTTCTCTACTGTACCCGCCATTACAGCTAGTTGCAGGCTCTTCTTATTCTCTTGGGATGATTTTTTCTCTCTTGGAACTTCTCTTTGGAACAAGTATCTGGTCTAGGGCATTAAGAGTTTTTATAGCTTAAAAGTCTTTGAGAAGCAAGAGTCCCCAAATGCAAGGATTCTTTCAAAACTAAATCTAAGAAGCAAGATGAGTCCCAAACTCTCCAAACTTCAAATCTGAGCAGAAAAAGGAGGAATGACTGCTAGAAATTCTTGGAAGAGACGGATGTACAGAAAGCCCCCCTTTCAAAACTTCTTTGAGCGCGGAGCTTTGAGGGGCAAATGATGGGCCAGGCCCAAGTGACCATTCTAGGATGATGGGTCAGGCCAAAGTAATTCGATCCGTGATCTGTTTAGTCCATTGAGATTCGAGGCTTGCTTTACGAAGCCTCGCCACGTCAAGGATACCACGTCGCTTTGGAAGAAGTCATCTCCTTACCCGCTTTTACCAATACGTGCGGAGAAGATCTCACCTACCTCCACCTACCTCGTCCCTCGAGGGCAACTCTAAGGCTCCAAAGAGACGTTGCATTAAAGTCGTCCCCATCTGTTAGGGGAAGACTACAAATAAGAGAGCCCTCTCATCACTTTAGGGGCAATTTTAATATCTTTTACTTTTTCCTAAGCTTGTAACCCTTTTTACGCTCATCAAAGATCACTAGGCAATCCCTGCCTTTATGAAGTGGATGTGGTCACACAGACCGATCCACTATAAATTCCCTTTCTCTCTCTCATTTATTTACCGCATTTATTACTGCATTTATTACTTGGCCGCCGGTGGTGTCCGAAACATATTTTTGGCATCATCACAAGATGCTTGTGAAATGCCCAGGAGATCAACCAATCTGTGATGCTTTTGTTACACAATAATTGAAATTCATATGTTCCAGAGTGAAGTGCTTATGTTACCTGTTTTTTTTTTTGTTCTTTCTGTCATTTGGTTGGATACAAAGATTTACCGGGTTCACGGGTCACCCGGTAACCCGACCCGTGAGACCCGTTATCCATTACAAATGACATCGGATCGGGTCGGGCCGAGCAACGAAAATCTGGTACCATGACCCACCCATTAACCACATGTCGGATCAGGTAACTGGGTCGGGTCAGGTCACGATTGATTTTGTACACCTCAAGGTATGATTGTTGAGCCATTGAGATAATATTTAGGGCATGTTTATGTAACACTTTTCCACGGAAAATTTATTTTTCAGGCGTCTGGTGCGGAACAATTCCACGAAAACGCTTTCCTGCCTCGTCAGCATTTTCCTTGATAATGGTGGAAATGGGTTTCCTATGGGGGTATGGGAAATGGATTTTCTCGGAAAACTTCTCCCTCTTTTCCGCACTCTTGTCCATTTCAACCCAAAACCCTTTAACTCTTTCATTTTTTTCTTTCTTTAAATAAATTATTATTTGATGTTGAATAAGTAATATACATGTTATGTTATTTTTCTTCAAAAAAATATTTCACCAAATAAGAAATTTTGATTTTCTATAAGGAATCCACAACCGCACCAAACAACATTAGCACCAATTGAACGAGGAAATCTTTTTGGCGCCAAACATTAATTTTGAAATTATACGGAAATCTTTTTATGAGGTTTCCATTTCTATAGAATTTGCTGACGTGTCTATTTTCCCTTTCTGTAGAAAGGGTGTGTACACAAACGTGCCCATAGAAAGAAATTTGCTCTTGCTTCACTACTTTCAAAATGTAGATGAAAAGTCTATTTTAATCTAATCTTTCATCTCTCCTTAATAATGCATGAGTTGATCAAGATTCGGCAACAAATTCCTACTCTAACTTAGTCCCCTTTTAATGACTTGTAATTGAAAACTTAAAGGGGTCCTTTGTTTGCATGTGAAAGTGTTACACATGTGAAACATTTACAAATGATTATATTTGTTTGCATGGATAAATTAATCATTTGCATGTGTAAATCTCATGTTAAAAAGACCGCATTTTCATAGCTAGATTTTCGGATACCCTGCTCTGGTAAACCGTTTCACACTTGGAGAGGAGGGCTCTAGCTAGTACAGATTGCTATAGTGAAAAGATGGTGATATAGCCCTGACTAGCTAGACTTTTGCATTTTTGCAATCTTGAGAGCACCTAAGTCACAATCTGAACATTCATCCTCTTAAGAAACTCAAACATGGCTATTGGATCAAATTTCAGATGTTGATTCAACACGGATTGTGAGAAATATGTGAAAAACTCTATATCACTACGACTGGGCTTCATTTTCATGATCCAAACCGTTCATTTTCTTGAAAGGGCTGAAAATGGCAATGGAGTCAACCTTCACATCACGATCCATTATGGATTTTGAGAACTGAATGAAAGCCATATGGCCGTTGGATGTACAACCTTTTACTTAGTTGATTTCATGTCAGTTTTGCCTAGTCCATTTTTTGCAATTTTTTCATTCTGGTGGGCTTATAAACCATGATCCGAACCATCCATCCACTTTCTAAGGTAAAAAACTAGTTAAAAAGTCAATCTTCAACTATTGATTCTTCATGGATTGCGAGAAATTTGTGAAAAACTGATCAGACCATTAAATCTACAATTTTAGACTTCTATGGGCCCCATTTTTACAATCCAAAAGAGGCCAAAAAGGCTAGGGGACCAAATTTCATGAATTCTGAGAAATTTATGAAAAATAAAGAAAAGAAAACATTGTTGGATGTACTCATATTCACATGTGAAAGGAGGTGAAAGTGAGAAATAATGAAATTCGGTTCAGCACGTGTATCATTTTTTCATGTAAATTGATTCAAATGTGAATCATTTTCATTAAAAAAACAAGAGGTTTTTACTGGAAAATTCCAAGTATTTGTCCGTTACACGAATTAGTGCAACGGAAATAGCACCACACCAACGAGGTCTGTTCCCCGTTTGGTTTTTTCTTTTTTCTCAATATGAAACGAGTGACGCTAGCGTCGCTCAGTGTGAAAATTAGTGACGCTAGCGTCACTCTTCGGCTTTTTTTATACCTCCAATCACTTTTCTTTTCTTTTCAAAACTGAAGTCCCACCATCCGGCCACTTAAGAACATCCTAAAATGGTCATTTCATGATTTTTGTTGCAATGAACCCAGTTGGTTAGCGCCTTATCCACTAATCAACCTCGGCATCTTTCCTCATCATTCGTTCTAACTTTAGTATGTGAAGATAACCAAGCAGGCACGCCTACCACACTGGAGACCACCTTCATCATCTTCCCCCATCACCCACGAATTCTCCTAACCAAACACCAACATGTAACACCTTCATTATATTATATTCAACTCACATCCAAACTCTTAGGACCCCCATCCATTCACTCATCACCACTAGAACATTGCAACCGATGCCATCACCGATCGACCCACTTTCATAATTTGTATGTCCTCTTCATCATCTGAACTAAGCCCATCATCAACTCTTTTTTTTTCCCTTTTCTTTTTCATAACTTTCCATCCCTATGTTTCCTCACCATCCCTTTGTTTCTTCTCTATCATCGTCTTCATCGTTCCTCGGCCATCTTCACAAACCATCTTTCATTACCACTTTCTCAAACTCAACAAAGAGCCTAGCTCAAGTCGTCCCAGCCATCTTCCCCTTGTAACCTAACCTAATGTACAGTAGCATAGGGCTTGATCCAAACCAAGCCACACCATTCCAAACTAAGCCCTGCATCTCAATCCTCTTAACCAGACTCCCATCTCTCACAATGCCCATCCATGTCATAACGCACAGTAACAACCCAGCCACATTCCATCACCATCAAAGAAAATGGAAGAAGGGAAAAGAGGGAGGGAAGACAAGGGGAAAGAGGGTGGGTTTATAAAACGACTGGTAATGATAGCGTCACTTAATTTCATTTCAGACGCTATCATCACTTAGAAAAAATACTAAAAAAAAGGAAAAGTGGCGGGAGGAATGCTACGATAGTGAAACTATTCCAAAGCACTAACAAGTACAACGGATAAATACTGAGTATTTTTCAGTAAAATCTTTAAAAAAAAAAACAAACGACCCTACTATGCAACAACAACTTGGTCTATTGCTAAAATCCTCATTTGGGTGTGGCCCACTGTTCTTTACATAATTGAGAGCAGGCGTATCATGACTCCCACGTCATAGGGTGGCTCCACAATGTTTCAATCATGTTTCAATAATTGATGTATTATCGTTGGTCCATCAAATTGATGGGCATGCAAACAAAGGGATGTTGCGTGACTTCGAAATCTACGAAAGATGATTCATCCAATTAATGAGGCCTGCAATATGGGGCCAATGTTTGAGAAACCCTGTTTGGACGAAACCGTCTCCCTGTCACCTCCAGTTGGGTCCAAATAGGATTTCCATGTTTGATCCAAACAGAAAATCTAGTTCCCCAATGTTTCGGTGACTGAAATCTACAAGAGATTTTGCACGCACTTAAGTTTTACATAAAAAATATATATATATTTCAATATAAAAACAATATCTATATATATCAAAGAAAAAATAAACAAAAAATATTGAAATACAAACAATGTTTTTTATTTTTATAGAGGAAGCAAGATGAGGAAATGGGGCTTAACTTAAGTCATTTTATTTCATTTATACCATTTAGTTTTACTTTTATTAGTGTAACGGTTCGGTTAACCGTGTGTTTTGGAAAAATGGTTAACCGAACCGTATTTTACGGTTCGGTTCGATTAATAACCGTGAGTCGAGATTGAAAACCGTAATTGAACTGTGAAAGACTGTTCTTCGATTTTAATAACTGTAACCGTAACCGAACCGTGAAACACGGTTATTAACCGTCGGTTCGGCCGGTTAGACGATTTTTCAAATTTTCTTTTACACCTCTAGATATTAGACTTGAAATAACTAGATATAAATGACTGACATCCCAGTACATAACCTAAGCAACGGGCTGTATTATCACATTTGATTTTTTAATCATGTAGTGTTTTTTTCTGTGCTGATGAGGGCATTTTTTTATAGGTCTTTTACCCAAAGAACTAATCCCCACACCCCACACAAACTAGGGATGGGTGTTCATGGCCCGGGTTGAGGAATATCCTAGCTCAACCTGGCTTTAAAAATGTAGGCCCGAGCCCAACATATGCCTAAATCAGGCCATAACTAGTTGGCCCGACCACGGTCAGCCTGAAAAACATCAAGCCCGAGCGTACCCCAAGTTGGGTTTAAAATTAAAAAAAAAAGGGAACTTATACTGTCTCAAGGGTATCTTGATAGGTTTGGTCAAGTATTTGTGTGTTAGATTGCAAGCGTTTGAATCCCTACACTACCTTTTTGCTACCACCATTAATATTTGGGCTGGACTAGGCTCTCTACACCTGAATCTAGCCTGGTCCACCTATTAAACAGGTTTTAATTAAAAAAACCTAGCCCGACCTGAGTACTATAACCCATGGACCAAGTCTGGCGTTCGGGCCGACCCAATGCATGGACACTTTTTTGCCAAACCCATACAAATGCACACTGAATAAATCCGGGGCTGGTTTCGTAGACATGAGCAAACTCATGTCTTATGCCACTCCACAAACTCCTAGATGGATCTTCTTTGTTTTTGTTGGGTGGGGTGGGGAAATGGGGTGTTTAAAACACGTAAAATTGTTATTGACGCTTATATTAGCTCAAGGTTCATATGTGCTGCTTTTAGTCAGTCAATAATTTCAAAGAGAGTTGGTCTATGTTTTCCTATTCTGACATGTCTTTCCTGTCCCTACTGTCATAACATCTTGTGAATTTCACATTCCATATCATAAGAGCTAAACTTCCAAAATACAAAGGAGCTATATCATATATAAATAGGATATTATATTTTTAGATGTTTTTTAATTGTATAACTTGCACAAAAAACAGAGCAAATCTTTCATCATCCAGAATTCTTTGAAAGTGATCTTCAAAATAAAAGGACACTAAACCAACAGATATGTACAGGCTGTTACATTGCCCATTGCATAGCAATTTAGTTCCTGGCCTCTGTGTACCATACCTTATTTTTGTGCCATCATAATAACCTCATAAAAGTTAAAAAGGTTATTATCATAAAAGCTGCTTTCATCATTTATGACAATTTAGGTAAGTAGTTAGGATTAGTAGATAAGATTAAAAAAAATATCCAAGGATGTTCTAATCTGATATTAGTGTCGATTGAGATAGAGAGGGACTTATTCAATACAAACAAGGCACTGGAATAATGTGGGTGTGTCCCATCTCACCTTTAGATATACAAAAGGGTCAGTGTATTCAACATCGCACCGAAAGTTACTGAAGAAGGGATACAGTGAACTCTGTCTTAGTACTACAGTACCATTTTCCATGCACTGTTAGGAATGTCAGCAATGAATGCAACCTCCATCAAAGGCAATTGCAAGCTACCACACACCCAAAACATATTCCCTGAGTAAACTGTCACCTACTCACCTGTGGCTCCATTACATTGGACGTTTATATCATCCAAATCCAATGTATGGACAGCGATGGAACATGTGTTTAACTCTTATCCATCTATTGATTGCTTACAATATTGTTCGCCTATATTGCTTTTTCTTTTCTTTTTTTTGGCCTAAGTGGTCACTGGTCCACGCTGATTCTCCTTCAAGATTTAGGGTTAGAAAAGGGTTGCGATAACATTATAGTTCACAAAAATTTTAGAATTTTGAGTGGAACTTAACCGATTATGATATGATCATATCCTCGTCAACTTGTTTTTGTTTTTTCACACATAAATCAAAATTTTAAGTACAAAATGTCAATAGAATGGAAACAGATTTAGCATGGCATTTCATCACACGGAATAACTTGATTAAAAATCCACACAAGCAGATAACCTAAATTCCTTGCCAAATAAGACCAATTTTATTCCAGAAGTCAACAGAATTCCTCAATCAAATGGGCCCCTTGACCTTGATGCAGAGATGAAAATGGTCCTTGAAGAACCTGAACTAAAACACTCATGTGTGGCTCTAACCAATTTTTAATTCATGTCCGGGTTCCGGTCCACTGCATGGACTCAAAATTATTTATATGTGGTACTTATAAAAGTAGATATACAAAAATTTAATTCATGTCTGGGTTAATGTCCGGGTTCAGGTCTTTTATTTAGATTTGGGAATGGATCTGGTCCTGTAATCGAGTACACCCAATATAGTTTACTATGGATCCAAACCTGACTCATTTTCATCCTTACCATCAGGTCTAGTGTCCAATTCTCAGAGTGATACCTAAATCTAATTGGTTCAGTTCCACGTTAAGTTCGATTTGAGTTGTAAATTATTATCTAATAATGGGTCGACTTTGAAATGGTGGCATTCACAGCATCAGGTCACCTGCCCCATAAGATTTAGGCTTGGCCCTGGACCTCGACCCAGTGTTTTGTGATCCAGTTGCAGTTTGGCATTGGAGCTTAGTCAAACCAACTGGTTTATAACCCTATTAATTTCACTGATAAATGATAATGTAGCACTACACCAAAAATGAAAAATTGGAACGGATTACTGTTCCTAATCTGTGTGTTCCTAATCCGTTTATCCGTTCCAAAAACAGAAAATTGGAACGGATGAACGGATTATGAACACACGGATTAGGCACGGTAATCCGTTCCAATTTTTCGTTTTTTATGTAGTATAGTAAAGTGCAGATAACAGCAAATTGAAGATGTGCTAAAGCTCTCATCTGGATCATGTTACACGAGTACACCCAATATCGTTTACAGGCAAATTAGAGCTCATGTTTTTGGATAAACTTAGATACCTCTTAGTAAAAGTTGTTGCTTTCTACTGTAACTAATTATAACTGAAGGAGTTATAGGTCTTTAATGTTGATGGAGCTGTGAGAGGAAAGCCGGGCCAGCAAGTATTGGTGGTGTGTTACGTAACAATAGTAGTGAGCTTTTAATTATATTTTCTAAGCATGTAGGGATATGCGATTCTGGTGAAACAGAGGTGCTAGCTATTTTAGAAGCCCTTCCATATTTTTTTAAAATTGTTTCATAGGGTTCTTATAGTGGAGTGCGACTCTTCTAATGCCATTGCTGGGGTGTCAAATCGGACGGCTTTTCCTTAAAAATTCTAATTTCATTTTAATGAAATCCGTGGCTTATCTTCTACAGGGCCGGCTCTTATGGGTAGTCACCCTAGGCCACTGCCTAGGGCCCCACCCAAGGTAACCAATTTTTAGGGCCCCCAATTACCAAATTAATACCCTAATTACACCCATAATTGCAGGAATTTGAGGAGATTATATTGCCATAAATGCATAAATTGAAAAGAAGAAAAAAAAATACCTAAGATGCCCAGAGAAAAAAAATTAAGATTCATTCTTCAATCTTCATCAACGAGAAGGAGAACTGGGGCCACGTTTGGATCGATTTCTGTGAAGAAAGAAGGGGTTGTGAAAGAAATTCAACAAGAATCTCTTTCTGAAACTGCCAATTGAAGAAAAACGCCCTTTGATCACGGTTTCTCTTGCGTTGAGAATTGAGATCTGATTCGGTGCTCGATCAAAGAGGAGAGACCAGATAGATTATACAAATGTAATTACTGATTTTGCAGCGAAAACTGCGAGACGAGTAAATTTTAGATGATTCTTTGTTTTTGTAATTATTTTGACACTAGTTATGTTTTATTTTATCTTACTAGTGGGGTTAAGTTCTATGTTCCTTCTACAAAAAAAAAAAAAATTTGCGTGTGCTTTTTTTTTTCTAAGATAGGGCCCATTTTTAGGAGCTCGCCTAGGGCCACCCAAACCTCAGAGCCGGCCCTGATCTTCTACCTTGGATGTTGCTTTAGTCATGACCTAAGATCGGTCAATTTTATAGCAGATGCTTTAGCCAAGAAGGGGTTTGATAGGTGTCTACTTGGGAGGAAATTGTTTTTAATGAAAGTTTTATTACCGATAAGAAAAAAAAAGTTCTTTAGATTCACATATAACTGAGTGCAGGGCAGCTGATTTCAAGGATCCAAACAGGGTCTAAAGATATGATTCTAATGTTGAGACTTATATTTAAAATGTCGCACGTTTACTTTCAAATTTGATTAAAGGCACTTTCAAATTTTTTAAGGATTCAAACGGATTATATATGATTAGAGGCACCGTCAACTGATTTCAAGTATCCAAACGGTTTAGATATGATTCAGGTTTTCTAAGTCGTTTTGAGGAGAGTTACAACTTGCAATCATGTCGATTTAATTAAGCTGTGTCCTAATCTTCATGTGTTGATCAAAGGGTTACTTAAGCACAGCACAACAGTGGAAGTGTTGTAACAATCACATTTAATTAAGCCATAGTATCATCCATAAGTGAACTTGGACGGGATGTTCAAGATAAATATCCGATTTACCTGAATTTTTACCTCAGCACTTCCTCTCATGAGGAAGGATGATTGTTTGATGGAAACTGTTAGTGTTGGCACCTGTTGATGGGGCCCACTAGTGATTACACATGGGTAGGCTCCTAAGGCATATCTTTAGTTTTCAAATTTGAGTTTACATATTTTTAGAACTGATCCTTGTTTCGGTTCAATTTTATTACAAATGTGAGCTCCAATCATGAAAAACATAGCCCATTTCTGCAGTTATCCGCAAAGAAAAGCAGCGCACCTTACATAGATTTCACTGTAGCATGGAAAACCATTTCCACAATGCTCACCTCTTTGTTTTTTTTGTGTGGAAAACCATAAGGTTATCAAAATTCGGGGTGGCCAAGCCAATAACTATATAAAAAGGTTTGCACTTTTAATAAACTTAGCATCATAGCTTTTGATGTTGAAGATGGAAACGAAAGGGCCATAAGAAACTGAAGTTTATTGACATTGAAGTAAGCAAGACTACAGCACATGGCATGAACCCACATCATCAGACAACTATGTTCTGCTCTTTAACTGGAGAGCGAAAAAAAAAAAAGGAAATACTAGTATACTACCCACAGCCAAACACACACATACATGCCTATATATCTCTGTTCTACTGCTATTAAGGAGGCTGCTTCTCAGATTGTTTGTGTATAATTCACTTGCCATGTGAAGAATAAGAAGGCCAGAGGAATGCACCCATAGCAAACTTCCTTTTCTCATCCAAGTTTCCCATCACTGGCAGCCCATATTCTCTGAGCAGGCAGTCGATCTTCCACTCGGGCATGCTCTCGTAGTCTGCCTTTGTGTATCTGGGGTAGTGCAATGGCATCTGAAAGTACCCACCACAGCTCTTCTTCTCCTTCTGCACTTCTTGTTTTCCAAAATTCGCTAGTGTTGGGGCAGAAACACTTGATCCCAGACTCCCCATCTCTGCTTTCTCACTCTCTTGATTTTAGAAGACGTTCAAATTATTTTAGTCTCTCTTTCTACACTAAGCGAAATCTCAGACACCCCACTTCACCTTTATATAATACAGAGAGTTGCAGGGAGTCTCAAGCTCAAGAATAAACTCGAATTATCTCGTCTGTTCAAGAAACCCATCCATTAATGATTTGGAAAATCATGTCTTCGCAAAAGACAAAGCAGCGACGTTTTCGTGAAAGCCAAGTGGTCTCAAATCATATCCAAAAGGCCTGAGGTGAGTCAGCAAAGTGGAAGTTCAATAATCTTATTTGTTAAACCACAAATAACAGGTCTTATGCTTTTCGATCCTCACCACAAAGATACATTAAGAAAAGTAAAGAAAACATATGAAACAATCACCCAAATGTCAAACCTGTTATTCAGTGACAAATTTTCATTGCAAATAACAAAAAGGGATTTTAGCATATTATTTTAGTCCTCCTTAGATGTGGTTTTTCCAATTTTATGACCAAAATTCAAATAATATCGGAGTTAGTTGACGCTGGTCAATATTTTTTTTATATACTTTTTTGCCCCATATCTCCCCGATATCATGGGTTTTACGGAATAAGAAAAATAATATTTTATAAAAAATAAATACACATCTAACCACAATGCCTTTTTAGGTTCTATCATTCTTGAAAAAAAGATCTCTAAGATGCAACATAAAAGCTATGACATCATGGGACAGTCCCATGATATCATGCAACTTATCAGTTTCTGTGATATTTGAGGCAAAAAAGCTTTTAAAAAATTATTGGCCGGGGACTCTGGTGACATTATCTGAATCACGGTCATAAATTGAAAAAAGTGAAAAATGTAAAGTGAAGGACTTACTATACGTCCTTGAATCTTGAAGTCAATGTCCCATTCAATTAAATGAGACTTCTTCTCTAATAAATTATGAATGATTTTAAACTAATGCACTTTCTTTAAATTTGTTCATGATATCAGAGCAATTGTGATATTGGGTTCAATCCAACCATGAAATTGTCCCTCTTTCTTCCATGATATTTTTCCCAAATAAAAAAAAATCACACATCCTCCCTTATGCACACATTTATTTAAACCTTAATATCTCGTTATATTCATCAAGCATTATAAAATAATTGATTTTGAAAAATTCATGAAAAAACATAGAACCATAGGATCCTATAACTTCTATTTCAAATTGGAATATGGTCTTATCAAACGGTCTAAATATAAATATCTATTTTATAGATCTAATAGATCTATTATCACAGAAGTATTTCATATAGATAAGTTTTGCTAGGCCCTTAATACATGCATATAGAATCCGGTAGGTTGCTATTTGTACCACCACTGCATATAGTAATGGGCCTAGAGGCCGATGGCCGACTGGTGGGTGCCACTTGTCCATTGGCCCTTGCTAATGGCCGAATGGCCCTGATCTCCCTCCCCTGTTGTGCATTTTGTTTGGCACTTAACCCAATCACTCATGGGCCATCGTAAGGCCCCACTAGCTGACCAAGTAGTGATTTAACTCCGGTTCGTCGACGGATATGAAACTTAGATATTGATTGGATCTTAACTTATCGTAGTTAGACTCATTGTTGGCCTAATGGTTTAGATCAAGTGGGTTCAGGGTCATTGACATTTTGATAATTATATTGGGACTTTTTTTATCAACTAATATAGAGTTTCTTGGGGGATAAGAAAAAAAATATATATATATATTTATATTTATATTGATATAATGTGTAAGTCACAGAGTGAATTCAAGGAAAGTAATTTTTTTTTTTTTATGGACGTAGACGAGTTTGCCGAATTACGTAAATTCTCAATATGATATATTTTTTTACTTTTTTGTGGTTGATTGCTGGTTGGATTGCATTGATTCACGCTTCACGCTTCCGCATACACAATATGACAATAAGGTGCATTATAGCTTAGAGTTTTGTAGCTGTATGCACACGCACAGTAAGTTGTATAATAGCCTAGAGTTTTCTAGGACTGGACCGTGCTGCGTTGAGATGGAAGGATTGAATCAAAGGCTCGATTCGAATTTCTACATGAGATCGGGTTTGATTTCCGGACGGCCACACGGATCGGATTTCGTGGAAGGAATCCGAACCAAAGGATTCTCAGTTTTGGTGGCTAAACCGTGGAATATCTTGATTTGCTACACCATCTCGTTCGGTTTGCATTTGTTCATGCAAAGGCAGCCTACAACGAAAAAAACCCAAAAGGGTTTTGATTTGGAACCCGTCTTGTTTTGACAAGTGGGGAACTTGAGATTAAAAACAAAACAATGTGTGGATTCACCGTTCTCAGAGAATAATTTCGAAGCAGAGGACCGGATTTGTACGGCGATCGTCAGCGGACCAAAAGGCCGGAGTCATCTCTGCCGCTGCCGCCTCATCGTCACTAGTTGTCATTGCTGCTTCTCCCTTCGCCGTTGCCTCAGAGGATCACCGGAGAAAAGGAGAAGGCAACAAGGTTTACAAGTTCTGGTAGCAGAACCAGAACAGGAAGCAGGAAGAAGAAAAGGAATCTGGACCAGGTTCTTTTCGGGTTGACCTGACCCGTGTAGCAGCGCCCAGCATAACAAAACCGATGACGTAAGTGGCACGTCAACGAAAAAGTACGGTCAAGGGCTTTGTCGGGGAATCGACGGCTGAAATTGTTTCGTCGCCTACGGACTCGTTGCACGTTACGCAGTTGTGGAAGGAGATTAGAAGTTTAATGGGTAACAAGGGAGTCTGACTGATGAGCGCAGCAAACTGCTTTTGTGATATCGGAGACATTCCGAGTTTGATTTCAGATTCTTTTCTTTGAGTGGACTTGAGATTATTTAATTGAGATGGAGACCAACACAATGAATACTACATGATCAAATTGAACCATATAATTTAGTTGATGACATCCTCTATTACAAAGACTTCTATGATCCCATTGAAGGGGATAAAGCCCGACCAAAATATACGTTTGATGCGGATTGGAATAAGATGTATAAAAAAGTCATTGATCACATCAGATAGTATGTGGATAACAGTATATTCCATCATGTGGCTAATGAAACCAATGCGTGTACCCTTTGAGAAAGGTTAGAAGCAAGATATGAGAAGAAAACTGCAGTGAACAAACCTTTTTTCATTAAAAAGCTTGTGAAAATGAAATTCAAGGAGGGTAGTCAAATTGAAGATCACATAAATGAGTTTTAAGGTGTTGTGAACCAATTAGCAAATATGAAGATGACCCTTGATGATACGATACAAGCTTTGTTGCTTCTAAGTTCTTTGCCAGATACATGAGAGACATTGGTTGTTTTCGTGAGCAACTCTACTCCAGATGGTGTATTGTCTATGAGTCAGGGTACCAGCATTTTGTTGAATGAAGAAACAAGGAGAAAAGTTGCAGGGACAGATACTGTTCAGGCCTTTATCACAAAGAAAAATGGGAGGAGTGAGAGTAGGGGACCAAAGTGCGGTCGTGGTAGGTCTAAAGGTGGATCGTAGACTAGGAGAAAGTCTGAAAAATGCTTTCACTATGGCAAGGAGGGTCACATTAAGAAAAATTGTGTTGCCTTACAGGAATAGAAAGAAGGCAATAATGAGAAGAAAAATGACATTAACACTACAGCTACTTTGGATAATGAAGTAGTGATATGGGCCAGTGAAGATGGAGAGTGTTTGAGTTGTACACACAGAAATTATCATGAAAGTTCAGTGGCTTTGTAGAACCCACTAAGCTCATTAGATCTAGGGAGATATTTGGATTAAATATAAACAAAGACAAACATTTAATAAAATGTTCATGATCAGTCCTTAAATCAGTAAACCCACAAACTATTCCACCCTGATTTTTTGGAATGTGTAAAAATATTTGTTTGCATGCATGAATTTTTAAGGATGAAATGGCTTGTATCAGTTCACAAGACTTGTTATTTTGTTGACTTAATGAGTCAATTAGCTAACTTTCTTGTGCTATAAAGAGTCTATAAACAGTCTATAAACACTCTCAAAGATCAGGTATGGCTGAAGCCAACTTGTTTCAAACAAACGAGTGCCAAACAAGACCCATGCCACAAGAAACTAAGTGTGTTGTGCACACTTATTTTCTTGCATTGGATGGTGACAGCCACTACTTGAATAACTTATGATTTACTATAGCTACAAACACAAACAACAACAAAAGACTTGAGACGACTATTGACTGACAAAGACATCGATTCATTCTTCTCCTCTTTTTTTGTACTCATGAAAAGAAATTTACAATGCCGCATTATCTACAAGCAATAAGTTTCAGAGAGAAAGCAAAAAAATGTAGACTCAAAAAAATATTCTAGACATGCAATCCCATTTTCTCACTTTACATGAAATGCAAATAGACAGTGAAAAAAAATATAGGGATATGGCTCAAAACTAGGAAATTATGCTCCATCCCTTGATGGAGGCATGATCCTAGTCCTTAACCTGCGTTAAATCTTCTCTTCACGAATGAATTATTCGCTTGAAAATTCCGGCAGCGTGTCGTCGGAAAATGGCAGCGTAGTTCTCTCTTTTTTGTATGAAACTCAGCAGAGTTTCTGGTGTTGTTTTTTCTTCTCTTTCTTGTACCATGTGGTGGCCTTTTATAGGTTTCATAGAGCCATCTCCAAGGCAGTTGCTGCCCCCATGTTCTCCACTTTCCTACCCATTTCAAAGAATGGGTTGAGATGCTACACGTTCTCCCCAAGCTTAGAGTGTATAGACACCTGTCATGTGGGTGAGTGAATGGCCATTTGAATGAGTAACACTTCCCCACTCCACGTCCTTTTAACTGTGCATTTGAAAAAGGCGTGGCCTCCCTCACATCATTGATGACATGTAAATTGATGATTGTGCCATCACATGATTGATAGTCATATATTCATATTAGCCCATATGTAATGGCCCACCCATAATCTTAGGGCAAAGGACCTGAACCCAATATTACATGGTCACAAAAATTGGTTTGGACCTATATTAATTAGTCTCAACTTATTACCACATGAATTTAAGAGAGTTTGATGGGTCATGGGAAATTACTTGGATAGAGATCCATTACTAGCCAATGGACATAACAAGTGGCCAATTACTAACTTGGGAGTGAGCCCAATGGCTAAATAGATTTAAGCATGTCAACACATAAGTGAGTCCAATGCATAGCTGGGTTTCGGCCCATCTAAACAGGTCCTGCAACAATGGGTCTTATGTCCCATAGATCGTCATTTTTAGCCTGGGTCAGACCTAGGCCAGAAATTAGCTTTGGCTTAGACCAAGATTGGTCACATACTTGGGCCAAAAATTGCCCTGCTCTACTCAATCAAAATTGGTCGTATAGACCAATTCATATGGCTCATGCCATAAATTTACCACAAATTGACATTAATTCATAATGGCTTGGGCTAGAAATTGGCCACAGATTGGCATGGATTAATTCATATGGCTCAGGCCAGAAATTGGCCACAGATTGGCATGGATTAATTCATATGGCTTAGGCCATCATCAACAAAGGTTGGTCTCATGGCCTGGCTCAGAATTTGACTTGGGCCCGACTCAACCAAAATTGATCATGTGGTTTAGGTCAGGCCTAGGCAAGAAATTAGCTTGGGCTTCATTGGACCTGGGATGATATGGTTATACAGGTTGGTTTGAACCTATATTAATCATGTTAATTATCTCCCTCGTGAATCCAAGTGATCTTGACGGGACCCACCAAATTCATCAGGGTACAACTCCTTGCCATGCAGTGGTCGCCAATCATTGGCTTGGGGATGGGTCCGATGGCTAAACTGATTTAGTCTCCCACTTGATCAAGATCATGCTAAGCATTGATCATGATGTATATATATATATATATTTTTTATCTTCCAACATGAGTGTTGCAAATGTTCATGTTGAGTGGGACATTGACACAGTGGCATCCTACCTTGCTACTCCTTGTAAGGAGATGTTCACGACGTACAAAGCAGAATCGTGAAAATGGGCATTACAAGTCATTCGAAGATTGTTGGGATCGGTGATGTCTGCATTCAAGTTGATGTTGGTTGCACAATGACGCCGAAAGATGTGCGACATGTTCATCTACGGTTAAATTGGATTTTCGGGACTTCATTGGACAGTGCAAGTTATGAAAGTTACTTTGAAAATGGCATGTGGATATCACTAGAGGGTCTCTTGTTATTGCTAGAGGGAAAGAGTGTAATACACTCTACAAGTCACACGTGAAGCTGTGTAAAGGTATGTTGAATGCTGTTGAAGACAGGTCCTTTCCAAATTTGTAGCACAAGAAATTGGGACATATGATTGAGAAAGGACTGCAGTCATTGGCAAAGAAATATCTGGTTCATTACTCCAAAGGTACATCCCTTGACCCTTGTGATTATTGCTTGTTTGGTAAAAACGCATGGTTCCTTTCTCTAAAACATCAACGATAAAATCTAATGTGTTAGGTTTGGTATATTATGATGTTTGTGGTCCAATGGAGGTGGAGTCATTAGTTGAAAATAAGTTTTTTGTCACATTTATTGATGATGTGTCCGAAAGTTTTCTTGGGTTTATATGTGTAAATCAAAGGATCAGGTGTTCCAGATACTTTAGCAGTTTCATGTCATGGTTGAAAGAGAGACTAGAAAACTCTTGAAGTGTCTCTGCATAGATAATGGTGGTGAGTACACATCCAACCAGTTTAAAGGCTATTGCTTGAAGCGTTATATTCGACATGAAAGGACAGTTCCTAGTGCTCCACAATACAATTATGTGGCAAAGAGAATGAACCGCATTATTCTTAAGAAATGAGATGCATGATTAGAGTGACAAAGTTACCCAAGCCATTTGGGGTGAATCTGTTTTGAATGTTGTTTACCTGATTAACAGGTCTCCCTCAATTCCTCTAGATTTTGATCTTCCGGAGAGGATATGGATAGGTAAAGATGTTTCTTATTCTCATTTGAATTGGGTGCAAGGCTTTTGCACATGTACCTAAGGAGCATCATTCAAAGCCAGATGATAAGGCAGTATGTTGCATCTTTGTTGGCTATGGTAGAGATGAATTTGGTTATAGGTTATGGGATCCAAAAAAGAGAAAAAGTATCAGAAGTATGGATGTGGTGTTTCACGAAGACCAGTTATTTGGCGATATTGAGAAGACCAAAAAGTTTAAAGAAGTTGTTGATGGAGTGGTTGATCTCACTCCGACTCCTTCTCTAGTGTAGACTACAGGTGGAGAAAGTGGACAAAACGATCCTGATCGTGATGAGGCACAAGGTTGCCAGATGAACATGCTGATGAGTAGGGGGAGCAGTCTCCTCAGTTTGAAACCACGGAACCTCAAGTTAGGAGATCTAATCGAGAGCGTCAACATTCAGCAAGATATCCTGTAGCTGATTATATTTTGCTTAATAATGAGGGGTAGCTAGAGAGATACCAAGAAGCAAAGAATCATGAAGATAAAGATGAGTAGATGAAGGCTATAAATGATGAGATGAGTTCTTTGAAAAGAACAACACTTATGAGTTGGTCGAACTTCCGAAAGGCATGAACGTTTTGAAGAACAAATGAGTGTTCAAGCTAAAGAGAGATGACATTGGAAAAATGATGATGCACAAACCATGGTTAGTGGTTAAAGGTTTTGTGCGGACGAAAGGAATTGACTTCGACGAGATTTTCTCTCCAGTTGCGAATATGACTTCTGTCATAGTTGTTTTGGGTCTAGCCGCCAGCATAGACCTTGAGCTTGAACAAATGGATGTAAAGATTGCATTTCTTCATAGTGATATGAATGAAGAGATCTACATGACTCAGCCAGAGGGGAAGGAAAAGAACAGTTGGTTTATAAGTTGAGAAAAGAGTCTTTATGCACTGAAGCAGGAGCCGAGAGAGTGATACAAGAAGTTTGATTCATCATTGGTGAATCACGGTTACCGAAGGACAGCTACAGATCACTGTGCTTATGTTTGTTAGTTTGGTAATCGCAAGTTTATCATCCTTCTTTTATATGTAGATGACATGTTGATAGCTGGACAGGATAGTAAGATAATTGGCAGGTTGAAAAAAAAGTTGTCAAAGACTTTTGACATGAAAGGCTTGGGTCCCGCACGATAAATATTGGGAATACAAATATGTCGTGATAGTAATGCCAAGAAGCTATGGTTGACTTAGGAAAAATATGTTGAACGGGTGCCAGCAAAGTTCAACATTAAAGATGCGCGCTAAGCCAGTTAGCATGCCTATAGTCGGTCACTTCAAGCTTAGTAAGAGATTATGTCCTGCTTTAGATGAAGAAAAGGAACGGATGATGTTTGTTCCATATTCCTCAGCAGTTGGGAATCTTATGTATGCCATGGTGTGTACACGGTCAAATATTGCTCATGCAATGGGTTTAGTGAGTAAATTTTTATTTTCTAACCTTGGGAAAGAGCATTGGAAAGCATTGAAGTGGATCTTTAGATATCTCAAAGGTACATCTGAGTTTCACTTGTGTTTTGGAGGCTCAGAACCAGTGCTTGAAGGCTTTACAGATACTGATTTTGCAGGAGATCTTGTTCGTCGATTGTTTACTTTTAGGTAATTATTTACTTTTATAGGGGGAATTATTTCCTGGTAGCCTAAGTTGCAAAAGTCCACAGCATTGTCTACAACCGAAGCAGAATACATAGTTGTTAATGAAGCAAGGAAATAGATGATTTGGTTGAAGAATTTTCTTCGAGGACTGGGTTTGAAGCAATGAGAGTATTTAGTCTACTGTGATAGTTAGAGTGTTATGGATCTCAGCAAGAATGCTACATATCATGCCCGCACGAAGCGCATAAATGTGAGATACCATTGAATTCGTGAGGTCATTGACAAGAATCTCATGATGCTGGAGAAGATTCATACTGACAAGAATCCCTCAGACATGATGAAAAAGGTCATGTCTTAGGGAAAGCTGGAGATGTGTTCAAAGTTGGCAGGATTGAACTCATAGTAAGAGGGCTTAGAGGCTTCTTCCCCATGGTTTGGAAGGGGAGATTGTTGGCCTAATGGGTCCAGACCAAGTGGGTTAAGGGTTATGGGTATTTTGGTAATTGTGTCGGGACTTTCTTATTGACCAAGATAGAGTTTCTTGGGGAATAAGAAAGAGAGCATTATACATATTGATGTAATGTGTAACCCATGAGAATTACTACACATCAGAGAGTGGAACCCAAGGAAAGTCGCATTTCTTTCCCGTGGACGTAGGCGAGTTTGCTGAACTATATAAATTCTCTTTATGTGATTTTCTCTTTCTTGTGTGGTTGATTACTCGTTCGATCGTGGGGAATCACGTTTCCGCTTACACACGCACAACACTCAGCCTAAAGTATAAGCTTGAGACCAATCGGAAGTGATTGTTTGGGCTAACTTTTACCTCAAAGACTATTCGAAGATATGTAGTGCACAATACTAAGTTGAAGGTAAGTGAACTTAGGGTTGAGATGTTGATCACCTTAATAAGCACCATGAGTCTCGTCAATTCTGACATTTGAGTCCATGGAGCACATACAGTTGAATATTATTGTGCTTGCATGTTAATGGCAATCTAAGACTTAGTATGATTATTCGTAATGATTCCTTGAATGATGATCAATTTAATATTAGTTTTATCATGTTGTATTTGTCTATTCATGTGCCTTGCACATGCACATCTTTGTGTGTTTATAGTTGTATTTTTTTGTTTTACCAATTGACTTACCCAACCTTAGCTAAGCTATTTCACTCGTTTAAGTCACACCTTAGGGTATACTGTGCATTAAACTTCTTAGTAATCACAATCAATCACTCGCCCGAGATCCTTGACGAGGGCGATGATCACGGATCTGGCCCGGGCCATAAAGAGACTGGATGGTGAAGATGAAGTTCGGGTGATCATCATAACGGGTTCGGGTCGGGCGTTCTGCTCGGGCGTGGATCTGACAGCGGCAGAGGACATGTTCAAAGGGGACGTGAAGGACGTGGAGACGGATCCTGTGTGGCAAATGGAGAGGTGCCGCAAGCCTATCATTGGTGCGATTGGAGGGTTCACAGTGACTGCGGGCTTTGAGATCTCTCTCGCTTGCGAAATCTTGGTTGCTGCGAAGGAAACCAGATTCATCAATACTTATGTCAGGTAATTCAATTCATCTATCACTTCATTTTGTTAGTCTTTCTCTCTCTCTCTCTCTCTCATCGGTTTGGAATTGATTCTTATCTCATTTTTGTTTTTAAAAGCTAGTGGTAATGGTAAGGTAAAGTAGAACTGAACTCAGAAGTGGTAAAGTAAATTGCATTTTATTTAGGGCATTTGGTCGGAAGTCCCTCAACTTTGGTTTTTATTAAAAACGGTCCACTTGTTTTTTCCGTAGAGCCAAAGGTCCCTTTTCAAGTTTTAAACATTTAAAAAGTCTATAGTGCCCCTCTTAATACACTCTGTGCAGTATACACAATAAGAAAAATTGATTTCGTTAAAAGTCTCATTTGGAGAAAAAAAAAGGAAAAAAAATCGTCAATTTCATGAAGATTATTTGACTGTAAAAATTAAGGATTACGATAGATAAGAGAAAGAAAATGGGGAAAACTGATTCAAAGAAGGATAAATCATGTTAAAAATATGCACGTGGGACTGAGAAAAACTCAAATATATTTATCTGAGAAAGAGAAATCATCTAGAGGCACATGGGACTGGCCTGGAAAAACTTATATAATTTTTGTCGAACTTGGATAAATTTGTTCCAAACTCAGATAAACTTGGTCCAAACTCGGACAAATTTGTTTCAAACTCAGATAAATCTGGTCCAAACTCAAATAAATTTGTTCGAAACTCAAAACAATTGTTTAAAACTCAGATAAATTTATCTGAATTTTTGCAAATTTATCTGATTTTTTGTCCAATTTATTAGAGTTTTTTGGAAATTTATCCGAGTTCTTGGCAAATTTATTTGAATTTCTTAGAAACTCTGATAGATTTTCTAAACTTAGATAAACTTTCAGAAGAAGAAACCTGCTGCTATGTGATAGGCTTCTGCTAATGGGTCAGAACCAAACAACCCAGAAAACGAAGCATAAAAATCTCCTTCCAAACTACTTATTTTCCAAAAGCCCCAAAAAAATTTGAGACAGACTTACACGAGACGAAAAAGGGAAAGAAAAGGCAAAGACAGCAACGGGATTTTGTGTTTTGCTGAACCCGTTGCCGGAGAAGGCCCGGACTGGTCGCATTTCCATCAACGAGCCGTCGCCATCGTCGCTGGTATAGTCAAAGATGGCCGACTTTGATCTGCAGAGCTTTTTGGTGAAATCCCTCGTTCATAGAGAAGAAGACGGAAAGAGTTCTCTAGGACTACAGAGAATGAGAGAGAAAGGGGCTAATTTAAAGTTTTATGCTCAAACCATTGAAAGGGGCAAATTCGTCATAAAAATATATGATGTGATATATTAGGGACTTCTCACCAAAATATCTCCAGCTGTATGGATTATAGACATTAGAGAAAAAGTTCTGCAGGCCCAAGAAGACCGTGCTGAGAGACTTGTGGCTAATTTACCCATTTTATTTCTCTAGACCATCTTATCTGAATTAGGACACGTGGCATGGAATATTTCGTCATGGGGTCCACAGAGAAATAATAAACATCCCCTCCAGTGATTGCGATTTATGGTGCGAGGACATTTGTGGGGCCTCTCACTATCGACTTGGATTTTTTTTTTCTTTTTTGGTGTTGATGTGAGTAAAATTGGGCTTTTAGGAATTATGTTTAACTCTATCATGGGGCCCATATGGAGATAATTGGGACCTTTCAAGATAAACTCCATTCCCTCGAATGATTTATCCTCAAATTTTAATTCAAAAGGACTTGGTCCCACTCTTCGATTGAGAAGCTGGCATTGACGTGGTGTTATGCTCAATATTATGGCTCAGTGCGGGCATCCTTTGCTAGTACTTCAAAATAGAAGCAGGTTCAAATTCATACCAAATTGTGCCAGGGCATCCTTTGCTAGTGCTTCAATATCAAAGCTGGTTAAAGTTGGTACCAAATTGTACGTATATATATTAACAAAACATTTTAAGTACAATTTTGACCGTCTCAGTGTAATTCATACTGAAAGATAGAATAAGGTTTTCTAAGTCTTTTTTTATAAACTATTAATGTCTTTTAAAATATTAATATTATAAATTAGATTGTTCGTGCTAAATACGGGGACATTTTAGCCGGGGTTTCTTCATGATGATCAGTCGGGAAGAGTGTGAGTTCTGAAGACACAGTCCCAGGAGAAAAAACCTGAGAGGGTGCCATCTTTGTGAAAGTCACGTGAGATGAGGTAGCTCCAGAAGATATGGTACTAGGCGTCATCGGAGTGTAAGTGATCTCATTAAACGAGGCTTCGGAAGAGCTATAATCTCGAATTATCACATTACAGGCAGCTCTGATGGAAGACGTTGCCAGAATGGACTCTTAGGAATCAGACTCATCCTTAGATGTAAGCGGATCATCGATCAGGCATGTTAGCCAAATCTTCTTCTTCGTCTGCTCTTTGTGGTTCAACATGGTTAATTTCCACTGGAGCAACGATGGGTGCTAGGTCAACATCATTTTCTTGTACAGCCTCTTGGTCTTCTTGATCATTAGACCAGGATCCTTGTGGCTGTAAGGGGTTATATCAGATTACTGACATAAGGTGAGTTTCAGGAACTCATTCTTCATCGGAGAGGTGTTCTCATGTTTCAAGGGATTCCTCCCACTCGTCGGTGTCGTTGGACTCGTATCCATCGTCGGTGTCTCTAAACTTTTATCCATCAATGGAGAATCCAGCTACCGAATTGTAAGAGTATGATGCCCCCTGCGTGACTTCTTTTTTGAATTGAGGTGGCATGAAATCATTGGGAGTGGATCTTCTTACCCCCTTCGAAGTCTCTGGAAGGGACGTTTCTATTGCCCCCAGTGACACGGTAGAGGAGGCTTCTGCCTTTGCATGGACTTCTTGTTTTGGCTGGGTCTTCTCTTGCCGTTTGAGCTTAAGGAGATGTTTCCTAGCCTGCCTTAGCTGTTGAGTTGTTGGCCTTGTTTTCACGATCTCCCAATTTTCACCTTCTAGGAGATCGAGATGTACCCATATGGGTTGTCCATCTGGTGTCGGGTAAGAAACCACTGCTTCGGACGCTTGGATTCTTTTTATCATCTTGAAGGAAATAGTGATCTTCTTCTTTGGTGATTTTAATGCTTGTCCACATGACACCATGTTGACGGAGGCAGACCCATAGTTTTTGTCAAAGGTGACGACTCCGTTTTTTCACATCTCATTTTTTTTCTCTCTCACAACGAAGCATTGATTGAGAGGATGCGAGATCATTTAGTGGTATGGACAATACTGAGGATCATTGGTTTCGCCAATATCTCCTGGACTTTTAGGTTCAGGCAAGGTGAGCTTGTCGTTTGCCATGAGAGCCCCGAAGATTTCATCAACATCTTCATCGAACGGGTATTTCTTTTCTACTCACTCTTTGAAGGCATCAGAGAGTTCCGGTCTCTTACCTGCAGGTTTGTTGTCAACTTTCTTTGGTGGCTGAGGAGCTGACTTGGTTTGCACATTGAGGACCTATTTTTTCTTTAGTTTAGAGGTTGCAATGGTGGTTGGCTCTTTTCTTGATGATTTCTTACTATTGAGGTGTTTGATCACCGTTTCAGCCTCCATGGAAGCTTATAGGAATTCTCCCAGGTTCTTTGATTTCTTGCTGATGATTAAAGAGCGGATTCTTGCTCTCATGTTGTTTCGGCAAATGTCGACTAGCGACACTTGTGGCAGTACATCAGAGCATTTGTATGCCATTGCTTTTCACTTGTAAATGAAGTTGTATGTTGACTCATTCCCCCCTGTTTTAGGCTACAGAGCTGAGCCATAGTAGCGGGATGATCCTCACCTTTGAAGTGAGTTAGGAAGCGTGTATCTAGCATGGCCCAATCTTGGATGGAGTCCTCCGAAAGAGCGGAGCACCAATCAATGGCCATACCTTTTAAGGTACTTGCAAAGAGGCGGATCTTGAGTGCATCTTGATCTGTGATAGCTCCCGTCGGGATTTTGAAGTGGATGACGTGCTATCTGGCTGATCATTTCCCCGTATATGTTTGGAGGGTAGGATGTTTGAATTTTGTAGAGAACGGGACCGAGTCCATCCATAAGGGATATGGTGGCTTGGTCCCATGCTCCTTGTATATGTCCTTTTTCTTTAGCTTTTGCGAGGATACTATCTACGTCCTTTTTTGGTGAGGGCGCGTGTCTCGTTTTCTTCTCCATTTACCTCATCATCTTGAAGATTCGGAGGAGGTTCATTGTTTGCCTGATTTTGAAAGGCGAGGAGAAGGTTTTCCATCAGAGTTTCAATCCTCTGCTAGCCTTGTTCCAACTGCTGGATGCTTGTGAGCGCACAATCTTGAGGTGGATTGCAAGGCGGTGGCTCAGAATTTATAGCTAGGACATTCCTCCCTCGGGATTCGAACGAAGAAATTGTCCTGGTGACTGAGCTGGGGCTCATTCTTTTTTATGAAGAGTTTGAGGAAGGATTACTCTACCGTCCTTGGCTTAAAGGAGCAGGGAATTCTTCGGGATGTCTTCGTGTCCGGGAGACGTTGTGAGTCACCAGACGTCGGACATGGGTTTTGGATGCTGACTTTTGGCGTCTTTTGGTTTTTCCAACCATATGGACAACAGCAACTTGGTCGGGTCTTTCTTTTTCGACCCATTTATGGGAGACTTAAAGTGTAGGAGGCTGGTCCTTTGCTTCTCTAGTCTCTTTTGTCGATATGACGCGCGACGGCTTACATGACGAGCAATTTGAGCTTTGGTCAGCTTTGGTTGGGCTTTGACAATGAAGGATGTGCTCCCTCGAGCGCAGCAGTCGAGCCTATCTTCTTTGTAGCTAGGCAAGGACAGGATGCCGACCCGGTCCTTTGCCTGTAGCAGTGAAGCTTTAAATTTTTCGAGTTCGGCCCCTATAGAGATGAATGGTCGAACTGCAGGAATGTACGCCTTAACAAGTTCTTGTAGAGACCTAGTGATGCATGATTTGATTTTGGGCTTGTATGAATAAACCGGCTCATGCAGGGTTGACTTGGTTGTCAGGTAGGAGATGGGTCTCTCCTCTTTCATGTAGGCAAGAGGGTAGAACTGGTTCTCCTTAAGTGGGGCCAGGTATGCTGACTTTGTGGATGTTTGAAACCTTCTTTGTTTTGGTGAAGGTTTTAGGGACCATGTCTTGCAATAGACCTGGTTTGTGGGTGGAGGCTTCGCAGGGGTGCCGCGGGCTTCTTGCTTTTGGGCGCTCGCCTTTGGTGTCATGGTAGTGACACGTTGAGAGGCGATCTTCTGCTTTTTGGCAAGTGCAGTTTCTTCTTGGGGAAGTGGAATTGGTCCCAACGTCCTAACGACGATAGTCCGGGGAGTCGAGGTTGACCCGGAGTTTAGAAAGTTGCCGAGAGAGGTGTCGCTTCGGCAGCTGACAGGGCGCTTATGAGTGCGCGTGTTTTGCTTCTGTTGAGGCATGAGTTGGTGCTTGTTCTCATCGAAAGTAATGGTCAAAGAAACTGCCATTGTTAGTTTCAAAAAATTTTCAGAAATAATACCACATCCATTAGTAATCATAAGAATATAATGATTATAAATGGAAAATTCTATGGTTTTGTCTTTTCAAATTGCTCGAGGGACATGACCCAAGCAATATGAAGAAGGCAAAAGGCCATAGATGGTACAATTGTTCTGATCGCAAGTATGGTGAGCTCAGATTGAGTGTTCCAGTGACTGCTAGAAGCAATTGTAAACCTAAATTCGACTTATCGAGAAGTAGGGCTTGCTCGAGGTAAGAAGAATATAAGGTTGGAGTTACAAATGTGTCGGTCGCAAATACAGTAGACCCTGAAAGGGCGTACCAGTACTGCAAGGCACAAATGTTCGAGAGAACAAGAGTGCCAGTCGCAAATATAGTAGACCCGAAGGGGCGTACTAGTATAGGTAGGCACAAATGTTGGAAATCGCATCAATGAGATGAGATTCTTTATTTTGAAAGGTCAAGATTGGATTCATCGAAGAGAGCAAATGGTATTCTGATCCAAATACAGGCTCAACATTTCTGCGAGCACTAGTACCTAGAAGGGAATGAACCACAATTTCTCTAATCGGAACCCAAAATAACGAGAGTTTTTTTTTGAAAGGTCAATATCGGATTCATCAAAGAGAGTGAATGGCATTCAAATATGAACACAGGCTCAACATTTTTGCAAGTGCCGGTGCTCAGAAGGGAAGAGGCCAAAATTTCTCATATCTGAACCCAAAGATGACGAAAGTTTTTTTTTTAATATTTTTTTTATTTCTTTTAAAAAAAATTTAAGATTTTTTTTAAAATTTTTTTTTAAGATTTAAGTTTTTTTAAGACTTATTTTTTAAAAAGATTATTTTTTCTAAAAATCTTTTTTTTTTATGATTTTTTTTAAGATTTAAAGACGAGAGAGTACACATAGGCCTCCTAACCCAGTCTTATGAAACCTCAATTGATAGAATTACCCCCAGGTAAGGGTAGGATTACTTAATGAACCCGTTTGGAGGACCCTTGCCTAGAATATTCAAGCTGTCTCTACACTCTGGACAAGGCTTTTCTTGAATCAATCGTGATCAAAGAACGCAATTGGTTTAACCTTAGAGGTCGATGTCTTTTTTTTTTTTTTTTTTTTTTGAGATCCCTAATAGACTCAATGAAGAGAAACGATGGCCCAATCCCCAATCTGAGCACACGCTCAACATTTCTGCGAGCACCGGTGCCCAAAAGCGAAAGGATCAAAGTTTATTAATATTGAATCCAGAATGAGAAATCTGATTATTTTTTTTAGATCTCCAATGAACTCATCAGGGAGAAACGATGGCCCAAATCCCAATTCGAGCAGGCTCAACATTTCTGCAAGCACATGGACGATAGGAGAGGATCAAAGTTTCTCAATTTTGAATCCATACTAAGAAATCTGATTTGTTTTTTAGATCTCTAATGAACTCATCGAAGTGAAACGATGGCCCAAATTCCAATTCGAACAGGCTCAACATTTCTGCAAGCACATGGACGATAGAGAGGATCAAAGTTTCTCAATTTTTAATCCAAACTGAGAAATCTGTTTTTTTTTTTTTTTGAAAAGAGAAAGAGTGGAAATAAATTCAAAGATAGAATTAGAAATTTCCAAAAAATCACATCTCATTTTTTTAGATGCGAAATCCAACATAGGCCATTAACTAGAAAGTAGCCAAGGAATCCAGAAATGAAGTATAAGCATAGAGCAAAAATATGGTTTGCAAATATTTCATTTCCAAGCATCGTGTTCTCAAATGAATGAGACCCAACGGGTGGAGCCAGCTTGATGGACCGCACTTTTCGCTCGGTGCTACCGAGGTCGGCGGACGTGGGAGTCCATTTGATCCAACCCATTCGCGCCCGAAGGGCAAAGCGGGTATCGATATTTTTTTTGGGTGGGTGTGCCAAATTTTAATTTTTACTTGGAATTGTAAGTGGCGATTCGGAGATCGAGCTTCGCAAGTAAAAAGGAAATTAACTTTTTTCAAGTTTTCATTGCACATATATTTAATAAAAGAGACAAGTTTTTGAAATGCCGTAAAAGACAATTTCATTTGATTTGTCGTGAAAGGCGATGTTTACCGTGAAAGGCGATTTTTTGCATTTATAGCCGATTTACAATTCTTATCAGATGTGAAAGACAAGAGTTGTGATTTTTTTATCTCTTTTAAAAAAATACAAACTACAATGAAAAGCAAGAAAAGAATGATCTAACTTCTCAGGAGATTGTGGGGGACTCGTTAAGATTGACAGTCGCAAGCCATGTGTGGACTTCGGCATCATCCATGCAGATGAGGATAGAGGTTGCTCTTGATTCGCTTGGCTTGGCTACAACCTCATATTTTTAGAGGACAAAGACCAAGAGGAGGTCCTATGTCCAATAAAAAGCTAAGTAGATGGGCTGAAAAGTCATGTCTAAGCCATTGGAGGTAGAAAGAGAAGGCAAGGACCTTGGTGGGGTACCCCCCAAGGACTTTTGTCACCTTGTAGCGGTGGTCGGAGCAGAACTTCACTTCAACAGAGTTTTCTCTATTAGATTTCTGATGCCTTTCTTTGTTTGGATTTCTGGATTTTACGAAGTGTTTTTCCGTCTTTAGAATGCTTGGAGTGCTCTCTTATTTATAGGCTCTTGGTAGCCATTTAGGAGAGTTTATGGGCTTTTATTGTCATTAAGATGCATAATGGTAGGAGTTATAAGTTTTAATTCATTTACTTTGTAACTCCTTTTTCTTGGCTTTTTATTGGCTGGTGGAGATTTAAGGCATTTAATCATTTTTAAGCACCATGATGGGAGGAGTTTCATGGTTTAAATGCCATGAATCTCTTGATTTGTAACTCTCAAATGCTTGCTTCTGATTGGGCCATCCAAAATAACGAATTAATGACTGCAGTAAAGCTAGTCAATTAACTGCATTAAGTGGTCGCCGAGCAGTTGAAGAGTCGCGGGCCGCGCTGCGTCTTTTGGAGTTCTTCTGGCGATGATCATTGATGGATATTCATGCTGATCGACATTGGATGACCATGTAACTTCAGACATTGTTTGCTAACAGCGGGCCTATGACATCTGTCCTATCAATTTCTCGATCGATCGGGTATAAAGTGTACTTTTTGGTCGACTGGTTGGCGATCAATGATGATTTTGATACTCTTGAAGATGAACCTATGATTTTGATGTATGTCAACGGATTTGGTGCCTCAAAAGTCCGAATTTTGTAAAAACCACGGGGCTGGAAGTTTAAGAACGTTAAAGGGGATGGAAAACGGCCCTTCCGGGGCAAATCCGGCGACCCGGATCTCTATGGTACCCTGGGCCAGGGTCGCGGGCTACGACCCTGGGGGGATTTTTCCCCTTCGATCGTCGTTTTTCGGCCGTTTCGATATTTTTTCTAATTCTTTTTTCTTCTACATTTTTCTTGAGATTTTTGCACATTTTTTTGCTTGATTCCCCTATAGAAAACTTGAGAGAATCCTTGCATTTTAGAGAGCAAAGTTTCCAATTTTCCGGGAAAGCCGAAGACTTTGTCGCGTAAAGCTGCCGATTTTCTGTCAGAAGCCAAAATTAGGCCAAATAACGTCGGAATGACCTAAAATTTAAGGTAAGCCTCCTGAGCAATAAATAAGACCAACTACAGGCTTTTGTTTGAGTTTTGAAGCCGTATGGGGTCCTATCGCCAATAGACTTCATTCTATCGCGACAAAGATGTCGCGCTTTAATGTGCGGTCAACCGATGTCCGATTGACCTGAAATTTGACAAGGAACCTATTGGAGTCATTTTGAAATGATCCACAGGCTCTATCCTAGAAACCATGCTCCTGGGGAGCTTCGTCGCTGAGAGGCCTGATTTGGCTTCCGAGAGTCAAAGTCAGGTCAAATGATGTGGAAATCACCTGAAACTTGACATGTAGCCCTTTGTAAGCATCTTAAAGGCGCCCATATGCTCTGTTTGATGAGTTATGGCCTCGGTGGTTCTCGCCGCCAATAGGCTTGATTCTGCTATTCGAGGGTTGATGTAGGGTCGAACGCTGTCGGTTTGACTCGGAACATGACATGGAGCCTTTTGGTGGTATTTTGAGGCCATCCACAGGCTTTAATCGAAGATTTAATTTTTTCGACACTGTCGCCGCCGAGAGCCCTTGTTAAGCTGCTGGAGGAGTGAATTTAGGCCAAACAATGTTGAAATAGCCCGAAACTTCTTGTGTACTCCTCTCTTGGCTTTCTTGAAGGATCTTGCAGTTTTTATTTGATTTTGACCAGATTTGAGTTTTTGAGAAGTAGCATCGCCCATTTGTGGTAGGCTGCGACTTCATGTAGTTTTCTTGATGTTGAAGAGGCAAAGTGACATTTTTGGTGTCAACAACACTGAAAAGAAAAGGGGCAAAAAAAAAAAAGAAGCTGAAGAAAGGAAAGGGGGAGGGAAAGGAAAACAAAAGGCGAGGGGAGGAAAATGGAGGAGGGAAGCTTACCTGCAGTGGAGTGATGCAACTCCGTCGTAGTGAGATTTTAGTTCCAAGCTTTATTGAACCGCAACTCCAGGTACACTCCTTTCTCTTCTCTCGTCATTCTTCCACCTCTCTATCTCTTTATTCGTCTTCTATTTTCTTTTCTTTTTATCCTCCTCAGTTTTCTGCTACGAGCATAGATAGGGGAATAAATGGGGTAAGGAACAGGGCCTTGTACATCGGCCGATATGTTGGAAACAATGGTTATCATCTGATATTGTCAAAATATCGATTGATTTTTTGAAGCACGTACAATCGATACCGATTCCCATGAGATTATTGGAACGATGATGGTTGATATGTACTAGGTTCAGTCGCTTTTTTCAACCATACTCCAACTAGAGATGGGTAAGCCATCATGTATGTTAAAAGATCAACCTTACAGTGAGCATAAGTCCTCCCACGAGAGCAACTCCTTACTCAAGTGGTAAGGAGTGTCAGTTCTCACATGCCTGTTTAGGGTTCGAATCCTGAATATGCCACCTTTCCCGCTGTGTAAAGCAGTAGGCTTCTTTTTCCTCGTCTGTGGGCTTTTATTCCTGCATGTGCGGGCTTCCTGTTCTATCACATCCCAGACCCGAGAATTCCCTGGTTAGAGTGGTTCCCATGGTGTGACACGCGTATTCCCGTGAACTCGCACCTGTTCTGGACCAAGTTCGAATTCACGAAGGAAAAAATTCCACATTCAATCAACATTTAATTGTGGAAGCGTATATAACATTAATATCAAAGCCATGAGTAGTCCATTAACCAATTTATTAAACTACAAAGTAATCTTTAACAAAGCTAATAACTAAATCTTTTAAATGCATTGTACAAAAGTACTCTAATGAATATCAACTAGATGTTTATCTCAAATGAACATAATCCTAGTACAAATGCAAAACTACTAATCATACGCATTACCTTAAACTAAATGAAGTACAAAATACTTAGTCTCAACCAATTTACCACTCAGATACGTACTCCGGTGTCTTAGCTAACCAATGAGCTTACCAAATAAATCTTTAGTCAGTATGGTTACTAATTAGTCTCTTCGATGTCTTGGATCCCTGTGACACCAAGAATAGTATCTCAAATACAACGATTTGGCAAGTATAGGCAATAAACAAGAATTACATAATGTTTCAAAATGAAATAACAGACAATTGATTGATAAAACACCCATGTAAAGGAATAACTGGATGATTGTACTAAAATTGATAAATTGCATGTTTCGAAATCAAATCAATAGTACATCCATGCTTTCGAAATCAAATCAATAGTATATATATTAATTCGGCAACTAAATTAAGCTCATCCTCTTCAAGAGAGCAAATCTAGTTGGGATGTCACCAGCGGCCCGACTAAAGGCTAACTGGCTACCCGGTTCTGGAGTTCCGGTACTCCAGACTTTCTACTGCGCAACGACGTTCAAATTCTAAACCAAGTTTATCCCCGTCGAGCTTCACAAGGTCGAAGCTAAGTAGTGTCAACTAAATCAAATCAAGTAGTATTCTCGATGATCGAATATTTAGTCAATTCAAATCCTTTATCAAATACTAAATAATTATACCACAATTGAATAACGGATTGGAAAAGTAGATGGTAAAATCAATATTGTAAACGATATGACTATTTTATCAATTAAAATTGATATGAATAAAATCTTCAACCTCAATGTGCAATTCAATTATTTAAAGAAATTAAGACATTTACTAACTAATTTAATTATTTACATTGTCCATTACCATCCAATACAAGATAGATTAAGAGAGTCAACGTATTACTACTTATTTAGTGTCACTTATTTATAATACCCGTTAAACCTCTAAATCAATCTTCATGGCGTAGTAATTAGACTAATGAATCTCATTGGACTAATTAAAAAAGGGTAGGGCTCCATTTCTAAGGACATAAAGGTCTAAGAAAGTCTAATTTCCTATGGAAAGTGGGTATGCACCTTAATTATTAATTTAGGGATGATTAAGATGGTTCAATAAGGGCTAAAAGTGATAATTTCACTCAACAAGTGTGTTAAAGAAGCCCATTTGACAGCTTCAGGTTCGCTAAAGCAGACCCATGTTCGCTCGAGCGGACCTCATCCAGAAGGTTGATCGCTCGAGCGAACCCCTTGGTCGCTCGAGCTTAGGGTTCAGAAGCATGTTCGCTCGAGCGAATGCTCTAGTTCGCTCTAGCGAACTGTCCAGAATTCCAGATTTCTAGATTTCTATAAGTTCTCTAATCCATTCTTTTCCACACTTCTTCCTACTACAAAACAAATAAAACAGAGTCTCCTTACTACTTCTACAACATATCATCCTTTCCAATCCATTTATTCCAATAAAATCGTTAAAACATAAAATTCATTTATTCATTAAGAGAGTAAAGTCATTGAGAAAGGGGTTCTACTCAAATCAAATGAAACTAACAATATATAAATCCTTATTCATGCTTATACTTGCCTCTATACCAAGCTTTCAAGCTCTCTTCACTCCAAAAGCCCAAAGGACCAAAAACCCCCAATTCATAAACCCTATTCAAAAGAAGATCCATGGAAAATGTAATTAATGTGTATGCATGTGATGAGATGAATCTATTTGACTCTACTACAACTCAAAATCATAGATTAGAAGCATTGTTGCCTACCTCTTGATGATAATTCGGAATTTGGAAGGAAATAAGGGAAGGTGGGGAGAGTCTCTTGTCACAAGGATGCAAGAGAGAGATGGAGAAGATGAAGAGGATTCCAAATCCAAGCTTTATTCAAGCCTTCTTCACTAATCTTAGCTCAAGAGACCAAAATCCCCAAAATATAAACCCTAACAATGGAAAATCATGGAAAAAGGTAATAAGAATGCTCGGCATGGTAATCTATGAGTCTCATGACTCCTTTACACATATAATAACTCAAGAATATAACTTAAATTGAGTTTGGCTCTTACCTATAGTAAAGAATCCAAATTTGAGAGTGTAGAGGGTGAAGAGGCTTCTTGTTCACAAGTGTGAAGGAGAGGTTGAAGAAAATGATGGATAGTCCCATTCTTGATCTTCAAAACATATGCACTTCCTTTCTTGGCAATGATTTGGGAGGAGAGAAAAGAGAAATGGAGAAGGAGAAGAAGAGTTAGTAGAGAAGGAAAATGAAGAATGAAAAGGAAGGTGGGTTTTAAAGGGATAAGGATGAGTCCTTTTTGCAAATAAACCCACCAAAATTCATTATTTCTAAATTGGGTCAAATGGTGGCCCACTCATTCAATGGTTGGTCAAATGGAGTCAAGTTTAATATGAAAGTTGACGTGTTCAAAGAGATATACGCGTTGGCGTCAAGATGACGTGCAAATGATGCATGATGTGACAATCCATAATTTACATAAACTACCCTGATTAATAACTAAGTATAATTTAATTAGTTAAAATACAATTAATTAGCATTAAATAAGATCAACTTGGGTCGGGGTGTTACATTTTCCATGTGTGCGGGCTCTCTCACGGGACCCAACCCCCTTGGCTAGGATATACAAAAAGAAAGAAAAACTCTTCCCACATTTGTGGCCTTTTCTTCCCACTTGTGTGGGCAACCTCAAGTCCGAGCCCCCTTGGCTAGGGTGCCAAAAAAGAAAAAGTACAAAACAAAAAGAAACTTGGTTAGAGTCAAATTTGACCTAGGCAATATACAAAGAGGTAATTACAAGTAGTTTGGAGTGGATTTTTGTTCAAATGTGTACTCTATTGATATTGTTTGAGTCAGCAAATTCTTGAAGTAAGTCCTCAGACGATCTGTACTCAAAAGTGAATAGATCTTTATAGAGAGGATACAAATATCACAATTGGAAAGTTCACATTCAACCACGACATTGGGGAATAAAGTGAACATTACTTGTTGAAAAAATAAAAATGCAAATTTTCTTATCCCAGATAAGGGGCTGAGAGATGCTGTAAGACTTGTACGTGCGAGGTGATAAAAACTCGCATGTGCATGGAGATACAACTCATACATGCGAGGTGATGGGCATATATACAAGTTAATAGCAACTCACATGTGCAAGGAGGATAGATGCCAGGTTCGAAGTCTCGACCTTCTAATAAAAACTGCTGCTCCTTTCCACTGGTGTAGGAGCCGCCATTCTCAAAGAAAATGCAGGTTGGACAATAAAATATTGCCTGAATCCTCAGAGACAATTGTGTTAGTTTAAAACATACCTCTTTTGTTTAAAAGGTTCTTCTGCGGGAGAAACTTGGTCTAGCATAAGAGACAAGAGACTGTCAGTAAGCCAAGAAGAGGACTCCCAATGAATGATGTAATGATCTCTACTCCGATGGATCAATATCAAGGATACAAAACATCAGGTTGGTTCAGGTCTTTGGTTTTTTCCAGTGGGTACTTTTTGGGTTGAATTCTATGGATAAATTGTGTAAATCAATTGTTTGGTAAACAAGGTCCGTTCCCAACCCTTTGTTTAGATTCAAGGCTGAAGCTTGCCTTAACCCAAGCAATTTGGTTATCGGGTCTAATATTCAGGCCAGATCCAGCATTTGCAAAATACTCACACTTCCACTAAATTTGTTGCGCTGGGTATGCATTTAAAAGTTACGTCCACAGATGGTTCGTTTAACACTCCATCAAGAAAATACTAATCCTGGATATGGTCCATGGTTTAGCACAATGATGGCCTGATGGGTCTCCTGGCAGGAGCAGGCCTTTCCTGTGTTTCATATGAAAGTTGAAAACATTACAACTACTTTGGCAAGTCATTCTTGGCTTGTCTAACCAGGCTCCTGTCTTCATGTTAGACCGTCTCCCCCTCTCACTATGCGTGTGGACCAGGAACCTCTTCGGCCAATTACTGATTCCTGAATGCCTATTTATAGTATTTTTCACATTTGATACAAAGTTTTTGTTCTGCTTCATCCCTTGCTTTTCTATAATCATCTCATGCGATGGGGGGAATAAATTCTCAAATGGGAATAGGGAACATTATCTCAGTTGAGTTTTTCATGATAGTAATCCGCGCACTCCATCAAGTGGGGGTTGACTGTTTTGGAGATGGCTAGGTTTTATTCCAAAGTCCATACACCACGGCCTTTAGCCAAATTTTTGGGGTTTTGACATATTAGTCCTTTTTAGACTCGGTTTTCTCAATTTCACGATCGAAATTCAGATAATGTCTCTAGAGTTGCTTGGCTTTGGTAAACTTTTTTTTTTTTTTAATTTAGTCATTTCCCATGGTATCATGGGATAGTGCCATGATATCATAGAATTTATCAGTTTCTGTATCATACACTTTATGCGACCCGCAAGAAATTTATTTATTTTAACAAAAAATAAAAAATGAAATTTTATAAAAAGTAAATGCACATCTTACTACCAATTCTCAAGTTTATTTGCTGCATAAAAGCAATCACATCATTGGGCAGTCAAATGATATCATGGATTTTATTAGTTTTGGTGACATACACTGTTCCCATAATATCAAGGGATCTGAGGCAAAAAAGTTTTAAAAAAATGTAGACCAAAGTCGCTTGACTCTGGAGAAATCATATGAATTTTGATCATGAAATTGAGAAAATCAAGTTTAAGGATGACTAATGTGTCAAAACCACCGAGTTTTTTTCTTAGCCAAAGAACAATGACCAAGCTTCGGTTGGAATTTTTCCAAGGAGAGCTCCTAGAATCAGTATATGAAAGCCAAACTGTCAGCACAAGCATCTAACTAAAAGAGAATAACTATATGAGAAATTCTCTTAATGGAAGAGCAACTAGCAATGAATTCCTTTTAGTTCTTTCTGATGCAGCCATTAAGACTGGATATAGGTGGTTCTGAAGATGCTTGAAGAGAGAGATCTATGAAATCTTTTCTTTTATGTTTGATTTCGTCCATGGAGTATGATGACAATGTCTACCACGCAGGGGACTTCATGTAAAGTTCCTCTCTTTTCTTTTCTTTTTTGCATTATTTACTATGCCTTCGCAGTATGACTCATTTCAAGGGTCAAAGGCAACTGCCACTAGTAAAGTGTTGTTCCAATGAATAATGTTATGACTTTTGTTTTCCATCCGCGAGAATTGAAACCATATTCCAATCTTCTTCACTTAAAAAGGCAACCTCCTGCAAATGTTACAACAGATGAAGAGGCGCCACTTAAAATTTGGGATTTTTGTGCGAGGCGGACTTTTGACGTGGGAATTCAGCTTTTTTTCTGCAAAGTATGGTATCCCCTGTCCTTAGTCCTTCCATACACGAATTGGATAAGTTCCACATCACCAAGGTTCTTTTACTTTCTCAATTTTCCTCATTGCTTCATGATATGGAGAAAAAATTGAAAGTCCAAGGGATCCTAACCCGAGGGGGGGGGGGGTGAATAGGGTGAGCTACACTTAATGACTAATTATGACCAATTTTAACTTAATTAAAACAAACTAGTCACATGTGATGATTAACATACATAATGCGGAAGTTAAACAAAACAATCATCACAAAAGCAATCACCACTACACAAAGATTTATAGTGGTTCGGCCTCAATGCCTACATCCACTACCGGCTTGTGACTCAACACCCCACCGGATTACCACTATTATGCTTTTCAAAAGGCTAAGCAATAACCTCTACAACTATGCTTTTCTAGGCTAAGCAATAACCTCACAATGTGCTTTTATAGGCTAAGCAATAACCTTTACACAATGCTTTTAAATGGCTAAGCAATGATTTCTCTCAAAGAAAGTGTCTTCACAAAACACTCTAAGAGATTACAATTTAAGCTCAAATAAATTGCCTCTAAATAGGCGGATATGAAGTTGCAAAACAAACTCACACAACACACTAAGAAATGCAAAGATGAATGCTCATGAGGTGTGTGTGTGTAGTACTTCAATCAAGTTAAAATTAAGTCCAATGAATTTTATGCTTAAAGCATTTCAAAGTTTAAAGCACATAAAAGATATGATTGAAGTCAAATGCAAATCACTTGAACAATTACAAACTTATGAATGATATGAAAATCTAAAGATCACAAGTTGTATGTAAATAATTAAGACTAATCAAGTGATGCATGTGCAATGTTGTTTTCAAAAACAAAGGTTTAACTAAAGTTCTAAAGAGATTGAAAACAACAATGAAGATTCAAACAAGTAAATGAATGATGCCATAAAAGGAATCAAGGATTTTGAAAAGCATGATTAACAAAGTTTATAAAACAAACTTGGTTTGAATCAAGAAGTAGAATCCAATACAAATAAATCAAAGATTAAATATGATAAGGATTCAAAACATCATTGTTATCATGCTAAAAATCATTTACCAAAGATTTAAAACAAAGCATATAACAAATGATAAAGAGAGGTAAAGCTTACTTAGTGATTTAACTTCATTAATCCAAGCTTGAGCTTTACTAATGACCCCTTGATCTCTCTTAGTTCATTACCCTTTCTTTTGTCTCCAAACACCTCAAGAAAGGCTTAGAAGTTCCTCCTTCCTTGGCCTCAAAACTCCTCAAAAGTTCTACTCTTTTTCTCAAAGAAAAAGCCCCTTTTTGTAGCCAAGAAGGTTGCCAGCGGCTAGTGAAACATGCTTTTAGCGGGGGCCGAGGTCGCCGGTAGAAGTGTATATCAGCCGCCGGTATAAGTCCTTCCAACGGTCATATTTTTTTGAAAATATGCTTTTAGTGACGGTCTCAGCCGCTGGTAAAGGTGATATATTGGCCGCCGGTAAAAGCCCTGTTTTCCCAAAAAATGTGTATTTTAAAGAGATTTTCTTGTGGGGACTTTAAGCCATAGAATCAAGCTAGGAAATATGTTTTAAAACATTCCAAGAATTTTAAAAACATTAAACCTAAAATGCCTAAGATGACTTAAAACTTTTAAAACATTGGCTAACTTGATTTATAAAAAATCCTTTTCGACCTAAATGCAACCAAGTTTAAAACACAAATATGCATGAAACATGAATTCTCAAAGTTTTAAAACCATACAAGTGAAAATTAAGATTTCAAGATATTCTAAATCAATGCATGTGTGAAAATTCATGAGATGATTAAAATGATAATGCATCCATCAAATTGCAAATATACAAAATCCCTAACAATCTCCCACTTTGCAATTTGATGGCAAACCTTACTCAACACTAATTCTTCACACTTAGTCTCCGGCTCCTCCTTGGCCGGACAAGGCTTGAAATCTTCTTGGATGCTCATTTGACTTGGCTTGGGCTCTAGCTCTTTTTCTTCAAACTTCTTGATGCTTGGAGCTTGATTAATCTTCAAGTTTCTCTTCATCTTCCTTTCTTTAGGCCAAGCATCTTCTTTAGCTCCTAAGCTTTCTTCTTTCATCTCTCCCCCTTAGACCATGCACTCTCCCTTTGGCAAGATATACAATCTCTCCCCCTTTGGAAGATAATACAATATCTCCCCCTTTGACATGCAACTCCCCCTTTGACATTAAACTTGAGTATTCTCTCCACCTTAGTCTCTCAATTTTCTCCCCCTTTGACATTAAATTGCAAAGGTATCATCAATTGAAGATGGTAGGAATTTCTTCAAGTTGTACCTACACACATGAAACAAGGAAAATACCTTTTAGTAGCACCTGTTAACAAATGAAATCGAAAATGAAATTCATAACAGGATATCATGTATGGGTGTTAAGCTTATAAGGGTATCAGAGCCAATATAAGGGTATATTTGATCAAAACTAATACTTCTTTAGAAGGTTTTCACTCCCCCTGAATCCATACTCTTCTTTTGTCAAACTTGTGACAAGGATTTAACTATATGGTGCAAGAAGAAGATGGTTTAACCAATTGAGGGTTAACTTCAAGAGAATGATTAGATTCCAATTGACTATTAAGCTCAATATGATCAAATTATCAATATAAAGAGCAAGGTCATGGAGAAAAGCAATCATGGATATCAATTGAAATAAAGAATATCAATTGAGATTTAAGGATATGACTATTAACTCAATCACTCTAAATGGATTTAAAAAGAATATAACTACTAGGAATGATCCAATTTTGAGCTATCCATGATGAAATGGGTTTTACTAAACATAGCATCAAACAATATAACTATGAAAATTATATGCTATGTAAGTTTTGAAATCATTTCATACATTCATTAAATATAACTATCATGAGCAAGATGAGTGAGATGAAAGTCAAACATGAAGCCTACCTCAACCATAAACCAACCAAGATTATGAATACATAAACATGGTGGTCATGTGATTTACCTATAAATGTATGAGAGGTGGCAAACATGAAGATTATGATGCTAATAAAATGTGACAAATATAAAATCAAGCATCATAAAATAACATTTATCACTTTTAAATAATATAACTAAAGAGCATGGTGATGAACAAAAGAAATTGCATAAAAACTTTTAAAAAATATGCAATTTTAAAAGTGTCAAATCATATGAAACAACATCTAAGACATCCATCAAACAATAGATATAATTATGAAATACAAGGAATGGATTTCAAAGAGGTTCATATGATTAAACACTACTATGAGGTTGAAACATGTATAAGAATGACATCACAAGGAAAATACACATGAATCAACGACATAACCATCCATAATAACTAGAAAGTATAAAGGATGGGTTTGAGAGTTCTAGTATGGTTTCTACAAATGTGACTAAGATCACAATCATACAAGAACTAAATGACATTTGCATAGAGAGGATCAATTAAAATCAAGATCTAACATGTAAAAACTCCAATCTAGCAAATGTACAATGAAAATCATGAAACATTATCACTATGCATTGAAAAGATGCACAAGTCTATCTATAGAATGCAAAACTATTTCATGATTCACAAATCATACAAATGAATTTGCATATAAAAGAAAGTAACTAGAAGAGCAAAGAAGCAAATTGTTTGTAACAACATTCATTTCCATTTCTAAGATGATAAAAACAAATGCATAAGGAAATGATAACATGGAACATGCTTTGTAAAGTATAACTAAAGAAGTTTTAAAGCAATTCCATTCAAACAATCTTCAAATCATAAACAAAATCCAACAATGAGCATAAAGAGTATAATTTTGAAGATAACACATAATCAATTTTCAATTTGTATTTTAAAGAATATAACTACAAGTGCTCATACAAATTGACTTGAACAAGTATGACTTGATATCAATTGGAAAATACATTCAAATAAAAAGTATAACTATAAGATTCTAACCAATTGAATCTCAAGTATATCAAAGAATTTGATTTTCATATAAAGAATCTAACTTAGTAAGTATATAATAAAAATCAATTTTGATCCTCATGTCTCATCAATGAGGCTCAATCATTTTTCAACTTGCATTTTTTTTAAATGATATAACTTATTTGAAACACATACAAGTTGATTTTTCAAAACACTAATTTTCCATAAGAAAGTATAACTTAGAAATCTATGGAAAATCCAAATTGTTTCAAATCATTTATTTTTCAAAACAAATCTTACTAAGACATCCAAACAAATGATTTGTGCAACATCAATCGATTATGAAAGATCTAGCTATGAAAGCTTTTGAAATCATAATCAATTCATCATGTATAGAAATACAATTAATGCAAGATATAACTATATGAGAGTAAAAAGCAAATCTAACAAGATGAAATTATAATCAAATGATTTTGAAAACCGTCATATTTAACTAGAGAGGTACATGAAGACAAAATCAATTGATATAAAGAAACAATGCATTTTAATAAATGTAACTATGAAAGAACAAAATGCAAATGTAATCATGACCAACAAAAAAGATTTAACTATAAAGGGATAGGTTGGTCAATGAGGTTCAAGGCCTTAAGGTTTGACTAAGTATAAAACTTTTGGAATCCACCTAAGGTCTTGAGATGGTTGATCTTTGAGGTCGAGTTTAGAAGTCCCACCAACTTTAGGAGATTTGACTTGATAAATCTTAGATTTGGACCTATCACCATGAGATTTGAATAATTTAAACTTAGGTTGGTGATAGGTATCTCGGGGTTGGTGAGATTGTTTCTTAGGGGATTGGTTCACTTTCCTTTTCTTCTTATTTCCTCCCTTTATTTGACTTTTGAATTTTAGATTTATCTTAGTAACTTTATTCAAAAGTTCTTTCATTTGTTGAGTTATGGGAGGAAGATTGAGAAGCTTTTTGTTAATAGATTCTTTTAGAGTTGGTTTAACTTGTTTAACATTTTTAGAAACTATTTTAGGAGACTCCTTTTTAATAGGTTTTACTTGTTTAGTCTTCTTGGAGTCTTCCTTGGTTTTTAGTGTCTTACCCTTCATTGAATTTGATTTTACCTTTTTGGGTTCAAAGTTGGGTTTAGACACATGGCTTCTCCTTAATTTGCACTCAAACCTAAAATGCCCTTCAATGCCACAATAATTACATTTAGACATGGGCACGGAAGTGTGAGTGCTAGAGAATGAGGACTCACCTTTAACAAATTTGTTGGTGAACTTAGGGTCATGAGAAATATTCCTATCAAATCCAAGACCCGTCCTATCTCTTTGTGATTTTCCCAATTTAAATAACTTTTCAAATTTTTCTTCATTTTCGGTAAATTTGCACTCATACTTTTGTTTGTAGGTTTCTAGTTGAGTGACTTGGTTTATATGGGTTGAATTTTCATTTTTAACTTTTGTTAGTTCATGTTCAATTCCCTTAAATTTGTTTAACTCTTCATGGGCAAGATTTAATTCATTTTTTTAAGTTCATTAACAACATTAGATCCAAGTTCTAGAGTTTTTAAATTACTTTGAGCATTAGACAAGTTTTCATGAGAAATAGTCAACTTGGATTTTAAATAGTTAATGTTTTCATCTTGCCTTTTTATTGTATCTCTTAGATTTAAATTTTCCTTATTAAGATCATCACAATTTATCTTAATCTCATTTAGTTCATATTGAGCATTAGATAAATTTTCTTTAGAGATAGTCAACTTGGATTCAAGATTGTTAATATCTTTATCTTGCCTTTGATCTCTTAATTTAGAATTTTCCTTATTAAGATTGTCATAACCTATCTTTAAATCTTTTAATTCATCTTGAGCATTATATAGGTTATGCAAAGAGATCATGAACTTAGATTCTACACAATTTATTACTTCATCTTTCTCTCTAAGTTCATCTTTTGAGGAGACTAAATCTTTGTTTAGCCTTTTAGATTCTTCTTTTAATCTTTTATTCTTCTTAGAAAGCTCTAAGGATAATGTCCACAATTCCTCATAAGCTTGTTCAATATCATTTTCATTTTCATCATTTTCTTCTTCTTTTAATTCAACTTGGGATTCATTAATTTCAATGTTTGAATCTTCAATAGAAGGAAGAATGAGGGGTCTAGAAGAATCTACCAAAGAATCTACAAAGTCTAAACTAGTGGAATCCATTCTTATGATTTTCATGAAAGCACCACACTAGATTTTTAACTCTAGGTTTTTACACCTAATCAAGAGTTCCAAACACTTGATCCTAAAAATAGAGCACCTTGCTCTGATACCAATTGAAAGTCCTACTCTGATAGGACTTCAAATTGGGAGACCTAGACTTGCTAAGGATCAACTCCCGGTTGTTAAGCCCTATAATGGAGTAACCCGCTCTGATACCAATTGAAAGTCCAAGGGATCCTAACCCTAGAGGGGAGGGGGGTGAATAGGGTGAGCTACACTTAATGACTAATTATGACCAATTTTAACTTAATTAAAACAAACTAGTCACATGTGATGATTAACATACATAATGCGGAAGCTAAACAAAACAATCATCACAAAAGCAATCACCACTACACAAAGATTTATAGTGGTTCGGCCTCAATGCCTACATCCACTACCAGCTTGTGACTCAACACCCCACCGGATTTCCACTATTATGCTTTTCAAAAGGCTAAGCAATAACCTCTACAACTATGCTTTTCTAGGCTAAGCAATAACCTTACAATATGTTTTATAGGCTAAGCAATAACCTTTACACAATGCTTTTAAATGGCTAAGCAATAACCTTACAAGCAAATGATTTCTCTCAAAGAAAGTGTCTTCACAAAACACACTAAGAGATTACAATTTAAGCTCAAATAAATTGCCTCTAAATAGGCGGATATGAAGTTGTAAAACAAACTCACACAACACACTAAGAAATGCAAAGATGAATGCTCATAAGGGGTGTGTGTGTGTAGTACTTCAATCAAGTTAAAATTAAGTCTAATGAATTTTATGCTTAAAGCATTTCAAAGTTTAAAGCACATAAAAGATATGATTGAATTTAAATGCAAATCACTTGAACAATTACAAACTTGTGAATGATATGAAAATCTAAAGATCACAAGTTGTATGTAAATAATTAAGACTAATCAAGTGATGCATGTGCAATGTTGTTTTCAAAAACAAAGGTTTAACTAAAGTTCTAAAGAGATTGAAAACAACAATGAAGATTCAAACAAGTAAATGAATGATGCCATAAAAGGAATCAAGGATTTTGAAAAGCATGATTAACAAAGTTTATAAAACAAACTTGGTTTGAATCAAGAAGTAGAATCCAATACAAATAAATCAAAGATTAAATATGATAAGGATTCAAAACATCATTGTTATCATGCTAAAAATCATTTACCAAAGATTTAAAACAAAGCATATAACAAATGATAAAGAGAGGTAAAGCTTACTTAGTGATTTAACTTCATTAATCCAAGCTTGAGCTTTACTAATGACCCCCTTGATCTCTCTTAGTTCATTACCCTTTCTTTTGTCTCCAAACACCTCAAGAAAGGCTTAGAAGTTCCTCCTTCCTTGGCCTCAAAACTCCTTAAAAGTTCTACTCTTTTTCTCAAAGAAAAAGCCCCTTTTTGTAGCCAAGTAGGTTGCCAACGGCTAGTGAAACATGCTTTTAGCGGGGGCCGGGGTCGCCGGTAAAAGTGTATATCAGCCGCCGGTATAAGTCCTTCCAACGGTCATATTTTTTTGAAAATATGCTTTTAGCGACGGTCTCAGCCGCTGGTAAAGGTGATATATTGGCCGCCGGTAAAAGCCCTGTTTTCCCAAAAAATGTGTATTTTAAAGAGATTTTCTTGTGGGGACTTTAAGCCATAGAATCAAGCTAGGAAATATGTTTTAAAACATTCTAAGAATTTTAAAAACATTAAACCTAAAATGCCTAAGATGACTTAAAACTTTTAAAACATTGGCTAACTTGATTTATAAAAAATCCTTTTCAACCTAAATGCAACCAAGTTTAAAACACAAATATGCATGAAACGTGAATTCTGAAAGTTTTAAAACCATACAAGTGAAAATTAAGATTTCAAGATATTCTAAATCAATGCATGTGTGAAAATTCATGAGATGAATAAAATGATAATGCATCCATCAAATAGCAAATATACAAAATCCCTAACAAAAATTATGCCTTTTATCTTTCCAATGCATGAGCAAACCATCACTTAGGCCCATTTTTCCGCACAGAATTGAATACATATCAACTCATGGTCCGGGTACTTGGCAGTTCTCACCTGAGTGCCCGACAATCGACCCTGGCAGGCCACCTTCCCCAACCCTAGGACTTGATGGGGTCCCAGCTCTCTTATCTGGGGTATCAAAAAGACTCACGCTCAAATGAGCTCCAACAAAAGATTATAAGCCGTGAAGGATACAATATGTTGATGTAAATGAGACATTTTCTTTTCTCATAGTTAATTACTGTGGTGGTGGGCTCAATTCATTTCACATCTCTATTCAAGGGGGTGATTATTTGATTGTCATTTTTGGATATTCAACTTTGAGCCTTAATTTTCAACCACTTTTAAAAATACAAATCTTATAAGTCCATCGAATTCAATTACATGAAAGAAAGTGCCATTAGCATATGTTTCATTAATTTTAGTATGACTTCAGAGAAATGAGGGGTGAAACTGTATGTCACACCCCAGACTGGATCACCATAATGAGTTCGCATCCCGAGATGCGACATGTGCGAGGATTCGTGTAACAATGGTATATTTTTTTCCACAATTCTCACAAGATTCCGCATGTGTGGATACGTAGAGGTTTCCATAACAATTAAAAAAAAAAAAAACATTTCAGCATAAACTTATGTAACAAGAAACTGCATAAACCATAAATCATCATTATAGAACATATAATCAAAATATAAACACATCCCAAAATATATTGCAATGCATTTAGGTAGACATCCCAAATGGCCGGCAAGGCCAATACCAACAACTCAAATATATATATATGGGAAATATTCAAGTGAGAACCAGTTCTCACTTATAATATAAGAACTTTTTTGCAGGGCCCAACAAGCAACCCATCCAAATTTAGCAACCAATATGGAACCCCCTAATAGTCACTAATACTAAGGATTGGCACACATCCGAATTGACTGAACCGTTGGATTGAGGGTTGAATATTTTTTTGAATATGAAGCCATTAAACTTGTGGGCCACGGATGAAAGGGTTAGGGGCATGGGTTTGGGGTGACACTTGATACTTGGGGTAGTCTCACATAGATCTTTCATCTCCTTTGGTCGCATCCCTAAATGGGGTCTACAATCGAGCTCAATAAAAAAGTTCTCATATAATATGTGAGAACTAGTTCTCATCTGAATATTACCCTATATATAAGGAGCAGTTATATCAAAATGTGATGTCACTCGCACACCTACATAATGTCTAGATGAGATCATCTGGAGCTCACTGCTAGCCCATATAGCGTCTCCTCAACCACCTATGCCTCCTTGTCAAGGGGGAATGGTGTCGTCACCTACAATGACAAGTGTAGCAATATTAGGTTTACACAACCTATCAAGTAAGCAAATATAGTAAACATAAACATATTGCATCAAATATAGAATTAAGGACAACTGAATCACTAGAGTAAAAAATAATGTCTACAACTAGGCATCATTATGTAAGAAATATAAATAACACAAGTGAATCAATTAAGACAAGTGTAGGACTATGATTTCCAAATCGGAGCTAATGGATTATCTTAAAATGACTGTTAAAGTCTCCTTATCAAATTCTAGGTCAATCGGACATCGGTTGATCGTACATCAAAGCGCGGCATCTTTCTCGCGATAAAATCAAGTCTACTGGCGACAGGATCCCACACGGCTTCAAAACTCAAACAAAACATTATGGGGCTCCGCCGCCGAAATGCCTGATTTAGCTTTTGGGAGGCAAAGTCTGGTCAAATGATATCGAAATGACTTGAAAATTGACATGTAGCCCTTTTGAAGTATTTTGAAATCAGCCATGTGCTTTGCTTGATGAGTGATAGCCTCGGTGGTTCCCGTCGTCGAGAGGCGTGGTTTTGCTATTTGAGGGTTATGTAGGGTCAAACGTTGTCGGTTCGACCTGAAACTTGACAATATGCCTTTTGGAAGTATTTTTAAATCATCCATAGGCTCTAATTGAAGATCTAATATCTTCGATGCTGTCGCCGCAGGGAGAGCTGATTTTGCTACGACTTTTGCTTTTGGGGCCAACAGTGTCGGAATGGCCTGGAATTTGATGTAGAGCATTCTAGTGGCATTTTAATGCCAACTACGTGCTCTGTTTTGTAAATCAGGGTTTCCATCGTCACCCCCGCCAGGAGCTCTTATTCAGCTGCTGGAAGAGTAAAGTTAGGCCAAATAATTTTGAAATGGCCTAAAACTTCATTTGTACTCTTCTTATTGCTTTTTTGAAGAATCTATCAGTTTTTATTTGATTCTGACAAAATATGATGCTTAAAGTAGCATTTTATGCTTGTGGTAAGCGGATTCATGTAACTTCTTATTGTTAAAAGTGTATAAAGAGGCAAAGTGACATTTTGGTGTCAACCAGATTCGGACTTTTTTTTGAGAAGTTGTAACTAATAATTTTGTACATGTTAAATTTTGATGCTTAGTACTATGGAAATGTTGTTCTTATTCAACTACCATATCTGATGCCTTTTTATTTTAAATACTTGTCGATATTATAGGGTTCACGCAAGCTTCCGCAAAATGTTTATTAGCCTCTCATCGCAGAATCCTGTGGCAACTATAATCGCAGCGTCACTTCTCCTGTTGCGGATATTTGTGCTAATCCAGTTTGGGAGTGCGACAGAGGTTCGAGTGGCTCAAATAATTGAGGTTTCGCAGGATTTCAAAATGGCACATCTCTCTTAAAGTGCATGAAGAGATTTACAAAAGTGATTTCTAGATGATCTAGACCTTGAAATGGCACGCACACTATACAAAATGTCCTATGAAACAATTATCTTTATCTAATGAACCCAGTATTTCTATACTTCTGAAATTACAGACAAGCCCCAACAATTCCTAAAATTACCAAAAGGCTTTTCTAAGCACTAAACTTAGGTTAAGAACTCGCAAATTCATCAGATATTTTCATTATTGATTTGCCCTTTCAATTATTTTAGTTATAAAATTTAAAATTTCAAATTTCAAAATTTCAAATCTTCCATTCTCCCAGTTCCTCGATCTCTGCCACCCCCAGAGGATCGTAACACCGTGCTACGATCTAGTCAAGAGAAAAAGAACAGCGGAAAAGGACGTGCCACCTCCTGGAATCGCCGTCAGTGCTATCTACCCCACAAAGGAGCAGATCCCAGAGGTAGATTCGGTCTTCCGAGTTTGCAGAAGTTTTGGCCATCGAAAAACAAAGGATCGCCTGTGCAGATCTGTGCGAACCATCGTTCAGAAGCTGCAACTAGAGATGAAAGCACAGACGATCCTAATCTGGTAGTTGTTCTAAATTGGAAGCCAAAGACAACTCCCCCTCTGTGTGGGGATATTTCCGAACTCACCGGAAGACTGGCCTGATACTCCATCTCGCGCTCCAGCGCCCGCTAGGCCATCTCGGCAAGGCTCGCATCAACATCCACCAGCTCGGCCAAGTGCTCCCACTTCGGCCAGAGACTCAGCTCGACTCCTTGCACAACTCCACCTCAGTAGAGCTCCACCTTGGCCAGGTCGTCCCCAGCTCGGCTAGGGTCTTCATCCCGTTCCTCCACTTCGGGGTCTCTGCAAGGTCTCTAGCCAAGGCAGGGTCTGACAGCTGTCCACCCTTGGACACTTAAGCACGCTAGAGCACGCGCGACAAGACAAGGGCACGCCTATACTCTCTGACAGACAGAGCCTCCCATGCCGCCCATGCTTCCTGACAGATCGGCGTCCACAGACGCCAGAGTGGGCTATGATGGGACGGCTAACCACCTCATTGTCTCCTGCCTCCTCTCTCTCCAAAGTCAACTATCTCCCTCTCCTCCTCTATAAAAGGGGCCAAACCAGAACAATAAACTCTCTCTCTCTCCCGTCTGAGAGAAACACACTGGTATCACCTTCTCCCCCAAAATCTCCTCCTACTGTCCAGTACTCATACTGACTTAGGCATCGGAGAGCCCTGCGCTGCCCACAGCCAGGGTCCTCTGACCTGTTTCTTCTCCCTCTTCCAGGTTCTCAGGCATCGGTTCTTCCATCATCAACGAGGAGACGGGGAGCCTCAGCCTTCGTCCTCCTCAGTGAGTCGCAAGAACACCACCCTCACCGGGTTCGTGAATTTTTGTGCACTTACAATTGGCGCCGTCTGTGGGAAACGCTACAAAAAGCCATCTTCCCAAACACCATGCCTCGGAGAACCAGAAAGGGAAAGGAACCGCTGACACTGTCGACACAGCTGCCGACGGTCCCCCACCAGGAAAGGTCAAGAGCAAGATCTAATCCAGCGAGCGTCCAACAGCAGGGTACTCAGTCGGGTTCATCCTCTAAGGGTTCGACCTCGACCCCGCCTTCCAAAAAGCGCACCCTGAAGGACAACAGAAGCAACCAAGCTCCGGGCAACAACCACGACATCAGAAAGTGGCTTGATCGACGCATCGAGCAAGCAGTACGACAAAACTTGGAGGCTGCCGGTTTCGCTCGGAGTTCGGCTGAACTCTGACGGTCTCGGCACATCTCCCCTCTCTCCAGAGATCAGGAGCTTCCCCCTTCCCGAAGACTTCAAAATCCCGAGGTTCGCCGTTTACGACGGAACCTCGGATCCAGCAGCACACCTCCGGCACTTCACTCAGAGAATGTCGGTGTGGGGCGATGCAGGCCACCTGAACTGCAGAGTCTTCTCCTCCAGCCTCGGGGACCTCCCCCTGAAGTGGTTCTACGCACTCCCCCCAGGATTGATCAAAAGTTGGCAGCAGCTCCGAAGTTCCTTCATGACGAAGTTCCAAGCCCACAGGGTCGTCCCCAGGTCGGCCGCCGACCTGATGGCCCTCAGAATGAAGCAGACCGAGAACGTCACGCAGTTCGCCAAAAGGTTCTGGACTGTCTACAGCCAGACCGAGGATACTTCACATGCAATAGCGATACTGTCTTTCCAACAAGCCCTCCTACCAGGCAACGAGCTTCGAAAGGACTTGGTCATGCATCCCGTGGTCACTATGGCAGCACTGATGACCAGGGTAAACCAGTTCGTCAGGCAAGAAGCAGACGAAGCCCGAGCCCAGAAGCATTTCAACAACAATCAACAGGCAGCGTCCATCTCGGCGGACGCCTCCATCTCGGCGGATGCCTCCGGCTACGCAGCAGCGTCCATCTCGGCGGACGCCTCCATCTCGGCGGATGCCTCCAGCTCCGCAGCAGCGTCCATCTCGGCGGACGCCTCCATCTCGGAGAATGCCTCCAGCTCCGCAGCTCCGTCCATCTCGGCGGACGCCTCCATGACAGAAGTCTCCTCCAGCTCGGGGGGCTGCTGAAGCCTCCTATCATCTTTCAGCTTCGACCGCCCGTCAGCTTTGATCGCACGACCCTCTACCGTCATTTCTGGTGGCACGGTCCACTACTGTCAGCTTCGATGGCGCCGTCAGCTGCGACGACATCGGGACGACCCTCTACTGTCGGCTTTGATCGTACGACCCTCTACTGTCATTTCGACGGCACGGTCCTCTGCTGTCAGCCTTGATCGCACGGTCCTCTGCCGCCGCTAGTCGTCTAGAGCTTCGTACCCCTGGTGACGAGCCAGTGGGATCTCCATTGCGTGCGGCAGGCGCATCTCGGCCACGCGCCAGATGCCCGGCACAGGCCCCTGGTGACGAGCCAGTGGGATCTCCATTGCGTGCGGCAGGCGCATCTCGGCCACGCGCCAGATGCCCGGCACAGGCCCCTGGTGACGAGCCAGTGGGATCTCCATTGCGTGCGGCAGGCGCATCTCGGCCACGCGCCAGATGCCCGGCACAGGCCCCTGGTGACGAGCCAGTGGGATCTCCATTGTGCGGCAGGCGCATCTCGGCCACGCGCCAGATGCCCGGCACGGGCCCCTGGTGGCGAGCCAGTGGGATCTCCATTGCGTGCGGCAGGCGCATCTCGGCCACGCGCCAGATGCCCGGCACAGGCCCCTGGTGACGAGCCAGTGGGATCTCCATTGCGTGCGGCAGGCGCATCTCGGCCACGCGCCAGATGCCCGGCACAGGCCCCTGGTGACGAGCCAGTGGGATCTCCATTGCGTGCGGCAGGCGCATCTCGGCCACGCGCCAGATGCCCGGCACAGGCCCCTGGTGATGAGCCAGTGGGATCTCCATTGCGTGCGGCAGGCGCATCTCGGCCACGCGCCAGATGCCCGGCACAGGCCCCTGGTGACGAGCCAGTGGGATCTCCATTGCGTGCGGCAGGCGCATCTCGGCCACGCGCCAGATGCCCGGCACAGGCCCCTGGTGGCGAGCCAGTGGGATCTCCATAAGCGCCTCTCGATACTCACTCTCCAGCTCGGCAGTAGTGTGAATCTCCAGCTCGGCAGAAGCACCCTGTTGTAGCTTAGCAGTGATGCCAACCTCTAAGCTCTGGTTCATTGCCAGCCAGTCATCCTCCATGATACTTACCTTCTGACCTCAAAAGAGCAGTCTATCGAGCTCAGAAGCTGGGGGGCTATTGTGTGGGGATATTTCCGAACTCACCGGAAGACTGGCCTGATACTCCATCTCGCGCTCCAGCGCCCGCTAGGCCATCTCGGCAAGGCTCGCATCAACATCCACCAGCTCGGCCAAGTGCTCCCACTTCGGCCAGAGACTCAGCTCGACTCCTTGCACAACTCCACCTCAGTAGAGCTCCACCTCGGCCAGGTCGTCCCCAGCTCGGCTAGGGTCTTCATCCCGTTCCTCCACTTCGGGGTCTCTGCAAGGTCTCTAGCCAAGGCAGGGTCCGACAGCTGTCCACCCTTGGACACTTAAGCATGCTAGAGCACGCGCGACAAGACAAGGGCACGCCTATACTCTCTGACAGACAGAGCCTCCCATGCCGCCCATGCTTCCTGACAGATCGGCGTCCACAGACGCCAGAGTGGGCTGTGATGGGACGGCTAACCACCTCATTGTCTCCTGCCTCCTCTCTCTCCAAAGTCAACTATCTCCCTCTCCTCCTCTATAAAAGGGGCCAAACCAGAACAATAAACTCTCTCTCTCTCTCCCGTCTGAGAGAAACACACTGGTATCACCTTCTCCCCCAAAATCTCCTCCTACTGTCCAGTACTCATACTGACTTAGGCATCGGAGAGCCCTGCGCTGCCCACAGCCAGGGTCCTCTGACCTGTTTCTTCTCCCTCTTCCAGGTTCTCAGGCATCGGTTCTTCCATCATCAACGAGGAGACGGGGAGCCTCAGCCTTCGTCCTCCTCAGTGAGTCGCAAGAACACCACCCTCACCGGGTTCGTGAATTTTTGTGCACTTACACCCTCGATCGTCGAGGAAGAAGAGTCATAGGAGAAGAAGGGTCACATGGAGCCTGATCACCAGAGGTGGGCCACAACTATTGTTCGGAGAAGATCACGGAGTTCGCAAAAAAGCAGACGGAACTAGTTTGGGTTCAATTCGAAGACGTTCAAAGGTGGGCCAATCGCTGCCGAAGGAGATTCAGAGAATACGGACTATGTGATCTTCGTTGCAGATTTGCAGCCGCAGCCTCGCCGTCGCCGAGCAAGAGAACTAGAAGCAGTCAATGTATCGGAATTATTGCACCACCGCTGCAAACCATTGCCTGAGAAGTAGGGCTGCGAATCTGTCAACGCCGCCACCATACAATGCTCCATCTTCGACGGTGAAAGAGGGTAGTGGCAAGAGAATCCGCCCTGGGCATGTAGCAAAGGCTCTATTGCAGAGATTCTGTTGTAAGAGTACTGTTTATAGGGTTGGTTCCAGGTTGGTTCGGTTAAGCCGGAATGGACGAGAAATCTATTTTATCTAAGTTTTTATAAAATTAATTTGAGTTTTTGGCAAATTTATATGAGTTTTTGCCAAATTTATTGCGTTTTTATCAAATTTATCAGAATTTTTGTCAAATTTATTAGAGTTTTTTCGAAAATCTATTTTAGTTTTTGGCAAATTTATCTAAGTTTTTAGCGTATATATCTGAGTTTCTGAAAAATTTATCACCATTTTTAAAAATTAAACTAAGTTTTTGAACAAATCTTTTTATGTGTTTGAAAATTTTATCTGAGTTTTTTTTTAATTTATCTGAGTTTTTTGACAAATTTATTTGCGTTTTGTAAAATCTATTTCTATTTTTAAATTTTATTTGTGCCTTTTTAAATTTATTTTCTTTTTGTAAAATCTATTTGTATTTTTTAATTTTATTTGTGTCTTTTCAAATTTATTTGCTCCTTTTCAAAATTATTTACTTTTTTTTGGAGTTTTTTGTGTCTTTTCAAATTTTTTTGAGTTTTTTGGAAATTTATTTGTGTCTTATGAAATTTATTTATATTTTTTGAAGTTTATTTGAGTCTTAAAATTTATTTGCTCTTTTTAAATTTATCTGGGTTCTTTTGAAACTTATTTGAGTCTTTTGAAATTTATTTACATTCTTTTGAAATTTATTTCCAATTTTTGAAATTTATTTGTATTTTTAAAAATTTTATTTGAAAATCTCAGTAATGGGATTTTCATTAATCGTGGCCAATTAAATGGTATTTGACCATTATTAATGGCATATCCCACTAATCATGGGAGATGATCTATATTTAAATAAATAAGAAATTTTAAAAAAGGGTAACTTGGACATTTAGGTCTTCAACTTTGGAAAAAGAATTGACCACACTATGAAAAAAGATTGTGGATCTAAGGCAAGAAAGTGAAATATTTAGAGACCTATCGTCGAATGCCCCGTTTGATTGGTACCAAATTGTATGTATATATATATATTAACAAAGTATTTAAAGTACAATTTTGACCATCTCAGTGTAATTCATACCGAAAGATAGAATCAGGTTTTCTATGGTTTTTTTTTTTATAAACTATTAATGTCTTTTAAAATATTAATCATAAAAATTAGATTGTCCATGCTAAATATGGGGAGATTTTGCTAGTCATTACATGATAGGTGAAGCATTAGCATAAGCATAAGTAACTTTAAGCTTCTTTATCAACTAGATAAATCAAATTCATAAAAAAATCTTAATAAACTTGAAGATCACTGGTCTTATTACATGTCCATAATTAATAACAAAGTAAACTTGAAAATCAAATTAATAAGCTGTCTTTGGGGCTCTGAGCAATATCCTCCGCACTACTCTTGGTTTCCCGCAAGATCACCGTCGTTCTCATCTTCAACATAAGGGGATCTACTTCATTAATGATGTCCTCTGAGACAATCGTTAGAAATCCATCATCATGCCCTTCATCAGCAATTTGATTAACATAGAATCATTTTTTTCTTTTATATCACCTCTTCGAAAAATATTACTCTAACCCATGGTTTAAAATTGCGATATCGGTCAACCCCCAAAAATTGATATAGTATCGGTATCAGTTGCGGTTCGTGATCCGTCACGTACATGTGGCGTGAATTATTTTTATCCCAAAGAAATTTGAAGAAATATTGAGAAAATTCGGAATATTGAAAAATACTAGAAAATAAAGAAAATCTCATTAGTACACACTATAAACCAAAATACCCGGCCCCCAAAGTCATAGCACCCTATATCACTATTTAATCTTTAACTGTAAGTTTAATCTTTGAGTTTATCCTTATAAGTTATAAACCTATTAATGCGTTCCATATTTAAAATTCAAATCATTCAAAATAACTATCACCACTTGTTGACACCAAAAATGTCACTTTGCCTTTCCAAGATCCAAAGAGCTACATGAAGTCGCAACCTGCCATAAATAGGCAATGCTGCTTCCAAAAATAAAATCTTGTCAGAATCAAACAAAAACTGCAAGATTCTTCCAGACAGCCAAAAGAGGAGTACACAAGAAGTTTCAAGCCATTTCAAGATCATTTGGCCTAACTTCGCTTCTCCGACAGCCAAATCAAGCCTCTCGGCGGTAAAGCTCTCCGGGACCATGATTTCCAAGACAGAACCTATGGATCATCTTAAAATGACTCCAATAGGTTCCCTGTCAAATTTCAAGTCAATCGGACATCGGTTGACCGCACATCAAACCGCGACATCTTCATCGCGACAAAAAGCAAGTCTGCAGGTGATAGGACCCCAAACGGCTTCGAAACTCAAACAAAAGCCTATGGTTGGTCTTATTTATTGCTCAGGAGGCTTCACACCAAATTTCAGGTCATTCCGACATCGTTTGACCCAGTTTCAGCTTTTGACAGAAAATCGGCAGCTCTGCGCGACAAAGTCTTCGGCTTTCTCAGGAAATTGGAAACTTTGCAAAATAAAATGCAAGGATTCTCATCAGGTTTCCTACAAAGAAATCAGGCCAATAAATGATCAAAATGTCAAAGAAAAGTACAGAAGAAAAAAGAATAAAAAAAGAGCAAAAACGGACGCAAAACGGGACCGAAAGCCTGCGACCCTGGGCCAGGGTCGCCGGCGACCATGGACCCCGGGGTCGCCGGGAAAGCCCCGGAAACCCCGGTTTTCGCCGTTTTTTCGCGATTCAAGGAGCCCAGCCTCTGGTACTTTCCAAAATTCATGCTTTTGAGACACCAAGTCCTCTGATATCCGTCCAAAACACGGGTAAATCATCAAGAGTATCGAAGACAGTATTGATCGCCACCCGGTCAACCAAAAAAAAGTGTGCTTTCCACCCGACCGATCGAGAAATCGACAGGACAGATGGCACCGACCCGCTGTTGGCAACAAGCACCTGAAATTACATGGTCATCTGATGTCGATCTACATGAAGATCCATCGATGATCATCGACAGAAGAATTCCAAAAGACATGGCACGGCCCGCGACTCTTCAGCTGCTTGGCGACCACTTAATGCGATTAATTGACTAGCTTTATTACAGTCATTAATCCATTTCTTTGGACGGCCCAATCAGAAGCAAGCATTTGGGAGTTACAAGTCAAGAGATTCATGGCATTTAACCCATGAAACTCCTCCCATCATGGCGATTAAAGGCGATTAAATGCCCTCAATCTCCTCCGGCCAATCAGAAGCCAAGAAAAAGGAGTTACAAAATAAACAATTCAATTTTGTAACTCCTCCCATTATGTGGCTTAATGACATTAAAAGCCCATAAGCTCTCCTAAATGGCTACCAAGAGCCTATAAATAGGAGAGCACTCCAAAGGAATCAGATCATCAGAGAACATCGGAAAAACACACAACAACAATCAGAAAGCATCAGAAAAATCAGAGAAAAAAGCACAGAAATCCAGAGAAAGGAAAAAGAGAGAAAACTCTGCGGAAGTTCTACACCGGCCACCGCAACAAGGTGACAAAAGTCCCTTGGGGGGTACCCCCCCCAAGGTCCTTGCCTTCTCCTCCTGCCTCCAATGGCTTAGATATGGCTTTTCAGCCCGTCTACTCGGTTTTTTATTGGACATAGGACCTTCCTTTGGTCTTTGTCTTCTAAAAACCTGAGGTTATAGCCAAGCCAAGCGAATCAAATAGCATCCTCTGTTCTCATCTGCATGGATGATGGCGAAGCCCACATATGGCTTGCGACCGTCAATCTAAACGAGTCCTCCACAATCTCCTGAGAAGTTAGATCCTCCTTTTCTTGCTTTTCATTGTAGTTTGTATTTTTAAAAAAGAGACAAAAATCACAATTCTTGTCTTTCATTGTTGATAAGGATTGTAAATCGGCTATAAACGCCAAAGTCGGCTATAAACGCCAAAAATCGGCTATAAACGCCAAAATCGGCTATAAATGCTAAAAAATCGCCTTTCACGGCAAATCAAGAAAAATGTCTCTTTTCTTAAATATATGTGCAATGGAAAACTTGAAAGAAGTTGATTTCCTTTTTACTTGCGAAGGTTGATCTCCGGATCACCACTTGCAATTCCAAGTAAAAATAGAAAATCTGGCACACCCACAAAAAAAGAAATGTTGATGCACGCCCTTGCCCCCCGGTTACGAAAAGGTCGGAACCAAACGGACTCCCACGTCCGCCGACCTCGGTAGAACTCGAGCAGGAGCGCGGTCCATCAAGCTGGCACACCCGGTGGGACTCGTTTATTTGAGAACACGATGCTAGAAATGAAATATTTGCATATCATATATTTTGCTCTATGCTTATATTTCTTTTCTCGATTCCTTGGCTACTTTATAATTGGTGGCCTATGTTGAATTCTGCAAAAAAAATGAGATGAGATTTTTTGTTTGGAAATTTCTAATTCTTTGAATTTATTTCCATTCTTTCTCTTTTCAAAAAAAAAAAATTTTAAAAAAAAAAAAACAAAAAAATCAGATTTGTCATTTTTGGATTCAAAATTGAGAAACCTTGATCCGTTCCTATCGTTCATCGCGCTTGCAGAAATGTTGAGCCTGTTCGACTAAGGTTTTGGGCCATGGTTTCTCTTCGATGAGTTCATTAAAAAATCAAAAAAAAAATATATATATATATATAAAAAAAAAAAAATTTTAGATTTCTCAATTTGGATTCAAAATTGAGAAACCTTGATCCGTTCCTATCGTTCATCGCGCTTGCAGAAATGTTGAGCCTGTTCGACTAAGGTTTTGGGCCATGGTTTCTCTTCGATGAGTTCATCAAAAATCAAAAAATATATATATATATATAAAAAAAAAATTTTAGATTTCTCAATTTGGATTCAAAATTGAGAAACCTTGATCTGTTCCTATCGTTCATCGCGCTTGCAGAAATGTTGAGCCTGTTCGACTAAGGTTTTGGGCCATGGTTTCTCTTCGATGAGTTCATCAAAAATAAAAAAAATATATATATATATATAAAAAAAAATTTTTTTTTAGATTTCTCAATTTGGATTCAAAATTGAGAAACCTTGATCTGTTCCTATCGTTCATCGCGCTTGCAGAAATGTTGAGCCTGTTCGACTAAGGTTTTGGGCCATGGTTTCTCTTCGATGAATTCATAAAAATAAAAATAAAATAAAATAAAATATATATATAAAAAAAAAGACATAGACCACTAAGGTTAAACCAACTGTGTTCTTCGATCATGGTTGATTCAAAGAAAAGCCTTGTCCAGAGTGTGGAGACAGCTTGACTGTTCTAGGCAAGGGTCCTCCAAACGGGTTCATTAAGTAATCCTACCCTTACCTGGGGGCAATTCTATCAATCAAGATTTCATAAGACCGGGTTAGGAGGCCTATGTGTACTCTCTCGTCTTTTAAATAAAAAAAAATAAAAAAAATATAAAAATTTTAAAATAAAAAATAAAAATAAAAAAATTTTCAAAAAAAAAATCTTAAAAAAAAAAATTAATAAAAATAAATAAAAAAATAAAAAAAGGTTTTTTTTAAAAAAAAAAAATATATATCTTCAAAAAAAAAAAAAAAAAAAACTTCCGTCATTTTGGGTTTAGATCGGAGAAATCTTGGTCTTCTTCTTTCTGAGCACTGGCGCTCGCGGAAATCGCTGAGCCCGTGTTCAGATTGGAGTGCCTTTTGCTCTCTTTGATGAACCCGATATTGGCCTTTCAAAAAAAAACTCGTCATTTTTAGATTCAGATCCGAGAAATCATGGTTCATTTCTTTCTGAGCACTGGCGCTCGCGGAAATCGCTGAGCCCGTGTTCAGATTGGAATACCATCTGCTCTCTTTGATGAATCCAATCTTGACCTTTCAAAACAGAGAATCTCATCTCATAGATGCGGTCTCAAAACATTTGTGTCTAGCGGTACTAGTACGCCCTTTCAGGGTCTACTGTATTGCGACCGGCACATCTGTAACTCCAACTTTAAATTCTTCTTACGTCGAGCAAGCTCTGCTTCTCGATAAGTCAAATTTAAGTTCACAATTGCTTCTAGCAGTCACTGGGATGCCCATTCCGGGCTTACCACACCTGCGATCAGAACAATTGTACCCTCTATGGCATTTTGCCTTCCTCATATTGTTTGGGTCATCTACCTCGAGCAATTTGAAAAGACGAAACCATAGAACTTCCCATTTATGATCATTATATTCTTGTGATTACTAATGGATGTGGTCTTGTTTCAGAAATTTTCGAAAAAACTAACAATGGCAGCTTCACTAACCATTACTTTTGACGAAAGCAAGCACCAACTCATGCTTCAACAGAAGCATACCACGCGCACCTACAAGCGCCCCATCAGCTGCCGAAGCGTCAACTCCCTCGGCAACTCTGTGAACTCCGGGTCAACCTCGACTCCCCGGACTATCGTCTTCGGGACGCTGGGACCATTCCCACTTCCTGAGGAACAAGCTGCTCCCTCCAAGAAGCAGAAACTCGCCTCTCAACGTGTCACTACCGTGACACCAAAGGCGAGTACCAGAAGACCTGAAGCCCGTGGCAGCCCCACGAAGCCTCAACCTGCAAACAACCAGGTCTACCCCAAGACTTGGTCCCCAAGACCTTCACCAAAACAAAGAAGGTCCCAGACATCCACTAAGCCAGCATTCCTGGCCCCACTCAAGGAGAACCAGTTCTATCCTCTTGCTTACATGAAAGAGGAGAGACCCATCTCCAACCTGACTTCCAAGTCATCCCAGCATGAGCCGGCTTGTTCCTACAAGCCCAAAATCAAGTCATTCATCACAAGGCCTCCACAAGCACCTGCTAAGGCCTACAAATCTGCAGTTCGACCCTTTATCTCTACAGGGGCCGAACTTCACAAATTCAAAGCTTCGCTGCAGCAGGCGAAGGACAGGGTTCGCATCCTGTCCTTGCCCAGCTACAGAGAAGACAGGCTCGGCTGCTGCGCCCGAGGGAGTACATCCTTCATCGTCAGAGCCCAGTCAGAGCTGACCGAAGCTCAAATTGCTCGTCGTATACGCCGCCGCGCGTCGTACCGACAAAAGAGACTACAGAAGCAAAGGACCCAGCCTCCTACACTTCAAGTCTCTCCCAAATGGGTCGAAAAAGAAAGACCCAACCAAGTTGCTGCCGTCCATATGGTTGGAAAAACCAGAAGGCGCCAAAAATCAGCAACAAAAATCCATGTCCGACGTCCAATGACCCGCAGCGTCTCCAGGACAAGAAGACATTCAGAAGAATCCCCTGCTCCTTCAAGGAAAGGACAGCAGAGTGATCCTTCCTCAAGCTCTTCTTCAAAAAGAATGAGCCCCAGCTCAGTCACCAGGACAGTTTCTTCGTTCGAATCACGAAGGATGAATGTCTTGGCTACAAATTCTGAGCCACCACCCCGCAATCCACCTCCAGAAGATGCGATCACCCGCATCCAGCAGTTGGAACAGGGCCAGCAGAGGATTGAAACTCTGATGGAAAACCTTCTCCTCGCCTTCCAAAATCAGGCGAGCAATGAACCTCCTCCGAATCATCAAGACGACGAGGTAAATAGAGAAGAAAATGAATCACGCGCCCTTACTAAAAAGGACGTAGACGGTATCCTCGCCAAAGCAAAAGAAGAGGATATACTCAAGGAGCATGGGATCAAGCCACCATATCCCTTATGGATGGACTCGGTCCCGTTCCCCACCAAATTCAAGCATCCTACTCTCCAAACATATACGGGGAAAGGATCAGCCAGACAGCACGTCATCCACTTCAAGATCCTGACGGGAGCTATCGCGGATCAAGATGCACTCAAGATCCGCCTCTTTGCAAGTACCCTAAAAGGTACGGCCTTCGATTGGTACTCCACTCTGCCGGAGGACTCAATCCAAAATTGGGCCATGCTAGAGACACGCTTCCTGACTCACTTCAAAGGTGAGGATCACCCCGCTACTATGGCTCAGCTGTGCAGCCTAAAACAGGGGGAGAATGAATCAACATATGACTTCATTCACAAGTGGAAAGCAATGGCATACAAATGCTCTGATGTATTGCCACAAGCGTCGCTAGTCGACATCTGCCGAAACAACATGAGAGCCAGAATCCGCTCCATGATCATCGGCAACAAATCAAAAAACCTGGGAGAACTCCTAGAAGCTTCCATGGAAGCTGAAACGGTGATTAAAGACCTCAACAGTCAGAAATCATCAAGAAAAGAGCCAACCGCCGTTGCAACCTCTAAACCAAAGAAAAAAGAGGTCCTCAATGTGCAGACCAAGTCAGCTCCTCAGCCACCAAAGAAAGCTGAAAACAAAGCTGTTGGTAAGAAACCTGAACTCTCTGATGCCTTCAAAGAACGAGTAGAGAAGAAATACCCGTTTGATGAAGATGTTGATGAAATCTTCAGGGCTCTTGTGGCAAACGGCAAGCTCACCTTGCCTGAACCAAAAAGACCGGGTGATGTTGGCAAAACCAACGATCCTCGGTACTGTCCATATCACCAGATGATCTCGCATCCTCTCAATCAATGCTTCGTTGTGAGAGAGAAAATAAATGAAATGTGGAAAAACGGAGTCATCACCTTTGACAAAAACTATGGGTCTGCCTCCGTCAACATGGTGACATGTGGACAAACATCAAGATCACCGAAGAAGAAGATCACTACTTCCTTCAAGGTGATAAACTCAATCGAAGCGTCCGAAGAACTGGTTCCTTACCCGACACCAGACGGACAACCGATATGGGTACATCCCGATCTCCTGGAAGATGAAAATTGGGAGGTCGTGAAAATAAAGCCTACAGCTCGACAGCGAAGGCAGGCTAGGAAACATCTCCTCAAGCTCAAACGGCAAGAGAAGATCCAGCCAAAACTAGAGGTCAAAGAAAAGGCAGAGGCTTCCTCTACCGCTTCACTGGAGGTAACAAAAACATCCCTTCCAGAGACTTTAAAGGGGGTAAGGAAATTCACTCTCAGTGATTTCATGCCACCTCAATTCAAAGAAGCCATGCAGGAGGCATCATACTCTTGCAATTCGGTAGTTGGATTCTCCATTGATGGATACGAGTCCAGCGACACCGATGATGGATTCGAATCCAACTACACAGATGAGTGGGAGGAGTCCCTTGAAACAGGAGAATATCTCTCCGATGAAGAATGGGTTCCTGAGTCTCATCTTATGCCAGTAATCTGGTATAACCCCCTACAGCCACAAGGATCCTGGTCTGATGATGAAGAAGACCAAGAGGCTGTACAAGAAAATGCTGCTGACCCAGCACCTCTCATCACTCCAGTGGAAATCAACAATGTTGAGCCACAAAGAGATGATGAAGAAGAAGATCCGGCTCCCATGCCTGATCTTGAAGAATATGCAAGGATCTTGCAGCGACTCGCTCTAGAACAAGAGCAAGAACGCGTCAACGAGCCTCCTCGCAATCCAGAGCCTGAAGTCCCTGAAGACCATCAGGTACATCCTCCCTTAACTCCTGAAAATGGAGAAAATTGCTGGATAGACGATCCTCTCACATCCGAGGATGAGTCTGACTCCGATCAGGCAACGTCTCCCGTCAGAGCTTCCTGTAATGTGATAATTCGGGATTATAGCTCTTCCGAAGCATCATCTGATGAGAGCACTTACACTCCGGCGACGCCTAGCAATGTATCTTCTGGAGCCACCTCGTCTCACGTGACTTTCACTGAGATGACACCCTCTCAGGTTTCTTCTCCTGAGACTGTGACTTCAAAGTTCACACCCTTCCTGACTGAAGAATTCCCAGCTATTGATGCTTGGGACGATGAATTAGTCAACGAAGAAGAAAGATTGCTGGATGCTGTTCAGGACTTGTTCCCGGAAAATGCTCCATGCAACACAATCACTGAGGATGGTAACTCTGCTGCTGATGCATCCTCAGCAAATGAAAAACGACAGCCTCTTGATCCTGAAGACAATCAGGCTGGACCTAAGCTCTATGATCAGATAAAAAGGTTAGGATATTACTGGCCTACCATGGTAGCTGACGCAATGCAATTTGCTAAGCGCTGCCAACAATGCCAAGTTCATGGAGATTACATTCACATGCCTCCAGAATGGCTGCATCCTACAGCGATCTCATGGCCTTTCGAAGCCTGGGGTATGGACATCATAGGTCCTATTTCTCCCCCTTCAAGCAAAGGTCATCGCTTCATCCTCGCCGCTACGGATTATTTCTCCAAGTGGTCAGAAGCATTTGCGTTTAACGAAATGAAGACCTCATCAGTCCTTCAGTTCCTACGCACCAACATCATTTGTCGTTTCGGCATACCCAAAAGATTCGTCCATGAAAACGGACCACAGTTCCGGGATCATCGATTCTACAGGTTCTGCGACAAATACAAAATTCAAAGCTGTCCTTCGACCCCATACAATCCGGCAGCAAACGGGTTAGCAGAAGCTTTCAACAAGACACTCTGCAAAATCCTCAAAAAAATGGTCTCTAGTCACAAAAGAGACTGGAGCGACAAAATGTCTGAAGCTTTGTGGGCCTATCGAACCACCGTTCGAGGACCAACCCATAGCACACCATTCTCCTTGGTCTATGGATGCGAAGCTGTCGTGCCCTTGGAAGTACAAATTCCTTCCTTGAGGGTATCCTTGCAAAATGACATGACTCAAGAAAGCAATGTCAAATTGCGACTCCATGAGCTGGACAATCTCGACGAGAGACGGCTCGAAGCTCAACAAAGCATTGAACTTTACCAAGCACGTATGGCAGGATCTTTCGATAAAAAGGTCAGGCAACGCGCCTACAAAAAGAATGACTTAGTTCTTGCGGTAAAAAGACCAATGGTCTTCGCTCACAAGTCCAAAGGCAAATTCGAGCCAAAATGGGAGGGACCCTACGTCATCGACAAAGTTTTCTCCAATGGCGCATACGCACTCCTAAACATGGAAGGTGACAGATGTATGCTGCCCATCAATGGCAAGTTCTTAAAGCGGTACTACCCTTGAAGACTTACCCAACTGGGTAAGAGCAATGCCTGTACGGCCAAAACCGGTTTCCAGGTACACGCTCGCTAAACCCACCCTTTTTCAGAATTTTCATGTCAAAAATTGAAATTTCTAGAAATCTAAAACAATGTTTACTTTCATCGTTTCATTGTTCAAAAAAAAAATATATATATATCCAAGTTTAGGAACCTTTCCCTAACTTGACCAAAATTTCCAACCCTTGAACCCAAAATTCATGGTTTGAAACAAAATCCGGATTCAGGGATTTCCATCCTAGTCCACCCTGCCTTTTACTGCCCAAATGGTTTTAGGTCAAAATTTATGACCCTCGTGTCTTTAAACAAAAAAAATGGTTTTTCAAAAACCGCGAGGAAGCGACGCTTAGTCGATACTCGCACAAATCGGAAGCAAGCGAACCACATTCGACACTTCCAAAATCGCAGGGAAGCGACATTTCGTCGATACTTGCAAAATCCAAAACTGTGGAGACGCAACATTTCAGTTGATATCCATAACCCAAAGGTTCGAGAAAACCACAAATTTCAAAAATCGTGGGGAAACGACATCAAGTCAGTACCCGCAAAACCAAAATTTTTGAAAAGCAAGGATGCGACATTCCATCGATACTTGCACCCAAATCCGCGAGGATGCGACATTCCATCGATACTCGCAACCGAATGAGCAAGGATGCGACATTCCATCGATACTTGCAAGAACATTCAGCAGGGAGGCGACTTTTAGTCGATACTTGCATTTTTTCTTTGAGAACCAAACCGGCTATAAATGCCATCAAAACAGGCTATAAATGCCACAAACCGGCTATCAATGCCACCAAAAACAAACCGGCTATCAATGCCACAAACAAAAAAACTTGGATTTCAAAAACGGCTATCAATGCCACCAAAACAAAACAGGCTATCGATGCCACCAAAAAAAATGGCTATCAATGCCACCAAAACAAAACCGGCTATCAATGCCACCAAAATTGGCTATAGATGCCACAAACAAAAAAAAAAAACTCGGCTATCAATGCCACAAGAAAAGCTGGCTCTCATGCCAAAATTGGCTTCCATGCCACAAACAAAAAACCTGGCTTTCATGCCAAAACAATCATTTGACAAAAGATTTTCACAAAATGACAACCTTTTGATCAAATCCCATTTAGCAATTACTTTTATCACAAAAAGATTCAAGTGAGCGTAGGGATAACAAAAAAAAATCAATCCCATTTAGCAATTACTTTTATCACAAAAAGATTCAAGTGAGCGTAGGGATAACAAAAAAAAAATCAATCCCATTTATCAATTACTTTTATCACAAAAAGATTCAAGTGAGCGTAGGGATAACAAAAAAAGAGCATCCCATTTAGCAATTACTTTTATCACAAAAAGATTCAAGTGAGCGTAGGGATAACAAAAAAAAAGTGTTCACAAGCACTACAAAAAAAAGAGTACCAAAAAAATACATGTGGTACCAAAAAAAAAAGAGAGTGTTCACAAGCACTGCAAAAGAATAAGTACCAAAAAAAAAAATATACAAGTGGTACCAAAAAAAAAAAGGAGAAAGAAGGATGGTTTCTGTATACAGGAGCTCAATCAAAGATGGTCTCCAGCCAAGAGTTCAACTCCCCAAGCAGACTTTTAGCCTCAGCTGTCAAGGATTCCAAGGCACGCTTCTTCAGGAACTTGCCATGAGATGCTGGAGTGGGCTGTACCCCTTCTCTCACACCAGGAAGCTTACCTCGAGCAGCTTGCCATTGTTTATCCTCATCAGACTTCCTTTTGAGAACCCGTTCGGCATCTGCAACCTGGTGAATCAGGACACTCTCCCTGTCGCGAGCTTCTATTATGGCAGTCCACTTGGCAGCGACTTGTGCCTGCAGAAGCTCAAGACGTTTCCTGGCCTCATCGACCTCCCTATCAAGGATGTTAAGGTCATGTGTCAGCTCGATGATGGTTAGCTCTTCTCTATTCCTCTTTCGGACTGCCACCTTCTTGCTTTCTGTAGCCTCATCTAGGTCAGACTTAGCCTTATCAGCAGGGTCCAGGAACATCTCCTTGAAGAACTGGTCATCAGCCAAACTCACGGTCTCAAACCACTTGTCACCCAGTGCAATGATCCTATCAACGATCGCCCTGGCACCTGTGACATCCAGACCAGCCTCTTCAGCATCACTGAGAATCTCCTGCACATGCTGGATCATGCCAAATCCGACTTCTAAGTGCCCAGAAAGGAGAGTCTCAATCCAAGAGCGCACAACTCGCACCACCACCTTCTTCGCAAAAAGAAGAGATGGCCCAGCTGAGGATTCGCCCAACTCCGTTGGTCGGCTACTCATGTCATCATCTGTTGAAAGAGTAACAAAAGAACTCTTTCCAGCTGAAGCTGCTCCTGCTCGGGAAGGAATCTCAGCGCGAGGAATCTCCTCAATATTGTCAGAGCTGGTCCCAGGAATCTCTACCTCTGGATCAACCTCTGGCATCTCTTGCTCTGGAAGCAACGGATCCTCCTCTGCCACTTCAAAACCTGCAAAGGAAACACAAAAAGGTATGAATATGACCCTGTTTGAAAATCATTATCAGAGTTATAACTACAAAATACCTTCTTCGACGACTGGCGGAACACTTTCTTCCTCCATGAACTCATCGAAAGCATCATCAACATTTGCGTCCATCGATGGTTCAAAGTCATCAGAACCCCGTGGCAAGTCAGCTGGCAACAAAAAATGTGATTAGCAAGCCAAGTCACAAACAAAAAAAAAGAAGAGCAAAAGAAGTCGTACCAATTGGAGATTTTGGATTTACTCCAGAGTCCCTCGGTTCTTCTTCAGGTGCCTCAACAGGATCCATCACCACCTCATCGGTTGGGACCTCAGGCATCACCAAGTCTTCCTCTGCTAAAAAAAAAAAGAGAAGAAAAGCAGAAACAAGAAGCAAATCATAACATGGAAAAATCCCATGAAAAGAAATGGAAAGAGAAAAAGGAAGAATCATACCTTCACCGACGGTCTCTTCTTCTCGGCTTCTCTTCTCTGGAGGCTCGTCAGCATCCACTGGCACATCCTCATTGATAGTAAGAGGAACTTCCAAGTTAGGAGAATCCTCATGCTGCCCCTGGCTGCGATGATGACTCCTCCTCCTCTTACTTCTGCGGGCTCGCTTCTTAGAAGAACCTACCCCGCTGTCAGAGTCAGGTTTCCCACTTGACTCATCACTGGATGGTCTGCTCTTGCCAGTAGACTCCACGGAAGCTTGCCTCTGCGCCGCTTGCATCCAAGCGCCAAGTTCGGCTTCCTCCTGTTCTAGCTGCTCCAAAGCCTCGTCAGGTATTTCTCGAACAGCTTCAGAACCGATGACGCCCTGGTCACCGAGAAAGCCTATCTTGTGCTTCTCTCCAGAAAGGAAGGCCCAAACTTCCTCTCGCCGGATGCCATCCGACTTTCCAAGGCCTTTTCCAGATGCCAGCTTCACATCAAGCTCCTTCCTGGAAAGTCCCCGATATGCCGAGAAGCTCTCCGCGAACCACTTCGCAAAGCCGGCAGTCCGGGAAGTCAGCAACACAGGATAAGAAATCATGGCAGTAGTGTCTTCAGCACTATAAATAGCCCATGCATTTCTCCCGTCCTGTAAGCCTCCAAAGCGCTTCACCATACTTGAAGGCGCTCCAACAACGCCTTGAGAAAAGCCAAGTTGCAAGGCAAAGCGAGAAGGTACATACGGCTGGATATCGACGAAAAGATGTCTGCGGTACACCATCGTGCCGACACGTATGCTGAAAAGCCACTCTCTCTCTGCATTTGTCAAAGAATAATGCCTTCCCGACCCCGCCCTGGTAGAGTCTCGGGAGGCACCAAAATCAAAAGCCTTCTTCCGCAACTCCGGAGAAAGCTTTACTGAAGATTGCCCCATCTCGACGTCCCTGAAACGTCGGATCCTCATGCGGGCAAACAAAAGTGATTCGGACACGGCTTTGCCCTTAGCCAGTCGAATCATCAGAGGATCATCATCCTGAGCAGCACCCAGCCGATGGAAGCCAGGACAGTGGTATACATACCACGAATAAAAGATATGGGCTGAAAATACCCTATTCATGGGAAGCCCAAGCCGAACTAGAAAAGCAGCAGCCTGCAGTTCGGTACACAGGTAGGAGTAAAGAGCAGGCACCAAAGCAAGCTGCTCTCCAAACGCCATCTGACAAGCCGGGAAAATACAATGCGGCCTGATGTGCGTTCCATCTCCTCCAGCAAAAATAGCCTCACCAAGCCAATAAGTGAGGTAAACAGCGAGATCTCTCCGCAGTGCAATGTCAGGACATATGGCGTTTGTGCTTGCACAGAAACCTCTCAACTCTTCTTGCATGGCCAAGATCTTCTTTGAACTTGGATCCTGAGCTGCAGCTTCCTGGGTCATGCTATCAGAAGGCGCCCTACTATCAAAGAAGTTGGGGAATGAAGAGCAAAAACTCTTCCAACTGCTGGATCTAACTTTCGAACCCCCCTTCTCCTTCAAAAAATCATAGAAGGCGACGAGCTGAAAGTATAGAAGCCTGAACTCCTCAGACTGCCCCTCGAGGACGCTGTCAATCGGCATAAACTCCTCATAGAGTTTGCCGAGAATGGGCAATCCGGTAATAGCGCTCAGCTCCTTCAAAGAAAAACCAATCTCACCATTCGTCACAACGAAGGTATTGGTTTGAGGGAGGAACGACTCCAGCATAGCCATGAAGGCCTCGTCGGAAAAGATCACGGTCTCCCCAAAAGCGCGGACCGCATCAAAAATCCCGGCTTCCTTCAAAACGGCGCCACCAATCAGCAGGACGCGATCAGTCCACGACTTCCACTCGGAGTCAGCATTGAAACGACCTCGAAGTCGAAAAGGCTTGATCCAATTGCTGCCGTCACCGCTGAAAATACCAAGGCCCACCGGTCTCAAATCGACCGACGGATAATCAGAGCCCTGGTAGCCGCTGGATGGCATCAACAGGTCCATGTCAACAGGCGACCTCTCCGTATATCCAGGAGAACCGCCAACAAAAACCCCGGTCTTGATTACATTTGTCCTTCTCACCCAGCTTGGAGGATCTTCCCTCTTGGGGCACGTGGGGGCAAGGCTCAGAATCGAGACGATGCGATCAAACATCGACCGGGTAGTAACAGTCTTCTTCTCACCATCTGCTGTGAAGGAAAACTGAAAAGATCTCCTCTGGTTTGTAATGTCGTCAGGGACTGCATCACCAAAGAAGAAGGTAGGCTTGGGCAAAATGCTCTGATCTTCCATCAGCCATGGACGACTGCTTACCATGATCTTATAGAATTCCTCTCCCTTGAGAGTGATCAGTCGCTGCCTCATCTCATCTCTGTTGAGGGAGTCGCACTCTTCCAGATTTCTCTCAACGTACTGGACCTTCTCAAAAGCCTGCTGAACGGCCGGATTAGAAGATCTAGAAGATCGACGAGGTACGCTTGTAGCAGGCTCTTTACCCTTGTTCGCTCTGGAGGAACCACCTGAAAAGGATGGAAAAGAAAAAGATCAAACATCAAAATGACAGAATCTCGCTAAAAAAATCTGGCGAAATTTTGACATGATGACGGGGCAATTCCGAAGAAAAGGAACTATCCCGAAAGAAATAGAAAGCTTGAAGATGGGCTCAACATCGCTGCGAGCTCCGAAACTCCAAACTTTCGAAACCTAAAAGTCTCCGCAAAATCAGGAAGGGCTCAACATCACTGCGAGCTCCAAGTTCCCAAATTTGCAAACACTTTCAGGTATGCAATCACATCATGCTACAAGTTTAATTTACAAATTAAAGGCATGCATGAACATCTAGATTTGCGAAAAAAAATGCATTATCATGATGAGCAAACAAAAAAAAAAGAAAAGAAAAGAAACTTTCTCAAAAAAAAAAAGGGGAAAGAAAACAAAAAAAAAGGAAAAGAAAAGAAACTTTCTCTAAAAAAAAAAAGGGGAGGAGAAAGAAAACAAAAAAGAAACGAAACTCTCTCAAAAAAAAAGGGGGAAGAAAAAAAAAAGAAGAAAAAAAAAGAGGAGGGGGCTGGCCCACAGGCCGTGGCCCACAGGCCACGTGGCCGTACGGCCAGATCCGTACGGATCTGTCCGTACGGCCCACACAATAAAAAAAAAAACATGAAAAAAAAAAAGAAAGAAAAGAAAGCAAAAAAAAAAAAAAAAAACGTGTGAAAAAAAAAAAGAGGGGAAAACACGTGGAAAAGAAAAAAAAAAAAGAAAAAGAAAGAGAAGAAAAGAAAAAGAAAGAAACAAAAAAAAGAGAAAGAACTTTTTTTCCTACAATCAAGTTTTCTTGAAAAAAAAAGGGAGAACTTACTTGAAGCCATTGATGGAGAAGAAGAAGAAAACTCTTGAAGATCTTGAAGAAGAAAAGCTCTTGGTCTTGAAGCCCTCTTGAGATTATTGCAAAAGAAAGTAGTAAGAGCAAGAGATCCAACCTTCTCCTTGCTTTTATAGAGGAGAGCAAACCAAAGAAGGAAAGAAGAAAGAGGTAAGTGTTACTAATTAGTAACCTTACCAAAAGAAAGAAATTAGCAAGATTCTTTCCCAAAAGAAAGATATCTTGAGAGATTTTCTCCTAAAATCATCTATGACGGATTCTTTCCCAAAAGAAAGATATCTTGAGATATCCTATCCCAAAATAAAGGGATATTGAGAGATTTTCTCCTAAAATCAATCTATGACGGATTCTTTCCCAAAAGAAAGATATCTTGAGATATCCTATCCCAAAATAAAGGGATATTGAGAGATTTTCTCCTAAAATCAATCTATGACGGATTCTTTCCCAAAAGAAAGATATCTTGAGATATTCTATCCCAAAATAAAGGGATCATGAGAGATTCTCTCCAAGTAAAGATATTCTTAGATATTCTCTATCCAAATGAGATATTTTGGATATTCTTTACAAAAATGACACCATATGAGATCTAAGCCATTTCAAAAGCTTAAGGTCCCATGGGTTAGCCCATATGAGCCAGGTTTGACCACCTAGGCACAAAAAAAAAAAAAAAAGAAAATTTTTTGGGCTTTTAGTCAAAGAGAAATCCCTCTTACCAAGAGCATACAAAAATGGTTCCATGCCTCTTTTGAGTTGATTGGACCATACAAAAGAAAATTCCAAGCCCCATGAGCTTCCAAAAATCAAACCATCCAGCCTCATATACCAAATTGAGCCAAAATCTTGAAATTGACATTCCACAAAAATCAAACCAAATCCTGGTCCCCTAACTTGCCACATACAGCCTGTTAGGTCACAAGACCAAAACCAAAAACCAAAACCTGATCCCCTAACTTGCCACATACAGCCTGTTAGGTCACAAGATCAAAACCAAAATTGATCCCCCAACATTCCACATACAGCTTGTTGGGTCACACGATCAAAACCAAACCTGACCCCCTAACCTGCCATATATAGCCTGTTAGGTCACAAGGTCAAAACCCAAATCCACATCCCTGATGTCATCTTCAAAACTTTGCCTCGAGATGGTACGTGATCCCTTTCACCACCATAAAATTCCCCTGGAAGCTCAAAAGGCTACAAATACCAAAAAGAAAGATTGCTCAAAGACTCTTGGTCAAGTCACAGGCTCTCCTTCAAAAAAATCTCTTCGAGGCACATCGACTACAAAAGTTAAGCAACTCGCCGCTGTACCTCGAGGGGGCATTTGTTGACACCAAAAATGTCACTTTGCCTTTCCAAGATCCAAAGAGCTACATGAAGTCGCAACCTGCCATAAATAGGCAATGCTGCTTCCAAAAATAAAATCTTGTCAGAATCAAACAAAAACTGCAAGATTCTTCCAGACAGCCAAAAGAGGAGTACACAAGAAGTTTCAAGCCATTTCAAGATCATTTGGCCTAACTTCGCTTCTCCGACAGCCAAATCAAGCCTCTCGGCGGTAAAGCTCTCCGGGGCCATGATTTCCAAGACAGAACCTATGGATCATCTTAAAATGACTCCAATAGGTTCCCTGTCAAATTTCAAGTCAATCGGACATCGGTTGACCGCACATCAAACCGCGACATCTTCATCGCGACAAAAAGCAAGTCTGCAGGTGATAGGACCCCAAACGGCTTCGAAACTCAAACAAAAGCCTATGGTTGGTATTATTTATTGCTCAGGAGGCTTCACACCAAATTTCAGGTCATTCCGACATCGTTTGACCCAGTTTCAGCTTTTGACAGAAAATCGGCAGCTCTGCGCGACAAAGTCTTCGGCTTTCTCAGGAAATTGGAAACTTTGCAAAATAAAATGCAAGGATTCTCATCAGGTTTCCTACAAAGAAATCAGGCCAATAAATGATCAAAATGTCAAAGAAAAGTACAGAAGAAAAAAGAATAAAAAAAGAGCAAAAACGGACGCAAAACGGGACCGAAAGGGGGAAAACCCCCCCCAGGGTCGCAGACCCCTGCGACCCTGGGCCAGGGTCGCAGGCCCCTGCGACCCTGGCCCAAGGTCACAGGCCCCTGCGACCCTGGGCCAGGGTCGCCGGCGACCATGGACCCCGGGGTCGCCGGGAAAGCCCCGGAAACCCCGGTTTTCGCCGTTTTTTTCGCGATTCAAGGAGCCCAGCCTCTGGTACTTTCCAAAATTCATGCTTTTGAGACACCAAGTCCTCTGATATCCGTCCAAAACACGGGTAAATCATCAAGAGTATCGAAGACAGTATTGATCGCCACCCGGTCAACCAAAAAAAAGTGTGCTTTCCACCCGACCGATCGAGAAATCGACAGGACAGATGGCACCGACCCGCTGTTGGCAACAAGCACCTGAAATTACATGGTCATCTGATGTCGATCTACATGAAGATCCATCGATGATCATCGACAGAAGAATTCCAAAAGACATGGCACGGCCCGCGACTCTTCAGCTGCTTGGCGACCACTTAATGCGATTAATTGACTAGCTTTATTACAGTCATTAATCCATTTCTTTGGACGGCCCAATCAGAAGCAAGCATTTGGGAGTTACAAGTCAAGAGATTCATGGCATTTAACCCATGAAACTCCTCCCATCATGGCGATTAAAGGCGATTAAATGCCCTCAATCTCCTCCGGCCAATCAGAAGCCAAGAAAAAGGAGTTACAAAATAAACAATTCAATTTTGTAACTCCTCCCATTATGTGGCTTAATGACATTAAAAGCCCATAAGCTCTCCTAAATGGCTACCAAGAGCCTATAAATAGGAGAGCACTCCAAAGGAATCAGATCATCAGAGAACATCGGAAAAACACACAACAACAATCAGAAAGCATCAGAAAAATCAGAGAAAAAAGCACAGAAATCCAGAGAAAGGAAAAAGAGAGAAAACTCTGCGGAAGTTCTACACCGGCCACCGCAACAAGGTGACAAAAGTCCCTTGGGGGGTACCCCCCCCAAGGTCCTTGCCTTCTCCTCCTGCCTCCAATGGCTTAGATATGGCTTTTCAGCCCGTCTACTCGGTTTTTTATTGGACATAGGACCTTCCTTTGGTCTTTGTCTTCTAAAAACCTGAGGTTATAGCCAAGCCAAGCGAATCAAATAGCATCCTCTGTTCTCATCTGCATGGATGATGGCGAAGCCCACATATGGCTTGCGACCGTCAATCTAAACGAGTCCTCCACAATCTCCTGAGAAGTTAGATCCTCCTTTTCTTGCTTTTCATTGTAGTTTGTATTTTTACAAAAGAGACAAAAATCACAATTCTTGTCTTTCATTGTTGATAAGGATTGTAAATCGGCTATAAACGCCAAAGTCGGCTATAAACGCCAAAAATCGGCTATAAACGCCAAAATCGGCTATAAATGCTAAAAAATCGCCTTTCACGGCAAATCAAGAAAAATGTCTCTTTTCTTAAATATATGTGCAATGGAAAACTTGAAAGAAGTTGATTTCCTTTTTACTTGCGAAGGTTGATCTCCGGATCACCACTTGCAATTCCAAGTAAAAATAGAAAATCTGGCACACCCACAAAAAAAAGAAATGTTGATGCACGCCCTTGCCCCCCGGTTACGAAAGGGTCGGAACCAAACGGACTCCCACGTCCGCCGACCTCGGTAGAACTCGAGCAGGAGCGCGGTCCATCACCACTTATATTAACTTTGTAAAGGATTTACTCCAATTGGAGTTAGGCCCTCGACTGAATTGCTCATGTTACATTATTAGAAATATCAATAATTAGCCTATTCATATATATAACTTCATGATCTAGTCATCTACAAAAGTCACAAAAGAATTAGGGGGCTTTGATCGGAGGTCCCTCAAAGTATGACTTCAAGGAAAATAGTCCACAAAAAAACTCATGAAGCCAATGGTGTCTCTCACACTTTCTCATATCTAAAATGTCCAATTTGCCCTTTCTTTAAATCATATCACATGATAGGTGGGATATCCCATTAATAATGGTCAATTACCCTTTAATTGGCCACGATTAATGCAATCATATTAATTAGATTTTCAAATAAATTCTACAAACACACAAATAAATTTCAAAATAAAAAAAATAAATTTCAAAAAATATAATAACTTCAAAAGTCGCAATAAATTAAAAAAAAAGGCAATAAATTTCAAAAAATGTAAATAAATTTCAAAAGACTCAAATAAATTTCAAAAGATCCAAAGAATATTCAAAAAATTGAAATAAATTTAAAAAACCGCAAATTAATTTCAAAAGACGCAAATAAAATTTAACAACGCAAAAAAATTTTCTAAAACTAAGATAAATCAATTTTCAAAATTTTTGAAAATACAAATAAGTTTCAAAAGGTACAAATAGATCTAAGAAAATATAAATAAATTTATCAAAAACACAGAAAGATTCATTTAAAAACTCAGTTAAAATTTTCAAAATGGAGATAAATTTATCAGAAACTCAGCTATATTTTTCAAAAACTCAAATAAAGTTGTCAAAAACTTGGATAGATTTGTTCAAAACTCAGATAAATTTGTTCCAGAACTCAGATAAATAGCCAAAAACTCAGATAGAATTGTCCACAACTCAGATAAATTTATTTCAAAACTCAGATAAATTTGCGCAACTCAAATAAATTTGACAAAAAATAAAAATCTCATATAAATTTGACAGACACTCATATAAATTTGTCAAAAATTCAGAAAATCTTGACAAATGACTTCAGCCCTGCCTAGCTGTTGGCTAATGCTGAAGTGGGCTGCTTGCTGCAGACGAGTTAGAACTTACCCGAACATGACCCTGGCTTGGAAACTGACCCAACTGGGTCTTATCTCCTTCCTCGACAGGCTCTGTTTTTGCAACAAAACCGTGGTCACCGAAGCGCCTTGTTGCTTTTTCTCCGGCGACAGGCAAACTGTGACGGCCGTGGCCTGCGTCGTCTGACGATGACGACAGCGTGCAAGCAGCCTTCTCTGGAGATCAGTTTACAAATAGATCTATTCTCTGTACCTTGTCTCTTCTGGGGATGGCTCCTGCGATGAGAACCCAGCAAGACACGAACCTCCCCCTTTTTTTTCAAAAGTCAAAAGACATTTGTCTTTTCTTAAGACTTCTCCACTACTTGTTTCTATCAACCAAACAAGATGCACTGTGGATCTTTAATGGGCATGAAACAATTGTTTCCACCTCGTGACCCCAACGTCCAGCAGCCCTGGAAACTCCTCTTGACTTAATCTCGTCAATCTTTATCGGCGCAGGATTGCCCAAGCCCTAGGAGGGAGAATACAAGATTTGATATTTTAAATTTCAAAATTTTATGCCTAAAATGGTTGAAAGGGAAAATTAGTCCTGAAATATGTGATCTTCTGAATGTAGGTACCTTTAGCTGCAAATTGTCTAGCTAAGTGGACTAGTGCCCTTAAACAGAATTTGCTTGGACTGGAGGCGGATACATCCCACTTTAGGGACCTTTTGCTAATTTACTCAAAAAATTAGATTTCACAGGAGACCTTTTTTTAGAGTAGTTTAGATTTTCCTTAAGTTGGCCTTATTAATAAGGTAAAATTAAGGAAAAGAGTAAGGATATCTTGAGAATCTTGTGGGGTCCATACTTCATAGTGGGGCCCACCTACACAAAATTTAAACTGTTCAAAATAATTCCCCTCCTCTTATATGGGTTTTGGCCAAATTTCATTTTAATTGGAGATTTAGTACTATTAGATTGATTGATATTTTTAAACTTGATCAACTTATCAAGCTGATGGTGGGCTAATCTCTTATGAGAGTGAATTTCTCTGGGGCCCATATAAAAGAGGGACAATTATGTTGAGCAGCTTTGATTTTCTATAGATGGGTCTGACTGTGGAGCCCCCTTGCTTTTTCTAACTTGTAACTAACAATTAAAAAATTAAGAGCTTTTTGTATATAGGCCCCTAAGGTTTGTAGGATTTGTAAATAGGCCCCCGAGGTTTTAATATTTATAAATAGGCGACCTTTTCTTTTTAATGCCTTTCATGTCCCCAAAATCGATATTCCTGACAAGAATGGGTAGCCACTATGAGTTTTATGTTGGAATTTTATAACAATGACAACTTTGCCCTTACATCCATTAAACAAAAATGAGTGGTATATTATTATTTACAAAAATACCATTATTTTAACTCAAGTTCCAATGATTTCTCTCAATTACACTCTCATGGACATGACCAGGGGTGGACCCAGGTAATAGGGCATGGGCTGAAGGCCCCACCCATAACTAGGAAAAGTTTAAAATTATCACCCCTAAAATTCATATGTTTTATTTTTTTTTACATTTTCCCCTTCCCCAATATTTCTTTTACATGGAGGCAAACACCACACCCCCTCGTAAATTCTTTTACATTTTACCCTTCCCCTTCCCCAATATTTTTTTTTTTACATTTGTCAGTTCCTCCAATATTTCTTTTATACCCACCTTACACATGAAACAAGATCGTGTATTTTGAGACTTTCATTAATCCAACGGTGGGTAATGTATGGATTGGATAAATCATAACCCATTATAAGTACAGGTGTTGGTTTTCATCATGATCAATTTGGGTTTAACGAAATGAGCCATGCATTGATTAAAAAAAAACTTATTTAGGGTTATTCTTTCCCACTAAATGCAATTGTTAATGTTATTGGGTTTATAAAAAAAATCGAGTACAAGCTTTTGAAATTATGCATATAGGGATAAAAGAGATGGACAAACATGTCATTTCACTCTAAAAACAAATGGTGGTTGGAATACTATTGATTATGGGGATGCAGAAGGTATTAAAAGAAAATTGCAAGGGCCTATTTGTAAATACTAAAACTTCAGGGGCCTATTTACAAATCTTACAAACTTTAGGGGGGTATATACAAAAACCTCAAAAGTTAAAAAAAGGACCATAAAAAAGGCTTATGCCCTAATCACCGATATAGAAAAGGGAAAGAGACTGGAGTGGAGACACCGAAAAGAAGAAAGGCAAAAAAAAAAAAAAAGAAAGGAAAGGGGCAGGGAGAGGAAAACCAAAAGGGAGGGGAGGAAAATGGAGGAGGGGGGCTTATCAGCAATGGAGTACTGCTGCAACTGCAACTTACTGAGATTCTAGTTCCAAGCTTCAGTAAGCCGCAACTCCTGGTACACTCCCTTCTCTTCTCTCATCACTCTTCCACCTCTCTATCTCTTTCTTCGTCTTCTATTTTCTTTTCTTTTTATCCTCCTCGGTTTTATGCTATGTGCAGAGATCAGGGAATAAAGGGGATAAGGAAGAGGGCCTTCTTCATCAGCCGACATGTTGGAAATATTGGTTATCATCTGATATTGTCAAAATATCGATTGATTATTTGAAGCACGTACAATCGATATCGGTTCCCATGCGATGATTGGAATGATGATGGCTAATATGTACTGGGTTCGGTCGCTTTTTCTAACCATACTCCAACCAGAGATGGGTGAGCCAACATATATGTTAAATGATCAACCTTACAGTGAGCATAACTCCTCCCACGAGAATGGCTCCTCATCCAACTGGTAAGGAGTGTCAGTTCCCACATGTCTGTTTAGGGTTTGAATCCTGGATACGCCACCTTTCTCGCATGTGCGAGCTTCTTTTTCCACGTGTGTTGGCTTTTATTCCTACGTTTGTGGGCTTATTTTTCCATGTGTGTGTGCTTTTATTCCCGCGTGTGCGGGCTTCCTTTGCCATGTGTGCGGGCTCTCTCATGGGACCTAACCCGCTTGGCTGGGAAACACTAAAAGAAAAAGAAAAACTCTTCCCACATTTGTGGCCTCTTCTTACCCTTGTGTGGGCTAGGGTAGAGATGTCAAACGCCCAGACCGGCTCACCCAAATCTCAGACCGAACGTGCCACAGGCCAGCACAGCCCCCGATGGATTTACCCTGGCACGGCACAACCTGCCACGAGTCGTGCGTCAAGCGGACTGGGTTGTGTCGTGCCTCCGTGCCGGCCGTGCTCAGTGTTCATCTTTAATATTTTTCCGATTGATTTTTCTTCATTGTTCTGTATAAAAATCAAGGTCATATACATTGTCCATTCATCATACGGACTTCACGATCTCATCATCTACATCAATGATCGATGGACTCTAGCAGATAGATATTAGGTGAGAAATTTGAGTTTTAAGTTTCTCCTTCAGTTTCCTATGTATAAATTGGGATTTAGGATGATTAAGAGAAAACGATAAAAAATTTGTAGGATGCCGATTAGTATATTACTCAACTTAATTGTGAAAATTTAGATTAGAAAAGAGGAATTGCCTGTGGGCCAGGCGGGCCTTGCGGGTCAACCGTTATGAATAAGGGCCCGCAGCGGGCCGTGCCCGTTCCCTCGGCCCAGCACGGCCCACGACACGGGTTCATTGTTTCGGCCCGGCCTGGCCCATTTGACATCTCTAGGCTAGGGTGCCAAAATAGAAAAAGTAGAAAACTGAAAGAAACCAGGTTAGAGTCAAATTAGATTTGACCTAGACCATATACAAAGAGGTAATTACAAGTGGTTTGGAGTGGTTTTTTATTTAAATGTGTACCCTATTGATATTGTTTGATCAGAAAATCCTTGAAGTTAGTCCTGAGAGGATCTGTACTCAAAAGTGAATAGAGTCTTTATAGAGTGGATACAAATAGCATAATTGGAAGGTTCTCATTCAACCACAACATTGGGGAATAAAGTGAACATTACTTGTTGAAAAAATAAAAATGCAATTTTTCTTATCCAGCTAAGGGGCTGAGACGTTGTGAGACTTGCACTGCGAAGTGATGAAAACTCGTATGTGCATGGAGATACAACTCATACATGCGAGGTGATGGGCATATACACAAGGCAATAGCAACTCACATGTGGAAGGAGGTAGGATGCCAGGTTTGAAGTCTAGACCTTCTAATAAAAACTGCTGCTCCTTTCCACTGGTGTAGGAGCCGTTCTCAAAGAAAATGCAGGTTGGACAATAAATTGCTTGAATCCTCAGAGACAATTGTGTTAGCTTAAATCATACCTCTTTTGTTTAAAAGGTTCTTCTGCGGGAGAAACTTGGTCTAGCATAAGAGACAAGAGACTGTCAGTAAGCCAAGAAGAGGACTCCCAATGAATGATGTAATGATCTCAACTCTGATGGATCAATATCAAGGATACAAAACATCAGGCTGGTTCAGGTCTTTGGTTTTTTCCAGTGGGTACTTTTTGGGTTGAATTCTATGGATAAATTGTGTAAATCAATTGTTTGGTAAACAAGGTCCGTTCCCAACCCATTGTTTAGATTCAAGGCTGAAGCTTGCCTTAACCCAAGATCCATGCAGCATTTGCAAAATACTCAAACTTCCACTAAATTTGTTGGGGTGTGCATTTAAAAGTTAGGTCCACAGATGGCACGTTTAACACTCCCTCAAGAAAATACTAATCCTGGATATGGTCCATGGTTTAGCACAATGATGAGTCTCCTGGCAGGAGCAGGCCTTTCCTGTGTTTCATATGAAAGTTGAAAACATTACAACTACTTTGGCAAGTCATTCTTGGCTTGTCTAACCAGGCTCCTGTCTTCATGTTAGACCGTCTCCCCCTCTCACTATGCGTGTGGACCAGGAAAACTCTTCTGCCAATTACTGATTCCTGAATGCCTATTTATAGTATTTTTCACATTTGATACAAAGTTCTTGTTCTGCTTCATCCCTTGCTTTTCTATAATCCTCTCGTGCGATGGGGGGAATAAATTCTCAAATGAGAATAGGGAACATTATCTCAGTGGAGTTTTTCATGATAGTAATCTGCGCACTTCATCAAGTGGGGGTTGACTGTTTTGTAGATAGCTAGGTTTTATTCCAAAGTCCAAACACTGCGGCCTTTAGCCAAATTTTTGGGGTTTTGACATATTAGTCCTTTTTAGGCTCGGTTTTCTCAATTTAACGATCAAAATTTGGATAATGTCACTAAAGTTGCTTGACTTTGGAAATAAAAAATTAATTAATTTTTTTTGTCATTTCCCATAGTATCATGAGATAGTCCCATGATATCATAGAATTTATCAATTTTTGTATCATACACTTTCTGCAACCAGCAAGAAAAAAAAATTACAAGAAATAAAAAATAAAATTTTATAAAAATAAATGCACATCTTACCATCATTTATCAAGTTCTGTCATTCGGGGGAATTCTACTCTAAGATGCTGCATAAAAGCCATCACATCATGGGGCAGTCTCATGATATCATGGATTTTATTAGTTTCTATGACATACACTGTTCCCATGATATCATGGGATCTGAGGCAGAAAAGTTCTAAAAAAAATATGTTAACCAAAGTCACTTGACTCTAGTGATAGTATCTGAATCTCGGACATGAAATTGAGAAAGCCGTGTTTAAAAAGATGACTAATATGGCAAAACTACCTAGTCTTTTCCTTTGTCAAAGAACATTAATGACCGAGCTTCGTTTGGGATTTTTCCAAGGAGAGCTCCTAGAGTCAAAATATGAGAGCCAAACTGTCAACACAAGCGTCAAACTAAAAGAGAACAACTATCTGAGAAATTCTCTTAATGGAAGAGCAACTAGCAATGAATTCCTTTTAGTTAGTTCTTGCAATATAGGTGGTTCTGAAGATGCTTGAAGACAGAGATCTATGAAATCTTTTCTTATATTTTTTATTTCGTCCTTGGACTATTTGCTTAGACTATGTTGACAATGTCTACTACGCAGGGGAATTCATGTAAAGTTCCTTCTCTTTTCTTCTCTTTTGCATTGTTTATTATGCCTTCGCAGCATGACTCATTTCAAGGGTCAAAGGCAACTGCCACTAGTAAAGTGTTGTTCCATTGAATAATGTTATGACTTTTCTGTTCCATCCCGAGAATTGAAACCATATTCCAATCTTCTTCACTTAAAAAGGCAACCTCCTGCAAATGTTGTAACAGATGAACAGGGGCCACTTAAAATTTTGGGATGTTTGTGGAAGGTGGACTTTGGACGTGGGACATCAGCATTTTTTCTGCAAAATATGGTATCCCCTGTCCTTAGTCCTTCCATACACGAATTGGATAAGCTCCACATCACCAAGGTTCTTTTACTTTCTCAATTTTCCTCATTGCTTCAAATGATATGGAGAAAAAATTATGCCTTTTCTCTTTCCATTGCATGAGCAAACAATCACTTAGGCCCATTTTTCTTCACAAAATTGAATACATATCAACTCATGGTCAGGGCACTTGGCAGTTCTCACCTGAGTGACCCGACAATCGACCCTGGGCAGGTAGGGTTGTAAATGGGTACCCGATTCTCCAATTACCCGAAGGTTCCGATCCGTTAGGATCCGGGTCTGGGTCCTTATTTTGGTCCCGATAAGAAAATGGTTCCGGTTCCGGATCCTTTTTTTGGAACCGATACCTAAACGGTTCCGGTTCCGGATCCACAGTGGCTCAAACCCGTGGACCCGAGACCCGACCCAATATATACTAACATAAGGTAACTTTATTATGTGAGAACAAAACCCTTTTTACTTTTCTACTTTTCTACATTAGAGTTTTCTACTTTTCTACATCTCATTGCCTGTTTGGATGTGATTTCTGAGTTTTTGGTTAAAAGTGTCTGTTATTGATAGAAAAAATGTCACATTAGTATTTATAGGTACGTGATCCAATTGAAATGTGAAAAAAGCATAATTTTTTAAAAGAAAAATACAGGTATTAGCCTAGACCCGGAACCGGAACCAGACCCGCCTCATAAACGGTTCCAGTTCCGGTTCTGATTCCCATTATTCTTAACGGTTCCGGTTCCGGTTCCGGTTCCCCTTCTTAGAAAACGGTCCTGGTTCCGGTTCCACCCTAGACCCGAACTGGAACCGACCCGTTTACAACCCTATGGGCAGGCCACCTTCCCCAACCCTAGGGCTTGATGGGCTCCCAGCTCTCTTAGCTGGGGTATCAAAAAAACTCATGCTCAAATGAGCTCCAACAAAAGCTTATAAGCCATGAAGGAAACAATGTGTTGATGTAAATGAGACATTTTCTTTTCTCATAGTTAATTACTGTGGTGGTGGGCTCAATTCATTTCACATCTCTATTCAAGGGGATGACTATTTGATTGTCATTTTTCGATATTCAACTTTGAGCCTTAATTTTCAACCGCTTTTAAAAATACAAGTGTTATAAGTCCATGGAAAACAAAGTGCCATTAGCATATGTTTCATTAATTTTAGTCTGACTTCAGAGAAATGAGGGGTGAAACTGTATGCCACACCCCATACTGGATCACCATAATGAGTTCGCATCCCAATGTACGACATGTGCGAGGATTCGTGTAACAATGGTATATTTTTTTCCACAATTCTCACAGGATTCTTCATGTAACGATACGTAGAGGTTTCCATAACAATTTAAAAAATATATATATTTTAGCGGAAACTTATGTTACAAGAAACAGCATAAACCTTAAATCATCATTATAGAACATATAATCAGAATATAAACACATCCCCAACATATAGTGCAAAGCATTTAAGTAGACATCCCAAATGGCCGGCAAGGCCAATACCAACAACTTAATATATATATATATATAAAAGAAGCAGTTATATCAAAATGTGATGTCACTCGCGCACCTACATAATGTCTAGATGACATCATTTGGTGCTCACTGCTAGCCCATAAAGCATCTCCTCAACTGCCTATGCCTCCTTGTTATGGGGTAATGGTGTCGTCACCTAAAATGACAAGTATAGCAATATTAGGTTTACACAACCTATCAAATAAGCAAGTATAGTAAACATAAACATGTCGCGTCAAATATAGAATTAAAGACAACCGAATCACAAGAGTAACAATAATGACTACAACTAGGCATGATTATGTAAGAAATGTAAATAACACAAGTGAATCAATTGAGACAAGTGTGGGACCATGATTTCCAAATCAAAGCTATTATATAATCTTAAACTGACTCTAAAAGGCTCTCTGTTAAATTCCAGGTCAATCGGACATCAGTTGACCGTACATCGAAGCGCGGCATCTTCCTCGTGATAAAATCAAGTCTATTGGCGACAAGACCCCACATGGCTTCGAAACTCAAACAGAACCATGTGGGGATCCGCCACCGAGAGGCGTAATTTAGCTTCTAGGAGTCAAAGTCTAGTCAAATGTTATCGAAATGACCTAAAACTTGACATGTAGCCCCTTTTAAGCATTTTAAAATCAGTCATGCGCTTTGTTTGATAAGTGATGGCCTCGGTGGTTCCCGCTGCTGAGAGGCCTGGTTTTGATGTTTGAGAGTTGATGTAGGATCAAACATTGTTGGTTCAACCTGAAACTTTACATATAGCCTTTTAGAAGTATTTTTAAACCATCCATAGGCTCTTATTGAAGATCTGATGTCCTCAATGTTGTCGCCGCCAGAAGAGCTAATTTTGCTGTGGCTTTTGCTTTTGGGGCCAAATGGTGTCAGAATAGCCTAGAATTTGAAGTAGAGCCTTCTAAAGGCATTTTGATGCCAACTGCGTGCTCGGTTTTGTGAATCGGGGTTTCCAACTTCACCGCCGCTGGGAACTCCTGTTTAGCTGCTGGAAGAGTGAAGTTAGGTCAAATAATGTTGAAATGGCCCGAAACTTCATTTGTACTCTTCTTATGGCTTTTTTTTGAGTAGTTTTTGTTTGATTCTGCAAATTTGATGCTTGAAGTAGCATTATCTGCTTGTGGTATGATGCGGCTTGATGTAGTTTCTTGATGCTGAAAGTGTATAAATAGGCAAAGTGACATTTTTTTGTGTCAACAGTCACCGTGGGGTTTTAGCTCACCAGATCCAGACTCTTTTTTGGGAAGTTGTAATTGATAATTTTGTACATGTTCATTGATGTTTAGTACTATGTGTAGGTGCAGAAAATTATGACCCACAATAAGGAGGAGCCTTATAGGACTTATCCGAGAAGATGATGGCTGCTGGAAACGTCTGGATGCCGTCCGGAAGCCTGAAAGGGAATAGCAAACGGTCAGAGGACCCTGGCCTGGGTGGCGCAAGGCTCTCCGATGCCAAAGTCAGTATGTGAACTGGAACAATGGAAGGAGAGGAGGAAGAGAGACAGAGTAACGGCTCTGGTATGGAAAAATGGCGTACCTTAGATGGTGGCATGGGTCTCTATTTATAGAGTGTGGAACGTATCTTTGGAAGATATTGTGGTGTGGGTCCCACGATTTGACTTAGAAGTCATGATCAGCCCACATCGCATTTAATGCACATCTTGTTGGGCCAGATCCTGTTGGGCGCCTTTGGCGGTAGGAGTACCAGCGGATCTGCCCTCGGGCCCTGCCCTGATGTGGCTTCAGCCGCTGGATGGGACTCTGTCAGGGATCTGGCGGAGATCGTGGGCGGCTGGATGTCGCGTCTGTCCCACCAGCGCGTGTCCCTATCCCTCCACGTGCCCGACAACGTGGGGGATGAAGGGTACACGTGAATGTTCTCTCTTGCTTCGGCTTCTGTCTCAGCTTCTTTAGCCGGGATGGAGCTTTCTGCCGAGGTGGTACCCGTGGTGGTTCAGCCGAGGCGGTGGTCCTTGCCGAGATGACGCCCGAGGTGGGCCAGTTCGGCGCTAAGGGCCTGGAGCTGTCCGACTTCGGCCGGACCTCCTGTCCTGGCAGCCGGGGCGAGCCTGGTGCCACGTGGATGACGTGAGGATGGCACGTGAGAATGCTTAACCTCATCCGATGGCTGTGATTAACTTAATCTTGTGGTTCGGGAAATCTCCCCACACACTATGGAAATGTTGTTCTTATTCAAATACCATGTCTGATGCCTTTTTATTTTAAATACTTGTTGATATTAAAAGTACATGAAGAAATTTACAAATGTGATTTCTAGATGATCTAGACCTAGAAATGACACGCACCCTGTACAAAAAGTTCTATGAAACAATTATCTCTATCTAATGAGCCCAGTATTTCTATACTTCTGAAATTACAGACAAGCCCCAACAATTCCCAAAATCACCAAAATGCTCTTCTAAGCACTAAACTTAGGTTAAAAACTCACAAACCAACACAACTGCTAATCTAGCAAGCGACTCTACTCAATTTCCATCTAAATTCAATTAATTAACCTTAAAACATAATTAATTAGGGTCAGAACTTACAAGTTGCTCCAAAGAACCCACGCGCACTTCTGTTGATCAAAACAGAGCCCTTTGGCAGAACAAATATGCTCTTTAATCTTGCTAATCCAAGAATCTGAAAACGGGAAAAATTTTAAGCCTTTAAGAGGATGGACCATTGAAACTTGTCAAAAGCTTTGACTAACTCCCTTGAACTTTGATTGCAATTTTGAAACAGGTCATGGGCTAGCACATAGTGTTGATGAATTGAACTCCCTTTTATAAAAAGTAACCTCGTTGTTGCAGATGAGGGAACAGAGAATTTTGGCTAGCCGTGTTGCAAGGACCTTTGGGGGATGGATTCTTTGGAACTAAAGCCAGAAAATATGTGTTCCATGACCTCAAAAGCCAATCTGAGATGAAGAAGTTTTGGATTACATTGATGTTAAAATTTTAAATTCAGATTTGGAAATAGGAATTAAATGGAATAAAAATGGGCTTAAACAGGCTGGATTGGGCCTCGAAGTGGGCTGGCCCAAGTGGAATGGGCTGGGCTTGGCTCGGCCTAGTGGGTTTTCATAACCACAAATATGAGTTTTCAATGTCTCGGGAGAAACCATGCTTTGAAATTCATTCCTTCGTCTGTTTTTTTTTTTTTTTAATAGAGAGTTTCAAGTTTTTTTCTTGATGAATATCAGTTTAGAAGTTAATGCCATCATAAGATTGTGATCTTCTTCTTTTTTAACGTAGAAGCTATTTCATTTTGCAGAAGCTTGTAGCCTTTCCTAAACACATAATTTCTTTAAATTGGCTGCTAATACAAATATTATACCCATCTCGCTCGATCTCCATTATTGATATGGGTAGCTTTAAAGGTGAGTTTTGAATGTGGCAAACTAGAAAGGTCGAAGAAAGTGATCTATTTAATTCATTAATATTTTTTGCTGGGGCGGAACCAGGATTTCATCTCTGGGGGGTCAAAACTTAAATAAGATTTTATTTCACCAATTATTATAACTATCATATTTTTAAGTTTTCTTTCGACATAGTTGTAAGTTAAAGTATGAAAAATATATTACGATTCAAGACTAAATTTTACATGAAAATTAAAACCAGTATATATTCAGCCTTAACAAAATCTAAGCAAAGAAAAGTCGTAAAATAATTATTTCTTAGTACATTTCAACTCAATCATCTATCAAAATGAAACTCGACGTTCTTTCAAATCTCAAAAATCGTCTATGATTGATTATTAGATTAGGTCATTATTAGACTAGAAGACATACAGATCATTATTAGATTAGGTCTTTAACAATGATCAATGCAAGATGTTACTCATAATTGTTCGATTAACATAACCACTTTTTTTTTAAGCGACAACCACATTCTCCAACCATCAAATAATTATTCAATTAACATTTAACAACCAACATTCTTTACAACTCGAAAGTGAATATATATATTGGCCAGCAAAGTGTCTATATTTTTTGTTAACTTGTATTTGCTTTTGATGGTAATTAATTGGGTGTAAACTACATGTTGAATCAAACAGTGAAAATATGAGGTGCTTGTGGGATTTGAGAGTGAAACTATGTGTCCCAGACACAATAAGTAGAAAAGTCCCAAGAAACTGTCCAAAGAAAAAAATTTGTATTCCTCCAAGAATTGTTCAGATTGTGAAGACAGATCATTTCCTATCATTCCTTCTTCTTCACCATCGACCATAGATTTGGTGGTCACCATTCAAATTAAACCCAAATGAAATATCATATCCATCCAAGCTAGCCAGCTGGGCCACCCCTTTCAACGTGTCATTCAGTCTATAAATATCACTCAGTCCCTTCCTAGATCCTACTTGGCTACTTCCTAGTCTCACACACAGACCTCATAACTAACAAACATCACAAAATTCTGATGGCGGATACAGTTGTTGTTCTGGGCATATGGAATAGCATGTTTTCCAACAGAGTGAGAATCGCCCTGTTAGAAAAGGGTGTCGAATACGAATACAAAGAAGAGGATCTGCTAAACAAGAGCACTCTCCTATTGGAATCGAACCCTATTCACAAGTCTATGTGGATGATTCATGATTGATCTCACATAGTCACATGGATGTGATATAGCCAGGGGACGAGAAACAAGAGATGTGTCAAGGTCCTGAAGGAACAACAAAAACAACACAGAAATGCATAATGATACAAGGTAAGAAAAACCTAATTTTTTTTTAACCAAAGAAAAAAGGAAAGAGGGAGGAAGGTACCTGACCTGGGTCCTTTAGTCCTTCTTCTGCTGCTGCTATGCGTGCTACAGCTGCCAGCCGGCCCAGACGCCCACCCGCTCCTCCTCCTCCTCCTGCTTCTTGTTCTTCTTCCTATTCTTCTCCCCTCTTCTTCGTCTAGGACAAGGTTTTGCTGTTTTGGAAAAGGGTTAGGGAAAGGGACTGGAAAGGGTTTTGGAAAAGGGAATGGAGTCTCCCCTCCAGCCCAACAACTTTTTCTCTAAGGCCTATAGTCCATTAAGCTGGACGTATTTTCGCAAGAAGACCCTACATACACCACATCAAGATATTTTAATTACTGATTTGCCCTTTCAACTATTTTAGTCATCAGTTTTAAAATTTTAAATTTTCAAATCTTTCATTCTCCCTCCTTACTGAATCCTCTCGATCTCTGCTACCTAGAGGATCAGAATTCTATCCTGCGACCCAATCCAAAGAAGCAGAACAACAGAAGAGGACGTGGCACCTCCCAGAATCGCCACCGGTGCTATCTCCTGTTAATCTATTATTAACACGAACCCTAAGATCGAGAACATCATGATAATCACATGTAGGATTTAATCTTAGATAGATTAAAGATTACCTCCAGACATCCTGATGCAGAGAGCTTTTCGATCCAGCTGTCTGATGCTGTTGTTGATTGATGGTGAGATCCGTCCAAGAAGAGTTTTGGGGAATAATTTCGATTTCTCTCTCCTTGCCTATAAACCTTAATGTGTTGAATTTCGTGAGTGAGTCTTTGTGATGGAGGAAAGACTCTATTTTATAGGTGGAGAGATAACCGAATTTCCAATTAGGATTCCATTAGTTTTAATCTCAACCGTCCATCAAGGTAGAGAATATTATGAAATATATCTCATTTGAAAATCGTATTTGAGTAAAAGATAGCATGTATCCTATGAAAACGGGATTCCTATAATGACCACAATTCGCGAAAGGTAATGACTTGTGGTCCAAGTAATGGACCTAAAAGTAATTTCCTTACAGTATCCTACTTGGTCAATAGGAATATCCACTAATGTTTTTATTTTAGGAATCATAAGGCGCGCATTATATACTAAAAACTTTTTTATTCGGTTATCATAAGTGTCTTGGGTAATTTGGTTGTGAATGAGAGTCATGGCGTGCACACATTATTTTACAGCATGCTTACTTCCATGTACCCTACGTCATTTACAACCTACATAACTAGACCGTAATAAGAGATTGACGTAATAGTCTCATAATGTCTTTATTTAAAGACTGTTTCTGTTTATTATTCATCCAAATATAAATATGTACACAATGGAAAAACAGAATTGGCAGATGTAGAGATGCATTAAGAGCTCAATAAATGTCAAATACAAGTAAAGAAATGAAAGGCAGAAAATGATAATTAAGAACTATCTTCCAGACCCATACTTTCAGTATGACCCTCAAAGGTCTTTGGAGGTAGTCCTTTCGTGAATATGTCTGCAACCATGAAATCTGTACGTATAGACTCAATGACAAATTTCTGTAATCTAACATCTTGCTTCAGTGATAGATATTTAAGGTCCATGCCTTTGGCTCCCTTAGATATCCTGTCATGCTTGGAGAAGAAGGTTGCAGCGTCATTGTCACAGTAAAGAGTTAATGGCTTAGAGATGAAACTCAAAGCTCCAAACTGAGAGATAAAACTACGCAACCATGTTCCCTGAATTGCAGCCTCATAACATGCCACATATTCAACCATCATGGTGGATGTGTAAAGTAACTCGGATTTCTGGTTTTTCCATGATATTGCACCTCCACATAAAAGATACACATAGCCAAGAGTGCAAAGTCTGGTGTTAGGACATCCAGCAAAATCTTAATCTAATTTACCAGTCACCTGTAGGTGACTTGATTTTCTGTATGTGAGCATATAATTCCTTGTTCCCTTGAGGTATCTCAGCACTTTCTTTACAGCTTTCCAATGAGCGATTCCTGGGTTACTTTGAAATCTACCCAGCATGCCAATAGCATGACTAATCACTACACCATTTCAGGACATACCTAACGGCCCAAAACGATTACTAAAAAAATTTGTAACGGTTTTTTTGGGTCACAGTTTGGGCGTTTCTAATCTGTTATAAAAATCCCTAACGGTTATAAACCGTTACAAACATATTAATTGTAATGCTTTATTTCCGTTACTGAAATTAGTTCCTAATGGTTTTAATACTTATTTGTGTTAATAGTTTTTAATAAAACAGTAACAGTTTTGCAAGTTTTGTAACAAGATTTTACACTTAAATATTTGTAACGGTTTTGTAAACTATGTAACGTTTTTTTCATGCCAAATTTGTGTTACAGATTCATAACATTCCTAACGGTTGTGAAATCTTTTGTAACGTTTTTTAAGTATTGCTATTCGCACAAATTAGTAACGGTTTATAACCGTTACAAAACTGTTTCATGTGTAAAAAAAAAATTATCCAAAAACCACCCCTGAATACCGAACCTGCTGCATATATAAAAATGCCCTTTTACACGGTTCATACATATTGTTATGAGAAAAACATAAAGCATATATGGGCCATCAAAAGTAATCACTGAGTGATGCCCACTCAGAAATCAGAGCCAATGATGAATGCATTTCTTCTGGTCTAGATTATTGTAAAAACTCCTAAGAAATAAACGGACCACTATTAAAATTTATCAACTCAGCTACCTACTACAAATATAAGGAAATGCATCCACAGCTGATACATTTTTATTCATAGATGTGATGCATGCATTTTTATTCATAGAGCTGAACACACTAACACGACTATTTTTTATTTGATACAAAAATTGGTAGGTTTAAACAGTTGCTCACATTCACTCACCCTTTCTGGGAATGGGTGGTTTTGAAGGGTTCAGGGCAAGAATTGGATCCAAAGATTTGAACTCGACTTCGAATGTAGGATTTTGGCTGCCTGGCCAGCTTATTATGTAACTTCTATATTCACTTTTACTAATGAAAATCACATATAAAAACAAGTTTTCTTGTCAGATTAACCAAGTTTTCGACCATCATGAGAAAATGAAGATGCATAAGCACACAAAATGCATTACTATCCTTTGAAATTTGTGACCATACTAGAAAACCCAAAATGGCATGTGGCAAAAAAATTAATGATCACTATCACTTAACAAATGCAATAAAACAATCAGCCAAAAGATTGACTGGGAAAAAGAACAAAATGAAGAAATGAGAGAAGCAACAAAGAATACCTCTAAGACTTCATCAACCACTTCAAGATCTAAATTCCTTGGTACAAATTAAAACCCGCTCATATACCTTGAATCTTGTGAGGACTTGCATGCAAAAGATGGATGCACCAAATTCACTGTTCTACAAAATTAATGGATAATAAAAGACAAAACAACCAAGATATTATCATTTTGCTTTACCAGGCTTTCCCCCAGAAATTATGTTGCTTTCAGCAGGCTCAATACCAATAACCTGAGTCAGTGCACAGCCAATAATGTAGCAAAAGAAAAGAGTAAAACTGTGAAAGCCAACAACCCAATGATTCCAAACTAGCATTTATCCACTTAAGTTACAAGGTGATAATGCAGGAAAAGAGCATATTATAGGAGTTTTTCAAAGACAGTCATACATACTTTTATGTTATGATTTTTTGCTTTTCAGAAAACGACCGACATCAGAAATAGTTCCACATGTTCCAATGCTAGCAACAAATACATCCACCTTGCCTCTTGTATATTCCCAGATTTCAGGACCAGTTGTCTCATAGTGTATCTGCACTTTTTTTTCCCAAATGTTAACTATTTTTATTGATGCCAAGAGCGCGTGTCTGCACTAAATGAATAAAGACTGAAGTACATATCCTCTGACCTATTATTTTGGCACAATGTAGCAAGGCCATTCTTTTCTTTCCCTTCTCTTTACACTAATCTCTTATTCTCCCTCACAACCAGCCACTGCACTGGTAAGCCTCCCGGCTTGCATAGCCACTGCACACACCCTGCACTCAACCTGCACACACCCTGCACTCACCCTGCACCACCTGCACACACCCTGCACCACTTGCACTCACCCTGCACCACCTGCAAAAAAGGAAGGCAACAGGAAAGATAGATTATAAGAAAAAACTAATGAAACAATATGATATATTTTATGAAAGGAGGTAGAAGCAACTAGATAATCACATTGGGTTTACAGAGAGACATCTTCACTAAGCGACCAGTAAGAGGTGTGCAATATATAGGACCGTGAGACCATCCCTTGCTCAAGCCACCATAATGGTCACAATGGAAGTGGCTGAGAAAATATGCAGCACATCCTTCAATGCTACCGTAACGAAAAGCATCCATAGTGAAGGGTGTCCCTGCAGAAGTACGCGACGTAACCATATATCCCAACATCCAAAATCAAATGATTACGTATGGCTCCAAACTATCCACTATGTTGAAGAGAAACTTAAAAGAGATTCACAGATATTTGATGAGTAATAAAGATGTTCCAGGCTATGAAAAAAGGTGCAAAGCACTGCACCATAGGGCTGACTGCGCAACTTTAGATTCTATCATGGATTAAGGCGTCTCATGGGTAATTTTTCCTTCAGAAATCAAACAATCCTTCCGATTTTCTCCTTTTCCTTTTCTTTTGTTAAATGATCTGATTTTCAATTAATTATGGAGATAAATGAACTCTCTATGTCAATAGATTTCCTTAGTCTAAACAAAATCTTGGAGGTCCCATCTGGATTGTCAGGAAGCTGCAAATTCTTCAAGGAAAAAAGACCTACAAGAGGCCCTGATGTTGGATTGATTCAAAATCCCTGATAAACAGGCTCTAGCAAACATGTAAAGCCCAATTTTTAAAATAAGTAAAACAAGGACTGTTATAGTTGTAAGCATAATCATGCCAATAAAATATATTGTATTTCCTGAAATGACTAATCCCAAAATAAAATTTCCTTGCAAATAAAGAAAGTTTTCATACAGATTAATTTGTAACTAGAGTAGCAATCAAAATATGAAATAAATACCATGCCAACAATTCTTGAAAAGATCCAATCCATACATTACAACAATCTCAATGTTGGTGAGGATTTCATCTGAACAACATGGGTTTGCTTTTCAACCTTTTCCCTCAACAAAAGTTTGTTTCAATCTTCTTAATTTGACTACTACCATACATGAATGCATACCCTCCTCCAACCTGACAAAATCACTACCACCCCCTAATGGGAACATTGAGTTAATCACCCATTTAAACAAACCCTTTGTCATTAATACCATAACCAAGCATTGTAAAGTGCCCAACTTAATCAAAGTTTTTATACATGAAATTTACATATAAATTTGAATTGCATATCTCATGCATAAACATTGAACCATTGTAAAGTGCCCAACTTACCTGCTTATATTTCTTGTAGATTCGCTTGGTTACTATGTTCTTGGATTAATAAAAAAATATATGAACTTCTCTTCTTTTCTTTGTATCCATTGTTCCTTGCCTAGGGTCACAGTTTTACCCACAAGTATTGGCCCTTCATCACTACACTTGCGAGAAATGCCTCACGAGTAGCTTTGTGGTTTCCATCTTGTGAATTTGGCATGTACTCCATAGCATACCTAACGGATTCAGAAATAATATAGGACTCTGCAATGGAGCCTTCGACATATCGTTTATTGCTGGGAATATTTTTACACTCCTTCATTGCCCTATTAAATTAGAAAATACAAAATTGTACTTCGTTGTTTCATCATAGTTGCAGCTAAAAATCAAATAAAAATAAAGGAATTATACATATCGTTCAAACAGAAACATCCACCCGGGATAAACAGGTCCACAAATTAACCCTTCATCAGCCAAATGCACCATGAGGCGGATACTGATATCAAAAAAAGCGGTTGAAAAATATTTTTCCAACACACACAATGCCTATGCAACCATGTATTTTGCAGCTTGAACTTCATGTCTGATGACGACTTTCGAACCAAAAAGATTAAAGAATAAGCTAATATGGTGAATAGCTCTTCGCAAGTCACGGTGTATTGGATAAGCGTGTTGAAGCAAAACCGGGAGCAAATAACACATAATCACATGATAGTCATGTGATTTCATTGTAAGCAAACCAGGAGGACTCAGAGTGACAATGTTTTTTAGGTTCGAGGAAAACCCTGAAGGAAGCTTTAAGTCTTTCGAAATTTTGCAAAACTGTAACTTCTCATCTTTATTCAAGACAAATGGGGCCTTTGGTTTTACAGATCTCCCAGTAATTGGGTCTGTTTGCATCCACTGGCCACTATGAGTCCCCAATTTCCTTAAATCCTCTCGCGCCTGTACTGTATCATTTGTTCCTTTCTTGTCCAAAATCGCATTTAATAAGTGTTCTGCGACATTCTTTTCAGTGTGCATCACATCAATAACATGTGGAATTGTATGTTTCGGCCAATATTTCAAATCAAAAGGAATAGACCTTTTATACCATGCCTCAGTAACTTCATCATCTCCATTATCAACCACATCCACATTATCAGTACTCCGTTTGGTACCTTTTAAGACTTTACCTGGTACATAGTGGACACGGCTTAGCCTTTTCTCAATTACTTCTCCCTTTAACCTTGTTGGAGGGGGTTTTAACTCCTTTGTCTTCAGCCCTAAGTATTTGCCTTGCCTAAACGGGTGATCAGATTTAAGAAACATGCGGTAATTTGTGTAGACGATCTTCCTTGCATTCCCAAGGTGCATAGACGGACTTTCGTCACCACAAATAGGACAAGCTTTGTAACCATGTGTTACGCAGCCTAATAAGTTGCCATATGCCAGAAAATCATGAATGCCCCACACCAACATTGCCCTTAAAGTAAAATGCTCTCTTTTGTGCATGTCATAAGCTGCAACCCCTTCTTCCCATAACTGTTGTAACTCCTCAACTAGCGGTTGAAGGAATACATTTCGGCCCAGGTATTAACAATGACATCATATGGAACTCAGATTTCATGCACAAAGACGGTGAGAGATTATAAGGCACCAAGTAAACAGGCCAACAACTATAACCAGTGGATTGAACTCCACGTGGATTGAATCCATCAGTTGCAATTCCAAGCCAGGCATTACGCCTTTCCTTAGCAAAATCTGGCCAATCTTCTTTACATGTCTTCCACTGAAGCGAATCAATCGGATGCCGCATATAATTCCAAGAAGGTGTAGCTCTATCATCCCATGTCATTTCACACGCTATCCATGGTATTGTGTACAACCTTTTGAGTCTTGGGATCAATGGAAAATGTCTCAATACTTTTCTCGCCTCTTTTGTTTCTTTCTTCCCCATTTTCCTCTCCTTCACTTTGTATCTAGGTGTTTGACATTGACTACACACCGTTAAATCAGCTTTGGCCTTCCAATACAACATACAGTTATTTTCGCAGGCATCTATACACTCAGCTTTCATTCCCAGATCTTTTAACATTGCCTTCATTACAGGATACTTAGAACGCAAAGTGTTTCCATCTGGCAACCATGTTTTTAACAGAGACAAAAGTGCAGTCACACTATTTCTCGACCATTTATACTGCTTCTTCAAGTTATGGAGGTCTACAATTGCAGAAAGAGTAGTTACAGGAGCCTCGCACGAAGGATATAATTTTTCTACTGCTTTTTTCTTATATTCATGGTACCTTTTACCCAAATCAGACTCCAGAACAACAAGGTGTTCAACATCTTCGACCTGACTTCCATCACCTTCATTCAAATCATCCGCTAACTCTTCATGCACGCCATAAGCAACATCAACAAAATTCTCCATCCCTAGTCCTTCTGCCTCACTATTTTCTTTTTCAACTTGGTTTACCATTCGATCCTTATATGGGTTCTCGCCATGTAAAGCCCATACACGATATGTTGATTCTATACCGTAAAGAATCAAATGTTTTCTAACTATATCATACACAAACCTTTTTCCATTTCGGCATTTTTTACAAGGGCAAGGACACGTGGTCGATGTTTGGTCTTTGCCACTAGCAAATAGAATAAAATCTGAAACCCCCTGCCTGTACACACTCCCAAGTCTATCTGTTTCATTCATCCATTCTTTTAGAATCAGCTGAGACATTCTGTAGGTAACACATCAAGTAAACACAAACAAGTAAATCTATTAAATACCGAGATTATCACCTCTATTGAAATAGTTCAATGAAATTATTTTCACTGTGTGAACTGTGAAACAATGAAACTCACTAATTTCTGTCTTTTGCAAATGAGGTTACATACTAACCCCAAGTCCCTGACGTCTTAAATACTCGATGGAATTTACAATACAACCTCTAAACCTCAGCATTGATAATAACATTTATAACCAACATTGCATCTTACTGACACCGGAAAAAATAAATCTACTGCTGTAACATTCCCTGGTCATAATGTAAATAAAACCCAGATGTATATATTCTACCAACAAAAAAACAAAACAAAAAACTAAAATTCTTAGGTCTTGCACACAAAAATTGGACTCGAGAAACTTCAATCCATTCATTTGAAAGCCACGAAAAAAATCGATAAACCCAATAAAATATAAATCAGAACATAACTAAAACATGGATTTTAACAGTAGCATTAATTTCACTTAAATAACTCAATCAAACAACAAAGATCGAATTTTCATTGAAGAACACAATATAAAAAAACCATACCTTTCGTTATAACTGGAGCAGCTAACACCCAAGCTGATTTCAGTTGTGAAATAATCACCTAGTGATAGTGTGAATAAACAAAAAAGAGAAATCAGATGAAGAAAATAGCAACCCTAGAAGAAGAAGAACGACAACAACGAGAAGAAGAAGAATGAGGCGATTGAAGGTTCTTTGAATGTAAAAGGCTAGAACTTTTCTATCTGTTGGATTGAAAAAAAAATTTCTTTGTAAACATATCATAGATTGATCCAAGGATAGACTTTGAAACATATGAATTCTACCTCTCCAAAAAATGTGGGAACTTCTCTTGTACACTCTCCTTAAGAGATGCCTTCAGTTTTTCTTTTTTAAAATCCGAAAGATGCAACCAAAGTATAACTGAAAGTAAAACTTAAATGAAGAAACCAAAGTATAATCATTTATATCGAATCTCCCCTTCATTCATCATCTCCATCATCACAATTCATCCCATTTATTTTCCATAAATCAAGAAACAGCCGCATACACCAACACCATCATTTTATAAAAAGTCCACTGCTTTATGATCCACATACCATATATATATATATATATATAGCCCTGTTTGGACTCTCCGCATCATGGATGGATGTATGATGATACATTTTGACCACCCCCTCACCATATGGCACTTCCTAGCCATCCATCTAGCATTTCCCCCATCACTATCATTTCTTTTGAACTAATGATGTACAGTGACTAGTTCCCTGATCTCGAAATATGGAAAATTTTAATTTCATGGCCCATTACATCAGATCAACGGTCGGAACCATAGGACCAACCCAACGATGACGAAATTGTGGGGCAATATTGAAATAAGAGATGGATCCCAAGGTGGAGCAGTGGAGGGCATCGCTTACACCTCAACCTCAACACCCAATCTTATTAAATTGGATCAAGGATTGAATATAAGTCCAATCAGGGTCCTAAATCTAGGATTCATACCCATATCCAATTAGATTAGGTTAGTGGATCATAAAACCTAAGTTTTTAAAAATATCATCATTATGACTTATGCTCCTCTGGTTGGCTTGTTAACTTGAAAAATATAGGCTATGCTTATAGTTCTTTAATTACCAAATTTGGTGCAACAAGAACACACTAAACCCTCCAACATTTGGGTTTGATTCAGTTGATCACCACATTTGGGTTGTCTACAGATCTCGCTGCTCATTAAAAAGATGCTAATAGCTGTACTAAAGCTACCCACCATGATCCTTCCATCCCAAAAGCCTACCAACCATGCAAAACAAGATTTCAGCCAAAAAAAAGAAACCCTATAAAACAGTAGGCAGAAAAGTTGTATCACATGAGTCAGCTCAGTTTGGCCTTGCCTTCTATATCATATCACTGACCATAAATCTCTCACCCTCTACATCAAATTCATGAGCCTAGGTCACTATAACTATAACTGAAAGTAAAACTTAAATGAAGAAACAAAAGTATAATAATTTATATCAAATCTCCCCTTCATTCATCATCTCCATCGTCACAATTCATCCCATTTATTTTCCATAAATCAAAACCATTTGACAATTAAATTTAAAACAATAATGAAATCATTTCAAAGCTACAATTCCATAAAAACACATGCATATCCATAAAAATAAATACATATTCACTTGCCTTTGGGTGAGGAAATCCAAAATGATCAAATCCACAACTTAGCTCAAAATGCCTAAAACCTATGAATTAGAAACAAACCCACATAAATAACTATACAGAGCATAATCTAACATGCTAAAAAACTCATCTAACACTAATTAATGGAAAATCCCCAATTAACAAAACCTAATCAAGCTTGAAATTAGGGATGATGAAGATCGTGGGGCCCACTTGACCGATGGCCCACTGGAATAGTGGTGGTGATGGTGCTCGGTGGTCCACCGGGCAAAGAGGGGGAGGAAAGAAATCAGAAAGAATGAGATAAAGAAAGAGAGAGGAAGTGGTGTGCAGGTGCGCAGGCGAGGGGAGACAGGGGAGGAAGAAGAAGAGAGGAAGGGAGGGAGGAGAGCATACAGAGAGATGGGGAACGAGGGAGAGACAGAGAATAGAGAAGAAAGAGAAGAGTGTACCTAGCGCAGGGGAGGCGTCCGGCGGCCGAGGAGGAAGATGAAGGCTCTACTAGCGTCCGGGGGCTCCTTCGCTCGCTTGGCAGTGCTGGCAATGAGAGGGCCGTGCGCCTGGGAGAGGTCTGGAGAGGGAGGGAGAGATAGAAAGGGATAAGAGGAGATGGGTTCTGGAGATGAGAGGACGGCGATGGAGAGGAGAGGAGAGGAGAGGAGAGGAGGGAAATAAAGAAATGACTGAGGGATAAGAGGGAAATGAGGGAGGGTAGAGCACGGGAGAACGAAAAAAAGGTGGGAACGAATAAGAAAAAGTGGGGGTTAGCGACATTTTCGTGCGCCAATTCGTAAAATAAAACACAATAACAGTTTATTAACATTTAATGGTGGAGCAAAAAATGAAGATACCGTAACAAAATAATTATTAAATTAAGTAAAATTAAAGTAACACTTTAAAACCAATGTTAACGCCCATAAAATGTTAGGAAACTAGTTACACTTAAAAATTGTTACTTATCAAAAACCTTGAGCGTTACCAATATCCTATTTTGGTGTAGTGAATGTCAGGTCTTGTACAGACCTGTGCATACATCAGACTCCCTACAAGAGAAGCATAAGGATATCTTTCCATTTCTTTACGTTCCAATTCGTTCTGTGGACACTGCGTAAGATCAAGTTTGTCTCCTTTATGTAGTGGAACAGGACTAGAGGAACATGTCATCATGCCAAATCTCTCTAGAACTTTGTCAATATATGCTTTATGAGACAACCCAAAAATACCAAGTGACCTGTCACGGAATATTTTTATTCCTATCACATAGGAAGCCTCACCCATATCTTTCATTTCAAAGTTCTTAAAGAGATAATCATTTGTAGCATATAATAAACCAAGGTCGCTACTAGCCAGTAATATGTCATCAACATACAGAACCAAAAATATGAACTTACTCCCACTGATCTTGAGGTATATGCAAGGGTTAACCATGTTTTCTGTGAAATCGAATGCAGTAATAATTTCATGAAACTTTAGGTACCATTGCCTCGAAGCTTGTTTCGGTCCATATATTGATTTCTTAAGTTTGCAAACCATGTCTTCCTGACCTTCAATTATGAAGCCTTCAGGTTGACGCATGTAGACTTCTTCTTCCAAGTCTCCATTAAGAAAGGCAGTTTTCACATCCATTTGATGTAACTCGAGGTCATAGTGAACTACTAATGCAATGATAATTCTAAGAGAATCCTTCCTAGACATAGGGGAAAAGGTCTTAGTATAATCAATGCCTTCTTTTTTATTAAAACATTTGACAACAAGTCTGGCTTTATGTCGTTCAATATTGTCTTTGCAGTCGCGTTTGGTCTTGAAGACCCATTTACAGCCAACTGACTTGTGTCTTGGAGGCAATTGAACAACTTCCCATACTTGATTTTCATCCATAGATTTCAATTCATCCGTCATGGCATCAATCCATTTACTAGAATTAACATCATTAATGGCTTGTGAATAAGAAACCGGGTCTTTAATTGTCCCTTCTTCAGATTCTACTTGGTAAAGCATGTAATCATCAAAAATAGTTGATCTCATTTGTCTTTGAGACCTTTTTAATGCTGGTTCCTCTGGTGCTTCATCCATATGTTCATTGACGATAATCTCATTATGGAGTTGTTGATCATTGATTGGGTTTTCCTCATTGTTAAATGGTTCAACAACGGGAGGATTTCCAACATCTTTCGGAATAGAGGGTAAAGGGATAGGTACCCTGATTTCCTGAATGATCACATCTTGAGGTTTATTACTCCTACTGATTTCTCCATTCTCAAAGAATCTAGCATTACCGGTTTCAACAATTCTCGTACTATGGTTAGGGCAATAAATCCTAAATCCTTTGGACTTTTCTGGGAAACCTATAAAGTAACCACTGACCGTTTTAAGGTCCAATTTCTTTTCATGTGGATTGTAGACTCTAGCCTCAGCTGGATAACCCCAAATTTGGAGATGTCTTAAACTAGGTTTCCATCCTTTCCACAGTTCAAAGGGTGTTTTTGGAACTACCTTACTGGGAACCATGTTCAAGATATAAACAGCTATGCGTAGAGCATCCATCCACAACGATATATATAAGTTAGCATGACTCATCATGGATCTAACCATTTCCATGTATGTATGATTTCGCCTTTCAGCTACACCATTCTGCCATGGAGAACCAGGCGTTGTGTATTGGGCAACAATTCCAAGCTTTTGGAGAAGTTTTGCAAAAGGTCTAGGATGTTGTCCTGTTTCGTCATGCCTACCATAAAATTCACCACCTCTATCTGACCTTATGATTTTCACTTTTCTATCTAGTTGCCGTTTGACCTCAGTAATGAACACTTGTACAGCATTCACAGACTGAGATTTGTCATGCAACAAGTTTAAATAACAGTAACGTGAGCAATCATCAATAAAGGTAATAAAGTACTTTTCTCTCCCAAAGGTTGGAACATCAAAGGGTCTGCAAATGTCTGTATGAATTATTTCAAGAAGCTGAGTACTTCTTGTGGCTCCTTTCTTTATGTGTTTTGTTGATTTGCGTTTAATACAATCCACACATACCTTAATATTAGTAAAATCTAGATCCGGAAGGACACCATCTTTTACTAATCGTTTGATTCTTTCACTGGATATGTGACCCAGTCTTTTATACCACAAGAAATAAGAGTCTTTTTTAGATAACTTTCATTTGGTTTCCTTAGAATGCAGGGTAATGTGGGTTTCAGCAATTTGACTATTAAGATGAAACTTGTACAGCCCATCAATCAAGATTCCAGAACCAATACGACTAGAATTTTTAAGTAAACTGAAATTACCATTTCCTAGTTCAAATGAATAACCAACTTTATCAAGTGCACTTACAGAAACCAAATTGCGGGAAATAGATGGAACATAAAGAGTTTGACATAAGTCTAACTGATAACTGCTATCTAAAATAAGACGAAAAGTGCCAATAGCTTCAACTGGAGCTTTGTCTTTGTTTCCCATAAAAATGAAGTTCTCACTTGGGTTTATGGTTTGGATCGTAAGGAATGCCTGCATTGAATTGGAAACATGAACATTTGCACCAGTGTCAATCCACCAAGTATCAGAAGAAACATAAGTAAGATTTGATTCGAAATAGCTTACGAACCCCATAGGGTTACCTTTCTTTTCGAACCATTCTTTACGTTTAATACAGTTTGCCTGAAAATGTCCAGGTTTCTTGCAAAATTTGCATACGTTTTCCTTCTTTTTCTTCTTGGGGTTCTGACTAGCCTCATTAGATTTGGGTGGTGCTCTTTTCTGGCCTGAATTTTACTTTCTCCCATCTTTGTTTTTAGCTCCTTGATTGAGATGAGCTACTTTAATATCTTGTTGATTCAGCCTGGCCTCCTCTTGAACCAGTTTGTTAGCCAATTCATTCACTGTCCACTTTTCCGTAATAGTATTGTAGTGGAAAGGTCTGTACTGAGGAGGTAAACTGTTTAGGATAAATTGGACGAGAAAAGCCTCATCCACGGATAGTCCCAAATTCTTTAGTTTAGCAGCAAGGTTGGTCATCTCAATGACATGTCATGCATTGAGCGAGTGCCATCAAACTTCATGGTTGTAAGATCTGCCATTAGTTTCCCAGCAAGGGGTTTGTCTGCAGTCTTAAACCTATCTTCAATGGCTTTCATATAGTCCTTAACATTCTCAGGTGTAGGAAGGGATGTTTTGATGTTGGTATCAATAGTCATTCGCAAAAACATAGTGCTTAGTCTGTCAGACCTCTCCCAAGAATTAAAGAGGGTCTTTTCCTCAGCATTACTTGTTTCAGTTAGTGAAGCTGGCATATCTTTACGAAGAGCCATATCCAGTTCAAGTACCCCCAATGTGAACTCAACTTGCTCTTTCCATTTAAAGAAGTTGGTTCCATTGAGCTTAGTGACAGACGTAGCATGCGAATTCAGATTAGTAGGTACAATAACTGCAATAGAGATAACAATAAGGCTTTAATTAAAATAAGACAACACATGCTTAATATATGAATATATACGACAAAAAAGAATTTAGGTGCTCATGTGGGTAGTCACCATAATTTCTACACATTATACCATCTAAGGTCATCATATTCAAAGTGGTGTAAATGAGTGATGTTACTTTTAATTAGAACAAGTAAGATATCTGTGGATATCTTTGGTCCATGTATGAATAAACACTCCTTAATTATTGTTCAAACGTATGAATATAATCCGCCTGTGGGCGACTAAATGCTACATGCGCTTGAACAATGGGAAAAGTAAACATCATGATGGTACTATTAGGGCCAAATATTAGTATTTAATTGTTAGGGTTACTATGGTAAGACCTAACCTTAAGCATACAACTTTGGTAATCAAAATTAGCTTAATATGAATATATAACATTATATATTGCATGCATACATGATAGATCATTCGTTATATGAAAAGTACTGATAAAGAAGGCCGAACCCCGGAGCGGGCTGGCCCTCCGGGCCGCCGACCAGATCCATTATATCATTGATTATGAAGAAACATACTAAAG